>CM039679.1:64342675-64942675 GCA_022537955.1 Schmidtea mediterranea | reverse complement strand
AGGTTCCGGCGTGAATAACGCAGAGCCTAAACGACGTCAATACTATCCGTTATATGGGAAACTGGGAAGAGGGGAAGTAGTCTTTTGGCTATTCCTCCACCACCTATTTCCTATAATCTCGACCAAACTAAAATCTTTGCACATAACGGCTAAAAATCATAAACATTGAGTAGCTCGGTGGGCACTCTTAAAACCATAATATTAACACAACTATCTTAAGGTCAAATTGAAGGGAAGGGAGTGGGGAAGAAATCGAAAATAATTGCTGTGTCTAAATACTCTAACTGAACCTTAAATTAAAATAACGAAACGAGGCGATATTAAAAACCCGATAAACTAATGGTATAAATTAGGGTAACCTAAGAACCGTAGATAAAAATATAATAAATAACAAGGAAATCCCGGTACTAAAACTATCGCCACGATATGCATAGCTTAATGCAATAATCCACAATATTAACCACATAAAAGTAATGATAAACAAAATTATGGTAAATAAATTGCCAAATTGAATTTTTAATAAAAATTGTGTTATTATTTTGTTTGATAATATTTTATTTATAACTGTTTTATCTTTTGATTATTTATTTGGAATTCTGATATTCTATCATCATTTTCAAAAATGCCAAAAATTTAAAGATAAATCGACATTCAAAACGTCTCCTTCGAAAGAAATCCGAACACCGGACAGCTAACCAAAAACATAACTAAGAAAACATTATCTGTTTAAATAAGGAACAGGATAAGACGTGTTAAATTAACTTCAAATTTCTTACAATTTATCGAAAAACTAATAATACACCATCTTTTATAAATTATCATCAAATTAAGATCTTCTATAAGATAATTAATTTATATATATATATATATATATATATATATATAAAACATAAACTTATTTGAAATAACGACAAAAATTATGGACATATGAGTAACGTAAATTAATTGAATTTACAATTGAAGAACAAAAATATTTTAGTATCAAAAATAAAATACAAACACGACCATGTGGTAAAAATACACTATGTTCCAGTTAATTTTGTAAACGATTACCCAGAAGAGACTCGTTCTAACCGACCCCAAATAATAATTAAATAAGACCAATAAATATAAAAATCACAATAAACACGTTTAAGGTAATAGTAAGTCCTTGACGACGATCGACGATAAATTAATGAACCAGTCAGAATAATCGAGCTGCGAATTCCTTGAAGTAACAGCGATCTGTAATCTACCAGAACCATGGGGAAATTTACATTCATTCACAAATCAACGCGAATATCTAGTCAAAATTTATTTACAAAAAAATCAAAAGAAAATTCACCTAACCCAGATCCTGAAGTAGGGACAATAAATCAACGAATCCAGGTGAAAACCACCACGGTATAATAGACGAGGACCATTGAAAATTCCAAATTAAATAGAAGTCGATCGGAAAATTCGAATTAACCATATTTACAAAAATTGTGAATTAGCATAGCGAATGACACACTAAATAAGCATTATCGATCAAGGCGAGAAAGTTCCATCATGGTGGGTTACAGGGTTTTGATGCTTGTTTTAAACGTCCTTGTATTTACCCTGGTAACGCCATATAAATATTTTCTAACTACCACTCGGCACCCGTTGCTAGGCAACGTTGGAAATGTGTTCGAGTGCGTGGATTGCCCGCAAAAAGTGAGCGCTATTACTAATGCTGTAATTGCTCGGACAATCCCTGGGTCCAACGAGCTGTCGTTAGAAGACTTGCGCTCGCTTTAATTTATTGCGTCCCTGTGTAGGTCTCTGAACTTTTTATGGGTACAACCTCGTTTTGCTCATCGAGAAACTTATAATTGGAAGTAAAAAATGTGAACATGTATATTTAATCACATCGTAAACTCAGTTCAGATTTTTGTTCGATAGTCGAGCAGCTCGGCGCTTCGCTCGCTTTTTTCGTCCGGGTCTGTAACTGTTGGTTGTGGTTGTGGTAGGAGTTGCGATTGTTGTTGGAGTCGCCGCCGGTTCACGATATGCTAATTGAGCCGGGCAAACACGAGAGGGTAGGTTACCGCTGCCCTTTCTTGACAGGCGGACAGGGTAACCTCCAACCCTTTTATCTGGATTTTTAGACTCTGAACCAGTTGTTTCTCTTCGGCCCGCCCTTTTTGTGCTGTCGTAAGCCGCTGGTATAAGGATTTGACCTTCCTGGGATCTATCCAGGTGGATTTAACTTGCTGGACTTCTCGATTTAGCTGTAGGATCTGTTCGAGAAGTTTCTTATTGGCTTGTTTCACATGCTTTAGCTCGATCTCCCATGTTGATGAAGGCTCCATTACCTCAATGGAAATATTAAAGTTCTCATTTAATTATTAGAAATCTTCAGACATATGGTTAATTCAAACATATAGTGTACAAATAGATTACAGACTACAAATAGCAAAGCATATTCTCAAAGATTATATTTCATTAAAATTGCATAACTAAATTTCAGGAGTCACTGGGATTCGGAATCCCGGAAAAACTTTTCTATTCCTTCTTCGGGAGAATAGCCCGGGACGATAAGCACGTATCGTTTCGTGTTGCGGGATTGTCTCGGATTGGATAGATAGACGTCCACGAGTCGTCCGCAGGCGAGATCGTCTTCCACGTTTGGCAGGTCAACTAAGGTGTTGACTCTGCGTTGATGCTTCTTGAGTGCTTGGGCCCCATAAGAATATCTTGGGCCGGACTGGGATCACTTGGCTATCCACTCCTCCGGAATTGTTGCATGGTGCTCTCTAGTAGGAGCATATCCTCCCATATATTTTCTCCTGGCTGGGGCACGTCGGGGTACCTCTCCTTATTGACACGCCGCCATGCCTGACGCTATTGGTCGGCTTCTGATACGGAGATCCGAATAAAAGGTCCTGACCGATCTGAAATAACAGCAAGATTGAATGGTTCCAATAAAGCTTAAAGATTGTTGGCACATTTACGGTTCTTATTATAATTTCGAAAAATTTGTCGGGGAGTCCTTGTCATCTTTCCTAAGGTAAAGTTTAAGCTCTCAATATGGGTTCCGCTTCCCATTAATAATATCTTCTATAGGAACCAGATTTAACTTCGCTGATTTTATCAAATAAATTACGCATCATCGGCCTAATTAGGGTACGGCATGTTCCCCGAAGCACGTTTATGGTGAAATATCCAAAGAAGGCTCTATTAATACTTCTACGCGAAAATCAATAAACCTAAATCGAACCAACTTATTATATATTTCGCGGTTCGCTTTTATCCTGAGACCGCCTTATTTCCTATGGTAAAATGAAATATAAATCCTTCTCCTTTAGTTTTATAAAACTAATTCCTTTAATTTGCTAGGGATAAATTTGAGTACCTTCAGTTACTGAGCAATCCTAAATGGCAAAACTAAAACTCAAAATTTACGTTAAATACTTATTAAGTAGTTAAAATGATAATCATGAACTAGTATCATACAACCAAACCCCTTTAAATTTCCAATATGTTAAACTAAAATGTATCTTACGATCAAAAATTTTCTAAATTTCTAAATAAAAAAAAATAAATGTATCATATAATCAAATTTTTCTAAATTTCTAATAAGTTAAAATAAAATATATTTTACAATCAAAACTTTCTAAATTTCTAATAAGTTAAAATAAAATATATTTTACAATCAAAACTTTCTAAATTTCTAATAAGTTAAAATAAAATATATTTTATAATCAAAACTTTCTAAATTTCTAATAAGTTAAAATAAAATATATTTTATAATCAAAACTTTCTAAATCTCTAACAAGTAAATATAAAATACATTTTATAATCAAAGTGTTTTAGCTTTCCAATACGTAAAGATAAAAATAAAAATATGAATACTGAATTTACTGATGTTTATTGATATCGAACGACCGGTCCAATTTCGTGATGCTCTCATAATGTGCGAGCAGAAATCAGCTTTTGTTATTTCAGAAAACTTTTAAGAAAGGGTTTTGAAAAGACGGGTCCTCAAAGTTTTAACCTTTTCGGTTTTACCAACATTCTTCATCAACAAAACGAAAAACAAAACAAACAAAAAAAACGATATCGGTTAACTACTTTCGCTTGGCCCAATCCCTATCCAGTACTGTCCTAATACGGTTTCATCCCTTAGAATCACGAGATTTTAATAAAAGAAAACGCGAGGTTCTTTCCATCCTACTTGGGTAAGCGGTTGTTGATCCTAATTCTATCTTTTGGTCGTATTGTCTTAATGTTGGGTAAAGGATAACAACAGCTGTTTGAACATTCTTGATTGCAAATCCAAAATTAAAATTGATGGATTGTTTTGACCGTGTAAAAGGCTTTTTCTGAAATGGCCCTAGATTAATCTGGTCTCGTATCAATTTTGGTCGGATAAAATTAATTCTCTCTATGGCTTACATATATAATAAAAAAAAATAAATAAGATCTATTTACCATGAATATCCGGGCGGAACTCGAGCAACTCCTTCTGGGGCACTGGTTGACGTGCTTTGACACGAGGTGTTAAAATGGTTCTGCATGATTGTAAGTTGAAATTTTAACTAAAGAATTTGCTCGTGTCAGGTCGTTATATTGGTTTTGGCAGGGATGCACACAACCACCGGCGTGCGTTTGTGTAATTGGATGATACCCGTTGGTATGTCTAGACTGTTGACATAATTATCGTTCAAATTAGAGATTTTTGTGCATGAATCCGCAACATTTTCTCTCTACCCCCAGCAAGAATTCCGGCACACCGACTTCTCGATTGACCGTTATTTCAAATAAATTATACAAATTTTTAAGCAGTTGCGTAAGACCAACATAACTAACCGGCGAGAATTACCCAACGCTTGAGGCAAGATAAATTCCACAAGACGGTTTTTTCGGCAATTAGCTTCACCCCGTACAAAATCACAACTCACTCGAGCTAGGTACACCTTACAGCTATGATATGCAAACAGCCGTAAGAATAACCGCAATGAAATTCTATGAACTCTAGACCCATTTTGTTCCGATCTACACAGACATTCCGTATGCTGACGAAGACTAAAACCCGACGGCGTCTCACTAAATTACTGCTCTAAGAGGTAGTCATGACAAACACTACACCCCAACATCTCTGAATTGATTACGATTTGTCCCCAAAAAACTGTGTAACTATTTCGAACCAAGGTCTATGTCGACCGCGTATTCATTAAGTTATTTTATTTAGTCCCCATACTCACCATAAAATAATAAAATCTAATAATATTACTATTCATGGGTGGACGAATCTCGGATCACGATGAGATTCCCATCCCACTCCGCTGCCAGATGAAGACAGGCGATGTGGGATGTGGGATTTTCGATTTCTCCGGTAAGGGAATTGAGATTCGGGCGGCAAGGAGAAACTGAGGACATCAAGTTGCCTTACGTAGCGATCAAACGCGGGCCAGGACGGAATCCGGCTCGAGAGCTCCGAGGCCAGGCTGAATATATTTTAGCACGCTTGGAAGCCCACCAAAGAAAAACCGATAAGCAAGTGGAACGAGCCCGCCGCCAATTAGCCCAGATCAACGAGGACATCGCAACTGACCTTATCCCGAGCATTGGATGGGTAGCCCCTTCCTATGGCATCTCATTCGAGCTCAACGATCCCAGATTAAATCGGCTAACCGAAGCCATGAATGTGTTCATGCCGAGGAGAATACTCCCTAGAGGAATGAGGGGAGAGACCGAAAATCGGAGGACTGAGTGGGATCACTACTACGCGCGCAGGACATCGGCGAGGAACTCAAGGAACTATTATCAGGATTTTCGATATGATTGAATATAATGAAATAAATCTTTCTAGTTATGTTGTTTATTCTCATACATGAATTTATTATCTAAAAAATTAATAAAAAACCATCAAATAGCATTAGCTTAGTCAGAATTCATCTTAAAATATCTTACCAATAATAATATTTCTTGTGCATTGAACGAATTAACCTTTTAATGACTTGTTTTTATTGTAGAGATGGACCCCTGCACAATACCAAACACGGCTCTCAAAAGCGCAGGCAAGGAGAACACTGATCTCCATAGGCAATTATTACAGCTCACTAAGGAAATCCACCAGATAAAATCAACCTAGATAGAGCCGACCAGAGCAAAAACCCTGTATCATCGAGGAACGGCCGCCCAACGCGGATGAGCCGAAGAAAAACGACTGGGGCAGGCCCTGAAGACTCAGATTCGCGGCCTGGAGGTGGCGCTATTGGCCTGCCAGGAAGACCAAGCCGTCACCTAGTTCCTATATGGTGCTCACCTTTGGCGATCCCATAACCAGTGGTTACATCACCAACGTTGCTTGGCAACGGGTAACCATTTGGGGCAAAAATAAAAATTATATTTGGGGTCAAGGTTACCAAGACCATGAACCCCACAAAATATGAAAATTTAATTTTAAATCAAAAGGAATAAAAATTTATAATTTTGGAATATTCTAGAAAATTCCTCGTTTTACCGTATCAAAACACACACACAAGAAATAGTGGTATATAAGACAGTGTTGGGCAGATAAATTTCAGTACATTTTATTATTTTTACGGACTCGAAAGCTCTCTCAAAATTTCTATTTTTATTTTCAAAAATTGTCTGAAATTTATATTATTATTGTGCCATTTGCCAACGTATTATTTTGTGGAAACATAACAAGTAATAATTTTGAATTTTATATATAATATTTTTTTTGCTAACTAATATTTTGGTCATTTATTATGTTAAATTTTGATAACTGAATTATAATATTGTTAATCACCATTTAGTTTTTTTTATTTATTTTATTTTTTTTTTCTTGACTGTTAATCTATGCAAAATTTCTCAGATTTATTTATTCTACCTTCGAGAATAATTTATTCATGATCGAACTCCATCAAAAAACATCCTTGACCGACTACGAGTGGTGCTAAACCACGGACTGTAGTGCCCAGGAGGAAGAGAAGCTGTGAGGACGGTTGTCAGAACAGCCCAGAGTTTTCCCACGGTAACCTTATCGCCTGACCGTCATGATGACTGGAGTGGCCATGAGGAAGGACTAAAAGCAATTAACATACAAAGAAAAACAAACATGACTAGTTAGGAGAAAGAAAACAAATTAGAAACCAGAAGAATGAGAGATGACCACTAATACATTGACAAGAAATCATTAGGAAATTAAGAAAATCCTAAAGGCTAAATTGATCAATAGTTATACGTGTAGATTGCAATACTTAGGTATAAAAATTCAAGTGAAATCTTAGTCCATTTCGGTCTCGTAGAAAATCTCTATGTAAAAATCGTTTAGGGATCCATTTAATTTACATTTACTTTTTCTAGTATTATGATTGTTAAAGTAATAAAACATCTTCACCTTAATGCCTATAAAATTATATGTTAAATCGTAAAGAAATGATTCAGACTCAACCCCTCTTAATTCCAAGGTGATCTTCCATAATTCCGAAATGTCTATAGAGACCATTAAAGCTTATTATTAATACTATTATTATTATTATTACAATCGTTATTATCATTATTATTATTGTTATTATTATTATTATTATTATTATTATTATTGGGTCAGAACAGAGTTTTGTTTGGATGAATCAGTAATAGCACGCAAACACAACACGCAGATTTAAAATCAGACCTGTAAAACATCAATTAACCACGTTAAAATACGAGAAAGAAATAATTAAAATATAAAATCGAAAAACATAAAAATAAATTAAAATAATAACAAAGTGCAACAAGACCCGCACGAAATAAACACAGAAATAACATGAGAACACCAAAATTTGACCAAAATTTGACAATTCACCAAAAAAGCAAGAGTTCACGAAAGTCAGAACAAAAATTGAATAATTTGAATGGGAAACAATTCAATTAAAAGTCAAAAAATAAAATTGTCAAATTAAATCACGAAAATAATAAAATTAGAGTTAGAATATACAAGAAATCCACAAGGTCAAATTTTGTTTTACCACATCAAATTTAACACGCAAGGTTAGGGTCGTACAATAAGTATATATACCGATTTATTTTCACAGAATATCAATCAGTTTTTGTAAATAAAAACTCGAAACGCTCATTTTGCAGCACAAACCTTTAACTCGTTTTAGAAAAAGCTCATTCTACAATTTTTCGATGTAAGTGAAGATGTGTCCAAAACTTTCTCCACGCAGCTCACAAACAACCTCAAGTGAGCTCTGTTTCGTCGTCGGCGTGGGAAATGTTTATGATGAAATTTGATAATGTCGTAATGATGTATGCTACTATACTATGCCAATTATATTTGAAATAAAACTTTAAATGAAAGCAATTTATGTCGAAATTTTTCCGGCCCACAGTTGACACATCACCGCAAGCTATTAAAATCTACACACCCCAATCGAACTGTGTAATTGCGGTGTAAGTCCGCCAATAGTTCGTGTCTGTGAAGGCTACGGCGTGAGAACGCAGGAGCTGGAACGTTAATATTATCCGTTATAGGGGAAAATGGGTTGAAGAAGGGAATAGTCTTTTGGCTATTCCATCATCACCTATCTCCCGAAAACTCGACCTAACTTATGATGATACAAATCGGCTTAAAATCAAAACACCGAGTAGTTCAGTGGGCACTCATAATCTCTTAATGTCGACACAATTTAACCTAAGGTCAATCAAGGGAAGGGGACGGGGAAATTAACGTTGAAAATTGTTGTTATGTCAAGAATTTGTGATAGTGGAAAACTAAAAATACGAACTTAAATTAAACCTAATTAAAACCCAGTTTTCAACCTTTAATATTTCCTATACTAAAACAATACAATCCACGGTATTATAATACCCACAATTTCAGCGGTAAATTGGCAGCCGAATTTCGAAATTGCAGCTATTACTAGGTGACAGACAAATGACTAAAAAGAAAATTAAACCCGCAACCAAGATTCCTATTGTTAGATAGACATGCAAATTTGCGATGAGATTTAACATTTACTTTGATTAAAATTCTTGTAAAAGGACAAACAATCGACATGACATTCATCATCATCTACAAAATTTATTAAATTACATTATTGGGAGGATACAATGAACCCATTAAATTATCGAAATCACATGATATTATCGCTAAATCTAAAGCATATTGAGGATTAAGGTTAATTTTAAAATGTTTGCATTAAATCATAATATTGTATGATACAGAAACACAAGTTTTCAAGTGTTAAATTAAATTGCTTACCGGAGAAATCCTTCCAAAATGGCTAACATAAAATAAATAGGTAAAATGGATCTAATAAATTTATATGTAGCAAATGAAAAAACGTAAAAGAAAGAACATCATAATGAGTATTATTCCAAGAAATCACATCGTACTAAATATCCCAACTTCGTAACATAACTCCTTGGTCCCTTGCAGGAGAGATCAAATGATGAGGCGTAAGGTGAGCCGCCTCAATAAGAGGAATTGAACGATGGGTACAAGTGGAGCACGCCCAGGCCGTTTGGAGAGGCAAAACCTAAAAGCTGATAATCCGTCATAGGAATGGTAACGGGAGCAAATACTCACTAAGGCAATCGATAAAAACAATCCGATTCAGCTACGACTACAAATCCGCGAGGATAGGACCACATGTAAGTGTTAACGATGCTCCAGCAAGCTACCAAACTAATTGTCATTAAAATAATAAAATCATAGATAAATTACCGAATGATAAAATTAATCGGCAATTAATTAATAGTAATAAAATCCAAATGAACTATCGAAATAGATAGCCGATTAATAAGCATTCGACCTGGAATTTTCCAGAAATATTGATCGATAGGAGAGACCCATTATACTACACCAGCTGTCACTGAGATAAATCACCTATAATATAAAAGAAAATCAATAAACTTATAGCATATAAACACACCAACTCACCTTGAGGTTGCTTGTAAAATCGTCAATGAGACAAACCCTAAACTATAGAGACACAAAAAGTGAGAGAGAAATAAAATAATGCACATTAACTCAACCTATAATAAAACATGCATGCTAACTTTTAACATGTAGCCATCCGAAGTTGAAAAAATCCCTATAATAAATAATTTTATAGACATTTTTGAGATAATTTTAGAAAGAAAAATGGCGGAAAAAATTTTTAATTTAAATTTTGAGGTTTTTGCTAGGAAATTTCGAGTAAATGAGGATGTATCTTCATAAGATTTACCCTTAAAACTAAAATTAATCTAATATTTCAGATATTTCTGTAGAAAAAGCAAAACCTGAAATCCGAAAAAAAGCATAAATTTTTAAATTATTTTTGTAAGTTTTAAAAAATAATCATGAACCAAATTATTTCGTGTACATAATCGATGATTTTTTACAAAATATGTATAAAAAATATAATTATTTAATGCACATAATAATTTTTATAAGTTCAAAAATAATTTAACTCACATTTTTTGAATAATAATATCCGAAAAAAATACATATTTTTGGAGAATAGTTATTGTTACTAATTTTCCTAAATATTATTTATAATAATATATATGAAATAGTTGATCAAAGTTACATTTAAGAGCTTGAATTATGATCATATTTCCTTATGAAATCATAATTCAACTCTTAAAATTTAACTTTAAGTTATATAACAATATAAAAAACAACTTACTTAGCAGCCATTTAAAAAATGGAAGAAATCCATTCACAAAAAATAAATTCCGCTAAGTTGATTTATGTATCAACTTGAATTATAGCGGAATTTATCTCAGTGACAGCTGGTGTACCACCGACCGACGATTCACGCATACACGGCACTGAAGGAGTGAAAATGCACACTTCATCCAACATCTGACAGAGGCAGCATGCATACCAGCTGGAGAGCAAACTCGACTCGCACATCACCTCCTGCCTGTCGTAGCATTACACACCTGCACGGATATAATCAGGTCGTCAACTTAAAAATTTCATTTTTCTGCTGAAATGTCACCAGCTTCGAAATTCCCAAGAAATCTGAACGACGGCTCACGGAGGGACGAGGCTGATGAGATTACTATGGAAGAAAGGAAGATATCACGAGATGGTAAGTTTGACAATTTACAAGTTACATTTTACCAACCTAAGCCCTAGACTAATAACGCCGAGCCATGAACCGGATTTTCTCGATACCAAAGTTTCAATCCCTTCAAGGAGAAAAATTGTGAAGTGATCGCCATCCATTTTGTCATAATCAGCGAATAAATATAATGAAATTCACGTATTAAAAACTTTTCCAATTTTTGTTGCAAATTAAATTTGACACTCCAATTACGGAGAAGACCCAAATATCGAGTCAGTGACAAAATCGTCCACTCTAAGTCCCCAGACAACAATCCCAGCAAATAAATTTCAAATAATACTTAGACGGCATAAATCGCGACCTACCAAATTGAGCCAAATGGCTGACGTTATGAACCAAAGGAAACCCCAGATGTAAATAGTACAGAGATAAATAGTACAAATCTAGCTAACCATTGGAAGATTCAAGTCCGACCGAATTAATGCAGGGAATCGGGACCACCCCTGTCACAGAATCGCGCATGAATAAATCCGCCGCTAAAATCAAAATTAGTAGCCTCTCGTGTCGTTCCATAAACCATCACTAATTGACAATCCAAGTGTAAGACCCGATGGAATAGATCCCGCTCCGGGACTAAAAGAGATTATCACAAATCCGTAAAGACAATAATAGAAACTACCATAATCTTCGCCCATAATTAAATACCTTGGAGAAATAAATCCAACATGAGATCAATTTATCTACCCGCGACCAAGCCAGGTTTTTTCAAACGTCCAACCCTAAATATATCGCCAACTAAATCAAACCTCCTTTCGACATCAAATAAATTATCAGACGGAGAAGATTGTACAAAGGTTAACTCGTAACGGTTAGGGAAATAAAATGCAAAAACCAAGTAACTACTTAGATGAAGTAGCTAACCTAAATTTAACCATGCAATTGATCAACCAAAGGGTGGACTAGACGAAGTTAGAAGCCATGTTTTTTTGGTCGACCCACGTCTAATGGGATAATAACAATAGAATTCTCAATAAACGATTTAATCAATATGATCTTTTCTAGATAATTCATGGATCGACGCGTACCGAATCATCGCGCTATTCCCCGCACACTCGGCTGCCAGATGTAGACAGGTGATGTGGGACGCGGGGTTTTCAATCTCCCCAGTAAAAGAAACCAGATCAGGTGTTCAAGGAGATTCAGAGGAGGTCGAACTTCCTTTTTTAACGATAAAGAAGGAGCCCGGCCCGGGAAATCCAAGGTCAGGACGAGTTTCTGTTGGCTCGCCTCGAGGAGCAACACAGAGAGACCAATCGACAAGTAGAGAAAGCTAGGCAACATGTAATGAAAGTAAATGCGGATATCACGGCGGGTAGAATTCCCAGCACAGATGGGTACGCCCCCCCCCTGATACAACGTGTCGTACAAGCTGCATGATTGGAAATTACGTGAAAGGACCGCAGCTATCAATGTGGTGATCCCGCGAAAGATTCTTCCCGAGAACTTCGGGATGAGGAGAGATACTCGGACAATCGTCGCAACCACCCATATGCTCGCGAACGCCCGAGCCAGAGAATTAATCAAAGTTATTCGGGATCTGCACGTCGATGATTTTAGTATAATAAATATTTAGGATAAAAATTTTGTTTTATTTTTATTGGTAACCCTTAAAGAAATAAATAAGAGAACATTGTAGCACGCCTGGTGGTAAGCCTGAACACAAACCTATAAACAATAAATTGATAAAATTTGGTAAGAGAACGAAAATTTGATGAGTATTTATCATTGTAGATATGAGGTCATGCCAAATCTTACAACGGAAGCTAGACAAGGCCCGTACAGCCAATAAGGGACTGCAGCAACAGCTCGTACAACTAACCAGAGAAATACAACAGGTCAAAGCAACCTGGATAGAACCCGGGAAGATAAAAGCAATTTATCAGAAAATGACCGCCGCTCAACGGGGATGGGCTGAGGAGAAGCAGCTCACCCAATCTCAAAAAGTTCAGATACGTGGCCTAGAGGTAGCGTTATCGGCGTACCAAGAGGGCAACGCAGTAACCTATCCTTTGGTGTTTGTGCCAGCCCAACTGACCTATGCCACTTACCGGTGCCACTAAGCCCACGAGTCGACCCATCAAACATCGCCCCGGAAAAGCGGAGCGAGCCAAACAACGGGCCGCAGAGATAAAAGACTATTAAACATGAAACTGAGATTTAATGAAATGTTTTGTTTAGATTGATTTGATTTCACCAACAAATTTACTAAGTGTGGAGTTTAATTAAATTAAATCGTGAGTGGTTCGGAAAGTAATTCTGAGCAGATGAGTTGCTGAAAATGTAAGCAATGGACCAGAATAAGGAAAGCGCACATAAACCTCCTATCGGTAGTGTGTTGAACCCACCTCGAGATCGGGTCAGAGTATTTCTCTCGTAGCGCTCACCTTTGGCGATTTCGGAACCAATGGTTATGTTAGATGACGAAGGAAAACCTCTAAACACCTTCGTACTTTCAAAATATTATAGAACTGGGCCTAGCAAGTACCGAGTTAATATCCATGTGGAGAGATAACCAACAATCAAATCCCAAACAAATCCCAAACCAAACCCAAAGTCGACTGATGAACAGCGTGCAATCTACCATTGACTTATTGACATCATCTATACATAGACAATATTCTCTTATTATTATCTGTTTATTTATTGACAATTATTTCTGTAAATTGTGTAATTCATTTTATTTATTGAATTCATTTTATTCATTGACAATTATTTATCGGTTATCTGTTTTATTTAGTGACATCAAATAATATTTATCTGTTTTGTGTAATTTTGTGTAATTCAATAACTTTTATATAAAAGGGTAAAATCATTTTTACTAAAATCATTATTCTTATTATTATTCTTATTCTTATTATTATTATTATTATTATTATTATTATTATTATTATTATTATTATTATTATTATTATTATTATTGTTATTATTATTATTATTATTATTCATTAATATCTTAAAAAAGTAAGAACGTATTATTGATTAATAAAACAATTAGAAACAACTGGTTCAATAATAAAAAGAAAATTAAGAACGAATTATTGATTAATAAAACAATTAGAAACACCTGGTTCTATAGAAAAAGAAAATTAAGAACGTATTATCGATTTATATTTCAAAAAATAAAATAAATTAATTTAAAACATCCGGACCCATAATAAAATCAGTATATATACTGACGCAAAACTCAGTATATTAGCCCAAGATTTAGCGACTTACTTGTTCTTCTAGAGGCAATCTCAAGGAGAATTTAATTAGGAGTAGAGCTCAACATAATTTTTTTGTAAGGATAAAATAACACGCATACACAACATAAAACAGAACATAATTTTGCACGCACTTATTTGAAATTGTATATTGTATTTTATTCGAATTTGGAATCATTTAGAACTTGGTAATTTTGAATTTAATAAATTTTATTATATTGAACTTGTCTTTTATATATTGAATTAATTACATACTAATACCAGTGCACATTGAGAGCTCGATTAGAAATAGTGAGACCTCAACAGTTACATTACCAACGTCGCCTAATGACGGGTAACTATTGGTGGCAAAGAAAAGTTCTATTTGGGGTCAAGGTTACGCAAACCATAAACCCCACATTATTATTATTAATATTAATATTATTATCCTTAACCTAACAATTTTATTATTATTATTATTACTGATCTAATATTATTATTATTCTTATTAATATTACTATTATTATTACTATTAGTATTATTATTACTATTACCAACTACATAAGCATCACGATTAGTATTATAAATATGGATGTCCTTATTATTATTATTATTATTAACATCATCAGTGTAGACAATACGAGAATTTTTATTTGTAAAATTATTCATTATTATTATTGTGCTCAATTTAAGTTTGATGAGCATTATTAATATCATTACTATTATTATTAACCTAACATTATTGTTATTATTAATATTATTGATTCAGTACTATTAGTATTATTAGTGTTAATTATCATCATCCCTATTAATATTGTTACCACCATTCTTAGTGATATTATCATTGCTGACGGTGATGATATTAATACTGTTATTACATTAATTGTAATTAGTTACTATTAATTTTATCGATAAGTATTCAATACTTACATTTGGTAAAAAAAATAAACTACAAAATTAATACTAAAAAGGATTAAAACTCATAAAAATTTATTTAGTAAAAAAATATAATAATAAAGGAAAATTACTACCTCGAATTTCCAATTTCCAATTTAAAAAAATTCCAAGTATAAATAAAATTTCCAATCGCTGTCATGTTGTGTAGAAGCTTAACCTAGAAAATCTATAAATTAAAATCAGCAAACTAGTAATAAACTAACAAACATACCTTGTAGTAAGTGCGGATGCCGGAAGGTATCATCCAGGAAGACTCGATTGTCCAGGAGAACCTGAAAAATACAAAAAAATATTAGTTAAAAGTATCAAAAATCGATACTTACTTTTATTATAGAAATTGGAAATTGTTTATTAAGTTACCATGGCAATAAGTGGCAAGCAAAATGGAATAGAATTTAGGTAATAAGATATATACTTAAATACCTTCCAACCTATTGATTTTTAAAGGTTAGAATGAACACAGGTAATACACAATAGGAAGTTTTCACTTACGGCAGGGTTAATTACAGTATATAAGTTAAAATTTTATAAATTACTATATAGTAAATTAAATTAAAAAATTTTATTTTTTAACGTTAATAAATTAAAATTTTAAGGTTTAAAAAATATACCTTGTAGTAAGTGCGGATGCCGGAAGGTATCATCCAGGAAGACTCGATTGTCCAGGAGAACCTGAAAAATACAAAAAAATATTAGTTAAAAGTATCAAAAATTGATACTTACTTTTATTATAGAAATTGGAAATTGTTTATTAAGTTACCATGGCAATAAGTGGCAAGCAAAATGGAATAGAATTTAGGTAATAAGATATATACTTAAATACCTTCCAACCTATTGATTTTTAAGGGTTAGAATGAACACAGGTAATACACAATAGGAAGTTTTCACTTACGGCAGGGTTAATTACAGTATATAAGTTAAAATTTTATAAATTACTATATAGTAAATTAAATTAAAAAATTTTATTTTTTAACGTTAATAAATTAAAATTTTAAGGTTTAAAAAATAATTCTTATTAGGAAAATTAGGGATAAATTTTTATCATTTTACAAATCAAAATTATTAATATTATTATTATTATTGTTAATGTATTGATAATTATTATAAAGATGGTTATTATTGTTATTATTAATATCATAATTGTTATCATAATAATATTTCTTATTACTATTGGCTTTATTATTATTGTAAAAATTATTAATATTATTATTACTATTGTTATTGTTGTTAGTGTTATTAATATTATGATTATCATTATTAATGTTATTCTATGATTATTATTATTATTATTATTACTTAAATTTGAGTTATTTCGATGGTTACTACAGTTTCCATCATGACTTTTATTCATCATATAGTCCAACGTGATTCATATCATCGCATACTAACCCACGAACTCACTACAACCCGAATATTGACACCCACATGATTTGGTAGATAACTATAACGAGAATGTCAGAGTTTAGTAAGGGAGTTTAGATGACATAGTAACGCGTTAACCCTGGGAACAATTTGCCGTGTTAATAGATAATCGTTGATTCTAATGATATCATTTCCACATATCTACCCAACTTGTAGTTAAATCCTATCCTTCTTTTTTAGTGAAAAATCATCAAACCGACTTCGAGAAATTCAGGAGGGACGTCGCCAGGTACCACGAAGAGGCGATGAGTCAGTCCCAGCGAGTGGAGTCCCTCGTGCGGCGTTGTAGACGCATGGAGGAGACGTGAATCCGGCCGGATGAAGCTAAGGAGCTTAATCAACAAATAGTTCAGATAAAGAAGCTATATGAAGAGGAGTTGACTCTCTCCAGATCCGTCAAAGTGAAAATCAGATAACAGGCCTGCACCATAGCGGCCTTGGAAACTAAACTTCAGATCCGTACCGACCTCACCACTAAGCCCACATATGCCGAAACAGAAGTTTTTCCGGCTATCGATATGGATCTAATGGAGGAAAAGGCCTCTACCTCGGTACCTCTTCCAGAGCCACCTCGCGTAACAGACATGCCGGCTTGGAAGCGACCACCGCCTTCTAAACCTCTACCGGGTAAGCACGATAGGGCCCGAAACAGAAAACTAAGTGAAGCCCGTCTGTTAGGGCAATTCACAACCATCTTTGACCTTATTTGACATTCCTTGTACATTATGCATCTTTGTGATCGTTTAATTATAATTTAATTTCCATTATGAATAAATGTAGTGAATTAATTTTTTTTCATGGTGACGGGGAATTTAACGCTGAATAATCGTTGCTATGCCAATAATTAGTAATACTAAATGGTAAAAATAATAACTATTGTGTAACTCTGATAAAAACCTAGTACACTAATCTCAAAATTTTGCCAAAATTGAACACCAAAAACCACAGTTTATAAGGTAGGATAATTTAGTTAGTACCGCGAAACAGGTATAAGGGAACTTAACGTGGAAGTTCGTTACTTTGCCAATAATCTAAGGCTAAAACAAAGAATTTTAAATTCACTAAAACCCCGTTAAATAGTCTCACGACGTTCATAATAAAAAGTACGCGATCCCACAGTCATGGTAATAAAATGAATATGGAACCCAAAAATACAGCCAATAAGTAATTAAGTCTCCAATCAAATGAACACGAGACTTTTAAGATGATGTTTAACATGTACCGGTAGAGCTCGGATAGACCCACTAACCATAAGAAACATATTAGCATCTAGTAGTTAGGTCATGGCAAGCTGGGATGATAACTCGTAAAACGCTAAATAAAATATATTCGTTCGCTACGCTATGTGGCAGATTACAGTCTGCAACGGAAATAAAAATCGCAACACCCGTACTTACTACGTAATATAAAACAAAACATGACTTGGAGTTAAGCCACTGAATCCCACTTCGAAATATGCATAAATGAATATAAATAAAATAAAAGGAACACCGGATTTCCAAGTCACCATTTATTGATAACGGCATAATTAACAAAATATCACATGAGGTACTGAGAAATCAGCGGACACCAAGGGCAATAAACTATCCGGCGAGGAAAAACTTGACGAGGGCATTATAGAGACGCGCCGGAGCTTGTCGAAATACGGGGCCTAATGAGTATGATTTCATTCAAAATTGAAACGTGTATAACAAACTCTTACCAGAGCAACTCGATTACAGGTTGTGGAGTCGGTCACCGTCGATAGGACACGAATGAAAACAAACATAGCGGATAATGACGTTTCTTTTGTCGAACTGATAGATCGTCACGAGATGAGGGTCCAAGAAAAATTTCCAACGGCAAAACAAACGACATAGAAGTGAATCGCAAACATAAATACAAATAGTCGGTTCATTGAGAAACTTGATTTGACATTTAGTCGAATACGGAAATGAAATAGAAATAAATGCGAATGAATCTGCATTTACCATTTCGGCGAGTGCATGAAGGCAAATGACCTTTAATAGCAAAGAGTGTGCCGACAGAGAAAGTCAATTTGCCGTCACCCAGATAGACACACTCATTCCAATATAAGGTGTTGGGCTATAAGCCATAATTTAAACAAAAATGAGAAAATTGTGTAAATTAAAACAAAATAATTAATGAGGTTTGGAAATTATCAATATAGCTGCTGTAACATAAGCACGCACCGCAAGCAGAAATCAAAAATAAAATAAAACATTAAATAAAACAAAATAAAAACATAACAAAATTAAATAAAACAAATATTAATTAAAATCATTGAAAAGCTTACAGGTGCAGAAAGAAACACAAAACTAAAATATAAAACCGCCAAAACCTTGCAAAAGAAGGTTTAGAAAATACAAGGGCGGAAGCGGCGACCAAAAATTTAAATATCAAAGTGCAAAAAGAGAAACAATCAAAGAGAATGGTTAAATAATAAAAAATAAAGATTTACCAAAAATTTAGAAAATAATATCAAAAAATAGAGAAAAATAAGCAGAAAAATAAAATATTTAAAATAAAATAAAAGCAATAAAACCCCCCAAAAAATAGCCGAAAAAGGCTCAAAATTCTCTGATTGGTCCCACCTAGGCATGAAAACACTATTTATACAGCAGTCATTTTCATAATTTTTAGTAATTTTGTTGACACAAAATTTTTAGAGACAATTTTTGTTAGACAATTTTTAGACAGTTGTTGAGACAATTTGTTTTAGACAATTGTTTAGTCAATGTTTATGCCGAAGTATGACAATTTTTCAAATTTGGATGTTTGACTGATAAACTTGTCGATTGTAAGTATTGATTTTTTTGTAGAAATATATTTTTCTAAGTTAATGTTTTGTTTAATTTAACTTATTCTGGATGGCCGCGATGTCTTTTGGCATCGCTCGGCAGGTTCCTTCTAACTTATTTATATTCATTTTATATACATTAATTTGTGGAAAGTGGTAGGGCAACATTCAATTTCTACAGTTAGTTTTGTGGAATGTTGACGTGTTGCCTTGTCGCTAACCACCCTTCGGTGTCTGCCTAGTCCGGTCAGGCCTCGTTGCACTGATCGCCGGGTAGGACACCGTCGTAATTCACCGTGGCGGCCATTGCGAGTTGGTCGGAGCGGTAAGAGGATAAACTGCCGGAAGATCGTCATAATTAAGGGGTTAACATTTGTGTAAATGTTTAAGTAGGAAAATCGAATTTTTAATTTAACTCCTACCGATTATTATATTATCAAGGGTACGACTAGTGATAGAAATTTAGGTCAACGAAAGTATAAAGTAGGGTTAAATCACATACATTGTTTGATAATCATCGCGGTGGAAAATTAAAATAAAATGATACTGTTGGCATAGATCTGTGAGATGATAATATAGAGATTTACGAATAGTGGTAACTGTGGCGACCATAGGAAAGCAAATAGGAGTTGTTGGACTAAAATAATGACATCATAATAATGCATTCATTTCAGTTTACCATAGGCTAACGTTTGTATGAAACAAGGAATTTTCCATAAAATAAGGGCGGAACGCTGCCCAAATTTTTGAAAAATATTTTAATAAATAAACAGTAATGATGACAAATTGATATAGGAATTGTAGAAATAAATGAGTATGGACAAGCGTATAGATAGAAAGAGACGTAAGACCTTCCATCGACAGTCAGGAACCCGAAAGTGAAAATATCACGTGGAGTAGTTCTAGAAATGGAGTTCATCTGCTCATGAATTTTCAGATGCTATATACAGTACCAACATGAGCTTGCTCATGGGTATATAGTGTTAGGATTAAAATTGTTTGGGTGAGACAGCATAAACCCTAAGAAAAGAAGGTATTTTGATCGAGGAGGATAAGTTTGAATAAGCTTTGTACAGACTTAAACAAATTAATTACACCCAGTACACCAGCAAAGAATACGATATGGCGTGAATGTCCATTTCAATTATACCAATGGTAAACAATTCGTATTATCGAGACCACTCCAAGAATGTTCCACGAAGAACCGAGATTGAATCAACCTCCATGGGATCCCCCAAAAGGACTCGAGAAGGTAATTTCACAAATTATTAAATAAAAGGATTGATTGTTTACTCCGAGGTCTGACCTCTTGAACCAGACGTAATGGCAACGCACGGATCCTGAAGATAACAATGCCTAAACTTTGATGCACCCATTATGTTTGTTAAAAATAAATTGTATCATTTGATTAATTCTCTAAACCGTCTGAGCAAAACCAATACCATTTGCAGCCCCAATTAGTATGAGCAACAAGATACAGTGATATTTTCTCAATAAACCCTGCGACACAATACCCCACACCAGAGGAGGGTAGATCTCAGCTTTCATAAACCACCGGCATTCATGAAGTGGACTAAAATAGAAAAATTAAGATAAACTGGTTATAAAGTTTTAAATTTTGTTGTTCATTATTTATGCTAAATACATATTCGTAATTTAACCTCTTTAATTTTAAATATTGCTGGTAACAGTTTAAACCTACCATAGTTAGTAAATTTAATTTAAACAAATGATTGAATGTTGTTGTAAATTCTTTCTATAAATATTTTCTTTAATTAATAATGATAGAAATGTATAGCAGACTTAATTTGAACCATGATTCAATGTTGTTGCAAATTCTTTCTATAAATATTTTCTTCAAGTAATAATGATTGAAAAGTATAGTAGACTTAATGTGAACCATGACTAAATGTTGTAGTAAATTCTTTCCTTTAATGCTTTCTTTGAATTTATTATTTGTAATGATTGGAGTATATTAAAATTATTAGGTTGAGCGAGAGCGAATAACGCCTTGGTTAGTAGAACTTTCCATGATAACCCCATTCATCTAAGCAGTTAGTGCAGGAGTGTTTTTATGATTGTTTCAGGTAGAAGGACACATGTCTCTATCAAAAATGGGGTACCCTAAATAGTAGATATTCCTTCACGACTGAACAACTGGTGGTGTGTGAGAGCTGGAGGTCGCAATAAACGACACGAGACTGTTAAGAAGACCCTCGACGAGATCAAAAAACTAGACCACTACACAGTTCCATGACAACAACTCTGAGGTACTTTCGGCAAATAGGCTAGGATAGGCGTATCCAAAATTAGATATCTACATGATGTGACTACACCGCACGTAATTAGCCCACCTATATTGTTACCCACAATCCATGAATATGATTAATTAACCCATAAACCAACAAGACGACCCATGACCCGATAAACATAAACCGATCCACAATAATTTGATCCGCTAACTTTAGAAATTATACTGGATAAATTGGAAATAATACCTGCCATGTTTTATTTAGACAATTCCTGGATCGACGCGTCCCGTATCACACTACGCTTTCCGGCACACTCGGCCGCTTGGTGTCAGCAAGCGATGTGGGACGCGGGATTCTCGATCTCGCCGGTCAGAGAATCCCGGGTGGGAGGCCAAACGAGCACCGACCTCCCATTCGTCGCAATCAAACAAGAACCCGGCCGCAACCCGGCACGGGAAATCAGAGGCCAAGCCGAATTTCTGCTAGCTCGATTAGAAGACCATCAACGACAGATGAATCGCAAGGTCGAGAAAGCGAGACGATATCTGGAGGAATTGAACCGAGACATCGCTACCGGACGAATCCCGAGTACGGACGGGTATGCCCCTCTGTACAACACTTCGACGTGAATACCACAGCGATGAACGTGGTAGTTCCACGCAAGATTTTACCGAGAGAATTGTGAAGAACGGGTGAACAATCAAACGTTCCCCGCGACCATCCATATGCTCGTGAATACCCGAGAAGAAACACCAACCGACACTATCCGAGAGCTGGTTCACCTTGATTTTGTGCTGAAAATATATGCTTCCTTTATATTTTCTTTGTTTAATTTATTGATAAATATATATGCAATAGTAAGTAAATAGCTCAAACCTCAGAAATACACTCCGCCGAATTCTAAGGGCCCGTAATTGAAATACCACTATTTACGATGTATGAATTAATGTCGTGTTTCTATTATAGATATGAATCCCTACCAAATCCTACAGCAGGAATTAACGCGGACGCGGAAAACAAACGCAGAGCTTCATCAGCAGATCCTACAGCTGACCAAGGAAATCCAACAAATCAAGGCTACCTGAGTGGACCCAGGTAGTGTAAAACGCATTTACCAAAAGATGACAGCGGCGTAGAAGGGTTGGGCTGAAGAAAAGCAGCTCAACCAAAATCAGAAGACTCAAAATAGAGGCCTGGAGGTAGCGTTATCGGCGTGCCAAGAGGGCGCGGCAGTAACCTACCCTTTAGTATTCGCCCCAGCACAATTGGCCTACCCGAATGCAACGGCCGTTGCGAAGCCTGCCACCAAGCCACCCCGACATCGGCCGGAGAGATCAGAGCGTGCCAAGCGTCGCGCCGCTCAACTGAAGGACGAATAACTCGGTGAATATGATTCGCTTGTTATCTATAGGACGTGTGTTAATAAGAATAGCGTATTTGAATTATAAAGAAGTTGAATAATAAGTTAGATGGCACTAGACACATCAGTGAGGGGCCAGGAAAAGAAAATCGCACACAAACCTTCTAACGGTAGTGCGGTTAACCCAATTTGAGGTCTAACCAGAGTAGTTCCTACGTGGCGCTCACCTTTGGCGATCTCAAAACCAATGGTTGCATCATTAACGTTGCCTAGCAGCGGGTAACTATTGGGGGCGAAGAAAAATTTGTATTTGGGGTTAAGGTCACTCCAACCATAAACCTCGCATAGAAATTTTGGGGCTCAGTCGGGATAAAATTATTTTCTCGTACAAGTAAACAAAGGAAATAAGAAGCAAGAATTCTCTTATTGAAATGTTGGGACGAAATTTTCCCGAACCCCGGAGAGATGACAGATGAACAGATAACAGATGAACAATAATGGAACTTAATAAACGAAAATTAATAAAGAACGATGAAAAACGACCAACTTGACTACAAAATAAGGAAAATATATTAATGAAACAAATGACTAGCCCACCAAGTAGAAATTTGGGGGCTCAGCCGGGATAAACGTTTCGATAGTTGGAAGGATCAACACAGCCAAGTTAAGAAACAATATAGAGTTTGTCAGTGCACCCTCAGCCGAGATAGAAATGATTTTTGTGCAGGTTAACGAGCAAAGAGCACAAGACGTAAAAGTTGGTTGTCAAACAAGGAAACTATTCATAAGTCATATAGTATTAATTTATAAAATCACCGTGTTAAATTCATGTGGCATTAATTCATAAAACATTCATTCGTGCATCTCCATAATTGATCAGTGGGTTCATAAAGCATTCATTTGTATAGCTTCATACGTCAATATACAGCAACGGAAAGTTGTAGTGTTCAGACAAGAACACTCACTAGTATTAATTGCACGATAGTACAGTGCACAGTTAGGACGTTCCAACTAGAAACGGAAATGAGACCAAAGCAGGACTAGTGAAGATTAACAAACAATCGGAGAAGTAATACACGAATCCAATTCAGAATAACAAAAACATAAAACAAATAATAGCTAATTAAAGGGTAAAAATTGGGATAAATAAAAACGGGGTAAGCAGAGTGAATAGGAATAATTAATGAGGAGAAAACGGGGGGAAACCAACAAAACTAACAGGAATAAATAAACGATAATAGAATAAATTAAAATAAATGATTATAAAGTAGTATAATAACTAAATTAATTAATGTTTTATGAATAGATGGAACCAGCTAAACAAATAATCGCGAAATTGAGGAACATTTTGGATATCGAAAACTATAGCTTAGAAAAGTTTATAAACAAACAAAAATTAATGAAACGAGTTGGAGAAGACATAGCAACGATTTCAAACCTTTACTCTGACGAACTATGCATATTGATAAAATTGATTAATGTTGACGAGGAGGTAACAACCGAAAGAATATATGAGATTCTGTTCATGAGACTAGAAATAGCCAAATTTGGCAAAGAATGGAATACGATGATGAAAAAGGTCGAAACCATTGAGAATGAGATGACGCAGATGATGAAAGAGCAGACTAAAGCCTATCGGGAATGTTATGTGTGTCAAACAGAGGAGGCCATAGTAATGATAATACCCTGCGGACACCTGAGCTTTTGCCAAGGATGTACCCAGAAATCACATTGTATGTTATGTCAACGAAAAATAAAAGAAAGAATAACAGTATATTATCCATGAACCAGAAGTGTTGTAAATGTTATAAAATAAATATGCATTTTTCGTAAATGACTAAGTATTAAATAAATGTAAATAAAATAACGATAAATAAAGTAAATCAAACATGAAAGCCAAACATGAAGCAAAAGCAAAGAGAAAAGAAAAAAGAGTCTATTGGAAGAAGACGAAAAGAGAAAAGCAATAAGCAGCAGAGGTATCCATGCAGGAACATCAACCGTAGCAGTAACAGGAACCGGATCAGAAAGTGAATTAAACGAATTTGAATTCAACAACAGCCAAGAAAGCAGAATAATTAATACAGACAATCGTTTAGAAATATCAGAATCAGAAAGTGAGGAAGAAGTAATCAAAAACCAGGATAACAATCCAAACATGACAACCAACCCAAACCCAAACGTGATACCAAATGATATTAACGTAGCAATGGGAGAATTTACAGAAAAATTCAGAGGAGAGCCTTTCGACGGCAACCTCAACAAATTGGATACATTTATAAAAGAATTCGAAGTATACAAGACCATTTGTCATTGGTCAGATCAAAAAGTAAGAGAGCGATTACCCCTATATTTGAAAAGGAGCGCACAAGATGTATTTGTGGAGGAAGCAAGCGATGCAAAGAAATTAACGACATGGACAGAGATAAAGGAATTTTTAGTAAAAATATTCGGAATAGAGAAAAAGGGGAACAGGAAGATATTAGACTTCCTAAACCGGAAACAAAGACGTGACGAATCCAACGCAGTGTACGCATGCGAACTAAAAAAGTTATGCAAAGAAGTCTTCGGAGATAAAGACGTACCGGAAGACAAAATGGTAGATGTCTTCATAAGAGGAATCAAAAGAGAGGATATACGAGCCAACCTCGGATGCTTGGCACCTGAAACCTTAGACAATGCAGTAGCAATCGCAAACCGATGTGAGGCCCATTTAGGATTGGGATATCAAGTAGCAGCAATTACAACGGAACCAACAACTCCAATGGCATGTACGAACGCCAACAAACCAAGCAACAATACAAATCCGGCAATGAACCAATTCTTTCAAAGAGCGCAACAGATGTTCAAGCCACAATCAACAAGGAACCCCGAGAATGGAGGTAATAACCAAGTAAGCTATAATAATAATTTCAGGAATAATCCAAACGCAAACGAGACATGTACCACGTGCCAACGAACTGGACATCGAGTGGTAGGAGAGGACATACCGAGAACACGAAAATTTGACCAGAATTTAACAATTTGCTCGAAAAGCAAGAGTTCATGGAAGTTGGGAGTAAAATTAAATAAATTGAATTGGAAACAATTCAATTGAAAGTTAAAAACAAAAATTGTCAAATTAAATCATGAAAATAATAAAATTAGAGTTAGAATATACAAAAAATTACAAGGTCAAATTTTGTTTTACCACATCAAATTTAACACGCAAGGTTAGGGTCACACAATAGGTATATATACCGATTCATTTTCACAGAATTAACACACTCACTATTAAACCAAATTTTGAGAGATCAAAACTCGTTTTAACCGATTGAAGCAATTTTGAATTTTGTAAGTGGACGATTTCGAAACTTTTTCCACGCTGCGCACAAACAACCTCAAGTGAGCTCTGTTTGGGCGTCTGCGTGGGGAAACGTTATTGAACATTATATTGATGTATGCCAGGATGATGCGATCAATTTTACAACTGTATTTTACCGATTATAATGAAATAAACTTACGAAACAATGTGCAGGTTTATGTCAAAATTTTTCCGGCCCACAGCCGCTACGCCACCACAAGAAAGCAAAATCTACGCAATAATTCAAGCTGTGTAAGTGCGGTTCATCCGCCAATAGCTTGTGCCCGTGAAGGTTACCGGCGTGAATAACGCAGGACCTAAACGTCAATACTATCCGTTATAGGGAAAATGAGAAGGCGAGGGAGTAGTTTTGTAGCTGCTCCTTCACCACTCATTTCCTGTAAATTCGGCCAAAATAAAATCATTTTCACATAACGGCTAAAAATTACAAACATTGAGTAGTCCAGTGGGCACTCATAAAATCATAATATCGACATATCTACCCTAAGGTCAAATAGGGAAAGGAGAGTGGGTAGGGATCGGAAATGTTTATTATGTCATTAAATAAATAAACTGTTCTAAATGGATCTTGAAGCTAAGGTAGGAGGGCAAAACAACGTCGTGCCTAAAATCCGTAAAATGAACTATTTCCCCGAAAACGACGAACTATAGTGAACATAGAAACCGCCACTATAGCCGAAATTTAATAAATAGCGATAAAGAACCTAAGCAACGACTATTACTATGTTGAGTTAAAATGAACGTAAATCAGCTAACCATAGTTTAATATTTCGGCCACCAGAGACTATCACCATAACAATTTGAAATAAAATGGTTAATTATAAATTAATATTCAAATTACGCACGATTATCGCAAGGACCATTTATAACGAACATAAATACTTAGTGATAATTAAATCTCTAGCGGCTACCCTCACAATAATGGAGAGTGAGCATCAAATTCATAAAGTTATTGAGAACTCGGCTTGGATCACCAAAGCCCAAGAATGATTTCTCACAAAATAACAATGAAATTGCTACGCGAATCTAAGTGCCGTCCTAAACTAAACTCGATTGCGTGATCAAATAAACCCAATTTATTCAATAAAATGTCCGAGTATGAAATCAACTAGACTTAATTTACTCGATAAAAATGAAAAATATTTAACATCACACATATAATAAACTCATAATACGCTAGGAGAAAAATTCGTCATTATTAATGAAAATTCGAAAAATCCGGAAAAGATGATTGTCAGGATGCCGAGTAAATTGAGCAGAGAATAAATAGTTCGTAGGATGATCATGCTTCTTGCGGGAACCATGGATGGGCTTGTGGCGCGAATATAATCCAACCACGAATCCTACGTAAAAAATACATAAACGAGATTTGTAGGGATAATCATATCGTACCAGTCATGGAGGTCGAATATAGCAAATTCTGAATGTACTATGCCGTTCACGAAGCCAGGAGAATGGGAAGATAGCCACAATATCCGTAGGAGAAGTTGCAAATAAAACCCATTAGGAATTGGAATGACAGTGGTTCGTAGAACAAATAATTTATCATAATCTTCCCCGATCGATGAAACCGGAGAAGAAAGAATTATGACACAGTGGAGACACACCCGATGGGATTGATCAATTAGGGTGGAGTGAACTTGCCACGTGGCAGAGAGAATGCGAGAAGAGTATGCCACTAGTTAGTTTATCGATTGTTTTGTATAATTCTAGAGCAATCTGTTGAATATGTCCTATTTTAGAATAAATTTATGTTCCTTAAATTAATTTATGATATGACAGATGTCGAATTAATGCCGTTGAACAAATATAAGATATGATAGAGTCGAACTAATGCCGTCGAACAAATATATGATATGATAGATTCGAATTAATGCCGTTGAACAAATATATAATATGATAGAGTCGAATTAATGCCCATTGAACAAAGATATGATATAATAGAGTCGAATTATCGTCTATTAAATAAACATATTGCACAACAGAGTCGAATGAAGGTTAGAGTCAAATCAAGGTTATTCACTATATGTTAGAGTTACATCCACGCCTGTTAAACGATTATGCTATGATGAAGGAAGGATACGAGGTTTCCAAGAAATTGATGGCCCAGGCGAAGGGAAGACCTAATGTTCTATTAGAGAAATAATCTATCTGACGGGATGATCCAATGACCGTTTTAACAGAGATCTTATCTGAAGGAATGAATCCATTTGTTTCTCTTTAAATGAACCCTCACCATGCCGGAAAGAGTGACGTTTTATAAGTAGCAAACGCCCACCCATAACGGTCTTGAATATATATCCACATAGTTTATTTTGGTCTCTTCTTATGATTAAGAAAATTATATAACGAGAAATCGAACTAAGAAACAATTAACCGCTAACGCTCCTCCACTTCCCCATCAGACCCAAGGTCGAGCAACCATGCTTCCCTTCGATCTACTGACGATAAAATTTTCCTTTTCACGAAATTATGTAATGATAATGATCACCCTTTTGTTAAGAAGATTCCTGGATAGACGAATTCCGAGTTACTGACGATTTCGAGAGATCAAGCAGGTCAAGTCAACCTGGGTTGAACCGGCCAAGATAAAGACATTATACCAAAGAGTAACTGCTGCACAACGCGGATGGGCCGAGGAAAAACGGCTCGGGCAAGCCCTGAAAACCCAGATCCACGGTCTAGAAGTGGCGTTATCGGCTTGCCAGGAAGGCAAGGCCGTAACATATCCACTGGTTTTCGCGCCAGCTCAGTTGGCCTATAGGGCGGCGACCGAAACAACCAAACCGGCCGTGAAACCTGCTCAGTGTCGTCCCAGAAAAGTAGAACGCGCGAAGCGCCAGGCCTTGAAACTCAAAGGACAAACAAATGACTAATTGTTGAAATTTAATAAATAATAATTTAAGCGTTTTAGTTTTATTTATTTATCAGTAGTGATAGGATTTAAATCCGCGATAAATTGAGGTTGTAAAGAGGTTCGAATGAAAGGTAAATGATTGAGTGTGATGAACATGAAGTGAAGGGGACCGGAACAAGAAATCGCACACAAACCTTCTGGTGGGTTACAGGGTTTCAAATCTTGCTTATCCTTCTAGTTGCCCCAGTAACGCCATACAAAATGATACTAACTGCCACTTGGCACCCGTTGCTAGGCAACGTTGGTAATGTGTTCAAGTGGTGGATTGCCCGCAAAAATTGAGTATTATCGCTAGTACTGTAGTTGCTAGGACAACCCTCGGGTTCACGAGCTGTCGATAGAAGACCTATGCTCGCTTTGCTCTGTCCCTCGTGGTCATTCAAGATTAGGTTCTTATTTGCCTGCGGAGAGATGAAACGAAGGTTGGGTAACATGATGCGAATCTTTGGCATATAAATATATCAACGGAACAAATTGATTAAGAACACGACTACTCTATTTAATTAGCAACACGCGCAATTTTTATGAGTTAACTGTTTTGGAGCTGGATTGCTCGACGTCGGGCACGTTCCTTGCGTCCCGGTCGACGATTATTTGCTGGAAGGGTAGATTGCTCCACTGATTGGGTGTTCTTCTGCGACAGCTGGGTTGAGGCGAAGACGAGCGGATATGTGACCGCTTCCCCCTCCCGGCAGACTGCTAGGGCGACTTCGAGTCCCCGAATTTGCGTGCGCAGGCTCTGATTGAGCTGCCGCTCTTCTGCCCGGCCTTTCTGGGCCGCCGTGAGTCGGTGGTAGACCGCTTTCGCTTTTGCGGGATTCAACCATGTTGCTTTTATCTGCTGCATTTCTCGGGTCAATTGAATAATTCGGGCGAGTAATTCCGCGTTTGTCTGTCTCTTGTGGTCCAGTTCAGATTGTAGGATTCGTAGGGAAGACATCACTATAATCAAATATATCATTTTAATTTATTATTGATTAAATTAGAGCATCATTTATCTAATTAAACAAAATCACGAATAATTCTAGCTATAAGAAGAAATAACACGAATAATTTTTAATATTTTTTTAAATCAGTTACTACATGTGGACTATCACTATCAATTCATTCTTCGGGACAATGTCTCTTCAGGCTTCTTTTTAGAGCCGCCACCGTATAGGGTCGTCGGGTATCCCGGACTGGGCGAGGTGGATAGGCTTCGGCAATCCGCCCGGCGAGGATGTCTTCCACCACGTTTGCGAGATACATCCTCGCCTTAACCACCTGTAGATCCACCTGCTCCTGCACCCTTTCCCATTGGGTGAGGAGGTCATGTGCGTTCATGTAGGTCTCCGCAGCTGGATATTGCTGTCCCGAGAGACCGCAGGGATCCTTCTCCCAGCCTAATATCCTCCAGGTAGTAGGATATGGCCACTGTTGTTGTATCTGGTCGAATGTTCTCGTAGTTGGCGGAACTCTGGTCTGTCCCTGTTTGTCTGTCCCTTGACTGATGCTTCGTTCGGGCAACATGTCTAAAACATTTTTGTTATTAGCTTCGATTGATTCACCATATTAAGTTGTTATCAAATAAATAGTGCCTATGTCACTGTTGAGGGTGCCATCCAATTTAATCTCGTCGAATTCTAGTAGCTTTTTATTTGGTTGTGATTCTTTCGAAACGGGTGGACGGGTTATCTGGAAGCTTTAGGGGCGCTATAACCCGTCGATTAATTCCATCCGACGCTCTTATGCATCTATTTAAGGTTATAACAATCAATACCATTCTAATACTATGAAAATTGGTTCGTGGACATCTTAGTGGACAGGGGTTCACTCACATCTGCGAATTTCTGTTTGATGAGCTAGACGCGACCATTGCTTTCCTTTACTCGATGGGACGTTAGTAAAAAGGTTACGTTAACTTACGGACCTGGTTCTTTAGCGTGCATTCCTCGGTAGGGTGACTTATGCTAGTGTAATTAATCATGTACGTGATATAAGTCTATTAATTAACTTGGTTTTAATTTAATTAGGCATGTTAGTTTTAAGGGGTTATAGAGCTGATATTATGGGTAGCGACCACATTAATGGAGATACCATCGCACGCAAGTTAGGATTTAAGTTTTATGCAACTTTATTACATCTTAATTTTGTCTATTATATTTATTTTTCCTATTTTCTGACTTTCTATAATACAAGTTGTTATTCGATCGAATAAATCTTATCACCATATCTTATAATAGAAGTTTGTTGATTTTAAATTTAATGTTGAAGTTAATTTTATTGAACAATTCTATAAGTAGGTGATCTGAACATTTAAGGGCGAGGCCGGATGTCGAACGGATGAATCGATGAAGCATAGACGTGTGTTTGGCGATTTCATGTGATTTCCGGCGGATCTTGTCGTTGCGGCTTAAGCGGTTGAAAGGAAGTGAGTTAGCTTATTTACATCCGGTAATTAAGTTTATAGCATTTCATTTTCAGGATTATCGATTGGCAGATTCATCTAGAATAATTCGGGTAAGTTATTACGTGGATTAATCTAAACGTATCTTGTCGCCCTTTTTAAGGAAAACTGCGTATTTCAAGTAGACGAAATTTCATGCCATCGCAATATTTTCGTTTTGTGGAGTTTTATTTATTCGAAGAGCAAAGAAATCGTTATGAAGCCTCCCGTGAGTTGACAATTTGTGTAATGTTAAAATAAAATTTTTCTTTCCTTTTAAAAGTTAATTCTGGTAATTGTATTAATTTAGTTTAAACAATAACTCATTTATTTCGTCTAGAATCATTCTGCTTTAGTCTCTGAACTTGTTCCATTTTAAGAAAACTTTGTTTCAAACCTATAAATTATTCTAGTTCGGATTAAGGGACGGTTTTAATAACATATTTTGGTTTCCATTAGTCGATTTTCTTACCTTTTTGTTTCAACTAATTTAATTAACCTCTACTTTAACTCTATGAAATTATTTTAATACTAACCCAATACTATTAAATCCATGAATCCAGTTTTACTTTATCCTTATTCAAGGATTTACTTAATCTCTACTAAAGAAATTATTTTACTTTTATTCGAATTACATTTAATTTTCAATCACTGAATGACTTGGTTTTAATCGACATCGTTTTTTAGTTCAATTAACGCATTATTGTTAATCAAAGAAGTTATATTATTTGATCAGTAAACTATTATAAGCAAATTTTATTTTTTAATCTATAAACTACGTTAATCTTTAATCGTTTTAATTAAGTTAATTTAACCAATATAGTATGTACATTTACGCAAAATTCCTTCAAGTTTAATCAAAATGAAACAAATTCAGCTTAATCAAAGAGTTATTTGTCTTTAGTCAATAATCGATGATTTATTTAATTGGGTAAATGAATTATTTATCCAAGGAATTTTAAATTCAAATTAGTATGCCAATGGTTAGTTTATTTCATATTATTGCTTCAAATTAGCCATATCAACGATTTAATTTATTTCATAATTTTAATCCAAAATAGTTATAACAACGATTTCAATTAATTTAACCCCGTACCCTTTCCCTTTAATAGGCCTTAGACGCATTTTGTGTTTACATTATATTTACTGAGTGCCCACTGGACTACTCGGTGTGATGATTTTGAGCCGTATGTAATATAAATTTAGGTCAATTTTACAGAATTGAGAAACGAGGAAGCAGTCAGAGACTTCTTCCTTATTTCTCGCTTCAGCTATAGGGGTAAATATTGACGTTACGACCGCTGCGTTGCGCACGCTGAGTCTTCACGGGCACATATCATTGGCGATTTTCCACGCACTTACATGCATCTGTACTATGTAGATTTTGCTTTCTTGCGTTATGTGTTGGCTGTGGGCCGGAAAAATTTCGACAGTTTAATTCAATTTATGAAAATATATATAAAACAATTTATGCATATTAATAATATTTATTGATTATAAACAAAAATAACATAATTACCCTTCATTACCAATCCATATAATTGCATAAAATAACATATCATAAAATAAAACATAAATGCCTCTCTCCCCACGCCGACGACCAAGCAGAGCTCTACCGAGATGCAATGGAGGTGACGTGGAAAGAGGGTTCCAACATAAATATTTCTCACCTAAAATTAAGTTGAGATAGTTCTAAAACAAATTTGCAAAATAGATTCAAAATGGTTTTGAAAATGGTTCACAAACGATTTTAAAAATGGTTTGAGGTTAAGTTAAATGTGAAAATGGATCAGTATTTATACCTATTTTTCTCGCATGTTAAATTTGATGCAGTAAAACAAAATTCGACCTTGTTATTTTCTAGTAAATTCTATTTTTTAATTTTATTATTTTTTGATTTATTTTTATAATTTTTCATTTAGAATTTTTATTGAATTATTACTAATTCAAATTTTCCGATTTAATTTTCATTTTAATGAACTTTTATTAATTTTTCTAATTTTGTCGAATTTGTTGTGTTTTCTTGTTATGTTTGTGTAGGTATCGTGCGAATCTTGGTGCGTTTTGTATTTATTTTAATTTATTTTTATGTTTATTAATTTATATTTAATTCCCTTTTTCTCATATTTTATAGGGTTTAATTGGTGTTTCCCGGTTTATTTAAATCTGCATGTTATGTTTGCATGTCTGTTACTGATCCATTTAAACATTCTTCAAGGCCGTTTATGTTCTGGCCCAACACTTCTATCGGTAGTGCGTTGAACCCGCTATAAGATCGGGCCTTAGTAGTTCTTTCGTAGTGCTCACCATTGGCGATCTCATAACCAGTGGTTTATTACCAACGTTGCTAGGCAACGGGTAACCATTGGGGGCGAGAACAGTTGTATTTGGGGTCAAGGTTACACTAACCATAAGCCCCACACATCTTTTACCCATCAGGTGCCCAGCAAGATCAACAAACCGGAAGCAGCTTCAATTTAATGAAATAAATTTCCTAATATTGATTTCATAACATGTGTTTGAAAATCAAATACAATTCAATGGTTGCTTATTTTTTTATATTATATATTGTTATGCCTTATGTAATATTAGTTTAATATTTTTAAATATAGTTTCGTTATTGATTCTGCGGTTTTAATGTTTTTAAATAAAAAATACCTAATAAAATAACATCCAGCTTTTCTCAATATTTTCAAACATAATTATATAGGTACTATTATTTTTTTAAAGGTTTTGATAATAAATTCTTTACAAAAATATTGTGACATTGACGTTGTTTTATTGTTTCAATTATAAATCAACTCCAGAGTTATTCAGTTTATATAATAAAGAAGCTTTTTGTTATTAATTTTCATTTTATAATTAAAAATTATGTCCAGTACTATGAATTTGGAATCAGGTAAAATATAAATATTTTTCTTAAAGATTTAGTTGGTTTATTGTTAGAAGCTATCCGGCACATCGATGATGCATGTGAAGAGGAATATGTTGAGAGCTTTACACCTAAAGCTCAGGAAGAAGTACTCAGTGAAATTCAACCTGGTGATAGTGATTTAAATTCAAATCAAAACGATGAAAATACAATAATGCAAATGACATATCCTGAAACATTGCTATTGAAATAGCAGAAAATTCCGAATGCATTGATATTTCAAATGATAAAGAAATAAATGCTACATCAAATGAATTAGTACATGAAGTTATGAGTGAAATTGAATCAAATTTGGTATTAGAAGATGAACACATTTCAAATGATGTAGTTAATGAAAATAGTATTACTGATGAGAAAATAATGAATGAAAATATTACAAATGTCCAGGAAAATTTAGAAGATAATAAACAAGCTTCTGAAGATTGTGAAATTAAATCTGAAACTACAAATGTTGAAGTAAATATAGTAGATGATGAAAATGTGGTTGAAGATACCGAAGCCATTGAAAAACAAGCTTCTGAAGATTATGAAATTAAATCTGAAACTACAAATGTTGAAGTAAATATAGTAGATGATGAAAATGTGGTTGAAGATACCGAAGCCATTGAAAAACAAGCTTCTGAAGATTATGAAATTAAATCTGAAACTACAAATGTTGATTTAAATATAGTAGATGATGAAAAAGTTGTTGAAGATACCGAAGCTATTGAAAATCAGCCAGATAATGAAGCCTGCGAAATTCAACAAGAAATCATTAATTCCACAAAAGAAATTTCCCAGAAAACAAATGAACCGTCTTATTCACCAACAAAAGGCAAGGACGTCAAATCATTATCAACTGCATATGGTCGAGAGGAAAACTTGGTTTAAAAAATATTTAATTAAATATTTGTGTATTATTTCTTACAATAGATTAACGTAAACTGTTGTGTCTGTAATAAAAAAGTTTATCCGATGGAAAAATTGGTTGCCAATGACAAAACATTCCACAAGACGTGTTTCCGTTGTTCAAAGTGCAAAAGTGCTTTATCGTAAGAATTTTTGCTTAATAATTATCGAATTAAAATCTGATTGTTTGTGGGATTGACATACAAAATGGAGTCTATTATATTTTTGATGATTAATTAGGTTCACTGGAATGACTAAATTCCATTTCGAGACAATGACTCATTAACATAACTATTTAAATGACTTTTTGTTTTGTTTGTGTTGAATTTTTATAACCTTATGTAGTTAATGTTGGATTTATTTTCAGGACCGGTAACTATAGCTTCAATCAACAGCGCCCATATTGTACTCCGCATTATATTGAGCTGTTTAAAAAACGAGGTTAATTTGAAATAATAATCTAGACAAATCACAATAATATTTTCTCTATTAATTGTTGCAGGAAGATATGATGAAGTCGATGACAATGTTGAAAAAGAAATTCCAGCAACGAATGGTAATCATTTTAAATAAATTTTCTTCTCATTTGTGTCTCGAAACATATATTACTCACAAATTGCGTGTTTGTATGCAGGCATGTCGAAGGGAATTTTCTCTCTCTATTCGCTAGCATTTATGCATGCATCGATTTAAAATCGATAACAATATATTTGTCATAATTAATCGATATTATATTTCATATTAAGATATCAACGATGTCTTGACAGACGAATTACCGGCACCAGATACGACGAAGAAAATAGTAGCTAAATTTCAAAATTTTGAGACTGGTAACACAAGTAGTATTAATGTAAGTTTTATTCTAGTAGCTTTTGTATGATTAATATGGATGATATTTCGCGTTTTTGTTAAATAATGCATTTTGAGAATAATATTTTTATGTAAAAATTAACTTCATTATGAATATTTTTTTATTATTTCGTAAGTTTTAAAAATTATTTGAATTTGAAATTAAATATTGTATTTTAAACTTAATTGAATATTTAATTAGCAAAATGCCAATGTTGATTCCGTTGATGAATTGCCTGCTCCAAATACCACCAAAATTCTGATGGAAAAATTTTCAGCTATTCAGCAAGATAATTCTGAAGGAAAATGCAAGCCACAAATTGATATTCCTCGACATTCTAATGGGCATTCAAATGGAACTTCGGAAAATGTACCAGTTGTACTTCCTACTGATGTTGTTCGAGCAAATGATCCAAGTCAAGATAACAGGCCTGAACAGGGAATTACGAAAAACCTGGTGAACAGATTCCATGGAATGGGCGGTTCCTTAAATAATTGATGCTCCACGTCATTTCATGTCATGACTTAATAGTTCTAATTATTTCAGCTACATTTTCGAATTAAATTTTTGATTTTTTTCGTTTGCAAATATTAATTTCTGTTTATTAATTTATTTGAATAAATTTATTTTGAAAATAAATGACGGTTGCAATTTATCAGTAAATTATGCAATAGTTATAATTTTAATTGCATATTAATATTTTTATGGAATGTAGATTGTTACTGTTATCGAATAACGCAAAACGTCAAGATTATTAATTTACTAAGTTATAAATTGTCGTATTTATTAATAACATTTAATCTCGACAATTATATTGCGGCTAATATCATGTGAATACATGGAAATAATATCGCAATTATTATGAAATATTTACTGTTTGAAATTTATTCTATTTATATCGACAACTTTATAAAAGCTATGAATTGTCAGTAAATGTTATACTAATGTAATTTTCGTAGAAAAACTCCAATCTCAAGAGCAAGCTCGGCTAATTGAATTATTCAGTTTTGAATGAACTGTTAATATTACGTTTGTGTTGGAAATTTTTTTTATTGTTTGGGCTGCTGCTTGAGTTGAGAACAATTAATCAAAACCGATTATACAAATTATTTTCCAACCTCAGTCGTTTTTAAATTATAATAATAATTTTTATAGTTAATTTAGCAATCCTAAAAAGTGTCAATGTTTGAATATGGAAAGTCCAACACTAAGGATGTGTTTAAACAAATGGGAATTTTGGCAATAAATACTATTACAATGATATATTTGAACACATCTTATTAATTATAATAATTACAATTACAGTAAATTACATTTTATTGACATGTACAGTTTTCTTATCCAGCCGGAATATCCGGTCTATCCTAATTCAAATAAAAATTTTCATCACATGCTAATAAAAATTATTAAGAATTTTATATTGCATTAAAACCTCTTTATATGGAACTAAACCACCATTTTTGCACTATCCTTTAGCTTTAAACTAAAAATATATTATTTGGTATAAATAAGTTTGAAATCTTTTTTTTTGGGTGTCCGTGAAATCAAAGCAAAATCTTGATAAAATAACATAATTTTTGCTTGGTCATGAAAATTTACTGTTCGAAACAACACTTAAATTTTTATTAAAAGTTGATTATTGGTGATATAAAATAATTTATTTTACATACCGCACAAAATTAAAGTACAAAAATAAAATACTAAAATTTACTAATTATGTCCTAAACAAAATATCTACAAAGGTTCTACAAAGTTGTAAAGATATTTTAAAAATTAACTCGACATAAATTGCAATTCTGAGTTTTCATTGGTTGTTAATAGGAGACAATTTTATTTTTATTGGTTAAAATTCATCACTAATAAAGCCCATTTTTTTCAAACATAACATTTAACCTTTGACATATTAGACTAATTTTAAATAAAAAAAATCTATTATTTATAGAATGTTATTATATGAATTATTATTAATAGCAATAACAATGAATAAATTGGATATTTTATTTTAAGTTCGACCTGTGTAACATTTTACAATTATTAATAATTTCCACACATCCGTCCAAAATTTGATTAATCAAGTTGCCAGTGTAAATTTCACCACAATATTGAAGCAAAATTTTCAATCCTCATATAATTATTCCTTTCTCTGTACAGTACTGACTGTACCACCTCCTATCGTATTTGATAACTCGGTCTTTCTGCATCTGTTGTAAACTAATCACATAAAATCAACAAAATTTATAAATATAATTATATTATATTTATATTTATATTATTATCACTGAAATTCTCTATAGCTGCTAGATTTGCTCTGTTAGTTGGCTTTCATAGCGTCCCGCCCAATAATTTCTCCTTTGCTTCGCCTTTGTTATTCAATTGAAAACAAAATTTATTTTCCTCTAAGAGCCTGATTTCAGAAATCATAATATTTCGCAAAAATTTACTTGTAATTGACATTAAAATTACTAAAATAATTATTTTATTATTATTATTAATATTCAAATTATATTTTTATTAATATTATTATTCCGATTATTTTTTAAATTCAATAACTATTAATTAAATTACTCAAATAATTATTATATTATTACAATTCAAATTATTTTTTACTTTAATTGTAGACAATTATTAATTATTAAATGACATCATACAAGTATATGGCCTACTAGTCATATCTTGTTATTCATCAGTTTGTATACAAAATAGATGAATCGCACTGTTTTGTATCTATCCATGAATGATGTAATAGATTATGTATTTTCTTTTACAAATCTAAGTGATTATTATCTCTCATTTATATTAAAATCAGAGATTTGCTTGAGAGAATCTGAAATTTATCATGTCGAATCTTCGAAACAGAATCGAAGTTGTTTTAATGCTGAATTAAGGATAAATAAACTCAAAATTGCACCCGCTGAATCAGCGCCCGGTAAACGCCGTTTCAAATCAACCTAGCACCGACTGTTGTGTTTGGCACGGATTTTTAATCGTGAATTTCAAGTTAATTTTTCAATGACTTGGAAGTATTAATACAAATTTTTTTATTTACAGAAAAAGTTTAACAGAATAATTAATTAGCCATACAAACAAAATATTATTAATGAAGACATCTTTATTTGAAATAAAGCTCACAAAATAAATTATTCTACACAGGTATACTCAATTTTTGCTTACCAGGAAAAATTGACGACCAAATTAGGTCCGAACCCTTTTTTGTAAAAGCCCTACGAATAAATACACTGAAAGCTTTAATTTCACTTGTTTACATACTTAATATGTTAATTTGAAAATACTTTTTAAAAAGTACTTTATTAATCTTATGTTGGGTTATTATTTTACAAGTCAGCGAAACTCTAACTCCCCGTGTTCCTTTTAAAAAATCACATGATCAAAACCCAACACAGAATATGTTTATTGGTTTCTACCACAAATTCACAAACTGTGACACGATTTGAACTTTTCTCTAAGAAATTAATATATTTAAAGTGAAGGCAGATTTCCAGATGGGTAATCCCATAATTTTTGTTTTTTTAATTATTTTTGATGTATTTTATTCATTTTCGGTTTTTCGTGACGTCATTTTATACCAACCCCAATATTAATAAGATGCAATCTATCTAGCCTCCACCCTGTTATTAAGAAAAATATTGTTGAGGTTCCACTTTCTCAACTTTGGTCATTTATATAAATAAATAGAGGTAACTCGGATTTGAAGATTTATTGATGTAAATAAATATGTTTTACACAAAAAAAAATCAATTTACCTTCACCAAGAACTTTGTGTTAATGCAAATTTTTAAATGTAATTTTGTTATTGAATGCAGTTGCTCAAGCTAAGTTATTGTTGGTGGATTGGGTGGACTTAATTTGTTTAAATCCGTCCCAAAACTACATAAACCTTCTTTCCTCGATTTAAATACTTACTTTTCTTATAGTCTTTGCTGTTTCATCCAGACGGCCCACAATTTTAATCCTACCAATATATACCCACGAGCAAGCTCATGTTGGTACTGTATATAGTAGGCGAAAACTAATGAGCAGATGTGCTCCATTTCTAGAACTACACTTCATGATATTTTCGCTTTCGGGTTCCTGACTGCCAATAGAAGGACTTACGTCGCCTTTTGCCCTTTCTCTTTCGTTGTATAATTCATATTTCTCATCCCTAATTTTTTCGATTTTTGTCCTATACACCTCAGAATATTATTTTCATATTTACTTTATGAAATTTCTAAAAACTTTTATTTAAATTTTACATTCAATTCTAAGTTGTTAAAAATAGGAAAAATATCTAATTAATTTAATTTGACTTAACCTTAAATTCCTTGGCCCAGAATTTTGTTTTAAATTCCTAATTTAATCGTTAGCCTATCCCACGTAATCTCGACTTGCTAATATTATTTAAATTAAACACAATATTAAACTGGTTTAATTACCGGGGGTACATTGATTCCTCCCCCAATCACTGTCAAAATAATTTACTTATTCATTTAATAACAACAAAAAAAAATTCCTTAATTAATTCCCATTTTTGTATCCATGTCAATAACCGTTGGGGTTCCTAATTCCCATTAGTTCTAAATCGATGGCTATTTATGCATACTATAATATACTACAGTATAAGAGATTAATTTTATTTTACTTTAATATGATCCTACAACGAAAAGAAACCTTTCCTTAACTTAAATACTTTTAAGAATCCATCACCTCAACTTAACTAACAATTCCAATACAATAACTGTTGGGCTTAAAGCACAATTTAAACAAAAAAATAATAGTATGTCAATTAAAACAAACTGTTGAATTATTAATATGGCTACCGTAAACATAAACAAGCACCCCCAGACCAATATTAAAAATAAAAATAAAAATACCAAATAAAGCAAAATAATATATAACAAAAATAAATGAAACAAAATTAATAAAATCCAAAGAAAGCCTATAGTAGCAGACAGAAACATATTCCATACATAAAACCGCCAAAACCTTGCAAAAGAAGGTTTGGAAAATACAAAGGTGGAAACGGCGACCAAAAAACTAACTTTTTAAGGGTAAAAAAGAATAATGATCCAAAAATAATAATAAAAATAAATTCGAAAAAATACAAATAATATATCAAAAAATAAAGAAAAATTAGTAAACAATTATAAAAATATTCAAAAATTAATAAAATCATTTAAAACCCCTCAAAATGGCTGAAAATCGACAATTGGTCTCACGCACACACAAAACAACAATATATACAATAGCCAAATTCAGAATCTCCACTTTAATTTTATGCAAAATTTTGTCTGAACATTTTCTAGTTGGAATCAATTTGTAAATAGTTTTGTGTTTTCATATTATATATTTAATATATTCTTACTTGTCTTGTAATTTTATAATCTACCGTGAAAATTAATAAGTCGAAATCGAAAGAGTAAATCGAATAGAATTCGGTTGGGCCAGAACACAAACAGTCTTGAAAATTGTTTAAATGTATCAGTAATATAGCACGAAAACCCAGCACCAAGATAACTTAAAATACAACTATGGGGTTTATGGTTTCGACAACCTCGACCCCAAATGCAAAATGTTTACTGAGCCCAGTGGTTACCCGTTGCTATGCAACGTTGGTAATGTAACCATGGGTTTTTGAGGTCGCCAAAGGTGAGCGCCACAGAGGAACTACTCTGGCCCGACCTCAAGCTGGGTTCAACACGGTACCGTTAGAAGGCCTGCATGTGCTTTATTTACTCTGGTTCCATCCTTATCTGTTTGGTCTTACACAATTTATAAATTAACTACTGAACTTTCATTATTTATTAACGTTATGCTATTTCAAGCGACTACCGAAATAATAGAGAACAATTAAACGAACAACAAAAAAAACTATGTATTCGAGGATGTCAATTATACATTAGCCTATGCTCAAGCAGCTCGACGCTTGGCTCGTTCCTTTCTCCCTGGTCGATGGATGCTGGGCTTTGGGGGGTCTTCGGAGCCGTTATTGTATCTCTAAATGCTAGCTGAGCAGGGGCGAAGACGAGGGGTACGTCACCGCTGCACCTTCTTGACAAGCTGGCACAGCCACTTCCAGACCCCTTATTTGTGTTCTCAGGTTCTGGTTGATTTGTTTCTCCTCCGACCAGCCCTTTTGTGCCGCTGTTATCTTCTGGTAGAGCGTTTTTACCTTCTTCGGCTCTACCCAAGTAGCTTTAATTTGTTGTACCTCCTTGGTCAGCTGTAAGATTTACTCATAAAAACTTTTGTTGATTTTGCGCGCGTGGTCCAACTCTCGTTGTAGAATTTTCATTGGCTCCATATCTACGAAAGAGTAATTAAATCGTGTAAGTATGCCTCAGTATATTTAATTAATTATAAGCATTACTTATAGGGTTCTGCAGGTTTTATTGTTAACAATTTAAATTAAACAAGTACTCAAAGACAACTAAAATATTTTATTTAAAAGTTCATTTAACTAAGGCACTCGTAATCATCCGAAATATTTTATTGTCGATAATTATCATAATGATTTTTCCGATGATGCTCATAGGTATGCGGTTTCGGGGCCGACCGAGCGTAAGGATGTTCGCGGTGTCCTTCGGCTGGCTCTTCATTCCTCCTCATATTACGGGGAAGGATCTTCAGCGGAACAACTACATTAATGGCCATAGCTTTGGTGTTTAGCCTCTCGTCATCGAGGTTGAATGACGTGTTGTACGGCGGAGAGTATCCGTTCGTACTGGCGATCCTACTCGCTGCGATGTCCTCATTTACGTTAGCGAGGTAACGCCTAGCTTGATCCACTTGCATATCAGTTTGCCGCTGATGTTCCTCAAGACGAGCGAGGAGAAACTCAGCTTGACCACGGATTTCTCTGGCCGGATTGCGGCCTGGTTCCCGCTTTATGGCAACAAACGGGAGCTCAACCTCCTCCGTTTGTTGCAGGGTGCCAGATCTGGATTCTCTGACCTGGGATACGGTGAATCCCGCATCCCACATAGCTTGACGGCAACGATTTGCCGCATGTGCGGGGAAACGTTCGGTGACCCGGGATTCATCGATCCACGAATCTTCTAAACGAAAACAGTTTCAATATATTTATGCGATGTGCGTGGTCATCTATTTTTAGATATCTAGTCAAACGCGCGTTAGTAAATGATGTTGTGCCTTTGCGTGTTTCCTCCTTGTCGTCATCACTATAAACACAGTTGGATAGGAGATTTTTTTCTACTACGAGGGTCAATGTAAACGTTCCGTATGGGAATGTCAACCTACCCGACCCAGCCGCAATGAAGAGGAGATCCGAGATCATTAATGCTATTATTAACGCAACGAGTTTGACGTTACTATTCTGTTCGAAAAATCAATCTTTCAATTTGTTTTACTTTTATTTCTATTTAAAAAATGAAATTCGATACTGTAAGGAAATTCCACCAAAACAAAATACATTTCCCTGATCAACATTTCCTACACACTGGGTTTCAAAATAGTAAAAGAAAAAAAACCATAAATTAGCTCAAACTGTAATTACTTAGAGTTAACGAAATCAATTTAATGAACTGTACAAGATACGGATTTTTCCGATCCTGAAATAGTTAATTATTAATGTGGTGACCTACCGATTTTGAGTCCGTTGTTTTAATCTATTTACCGTTAACTACGGCATTATTAACGCGTTAATGTTTTGAAAATTCTTCTGTTGGACAGTGAATGCATGAAAATACCATTTTTGTTAATTACATTAAGAATAACGCCGAATTTTTCCTAACAATTATTCTCTGCCGAAAGTATCACGTTTCGTTTACTAATAAGGTTATATAATTTCCTTTACTATTTGATTAAATCGATGACATTAAGGATAACTAATTACTCATTATGCTAATCATTCGTAACATTGGGATGAAATTCTTACCTGAACAATACTGTGAGTAACAATCTTATTTTGGATTATTTTATTTGACTACTATAGTGAATTATCCAAAATAACGAGCTCCAAAATATTTAATAGCAACATACCGATGATATATAATTTATTACTAAAAAATCTTTTATGGTTTAATAGATATCATTAACGAAATATTTCAATTTACTCTAATAATTTTAGGATGTTAATTTATCGATAACCTGAAAGTAGTGGGATGTGTCACATCCAGCACATGTCACATCCAGCACAGTACCCCCCCGCTGAAAGAAAATTTTTCTAAGTCCAAAGGTACAAAAATTTTTAAGACAATGACTCATTCAAGGTCATTTAAACAAAGACCATGACTCATTCAAGGTCATTGGATGACTCATCATAACATTTTTAAAATTTTAATTTACTACTTATTTTTATAAGTAGTATATATTTTGTAAATTTATTTTATTATTATTTTATAAATATTATTATTATTTGTTTTAATCAAGTCAATAATATTTTTTATTTTTAAATTATATTATTATTAAATTAAATTGTTTGTTTTAATCAAGTCAATTATTTTATTATTATTATTAATATTTTTATTTTTATTATTATTTTTATTATTATTTTTATTATTATTTTTATTATTATTATTTTTTATTATTATTATTATTATTATTATATTATTATTATTATTATTAATATTATTATTTTTATTATTATTATTATTAATATTATTATTTTTATTATTATTATTATTAATATTATTATTTTTATTATTATTATTATTATTATTTTATTATTATTACATGTTTTAATTTTTATTACAAGTTTTATTTATTATTCTTTTTATTAATATTATTTTTATTTATTATTATTATAAATATTATTATCATTATTTTTATTACTTTTTATTAATAATACATATATATATATATATATATATATATATATATATAATAAAACAAATACATAAAAACAACTATATAAAAAACTTCTATATAAAAACAACTATATATAAAAAACAACAACTTCATAAAAAGTAAATCAATTATTAATAATACAATTAAACAAATATCAAGTTTTATTTCACGTTTCTTCACGCTTGGCATTTGATTATGAAAATATTATAAATAAATAAAAATAAATAAATAAAAATAAATTATAACAAATAAAATACCAAAGAGAAATTTTCACAATTTTTATTTTTATATACAAATTTGTTAATAAATATCAATAACATTGTCAAATATCTCATCAAATAGCTGATTGCGAACTGCTGGATCGGTTTCAGGCATTATTATATTACCTCCAACATCAAGGACATCAACCCCTCTATAATGACCATATGCAAAACTCGAGTTTTTCCCTACTCAAGCTCTCTTATCGTCATGATTATTTAATGCTATTTTAGAATTTTTAAAAGTGAACAGCTGGTGATTTCGGGTTCCTATCCTAGTTTGAGGTACCGACATAATAGTATTGTTATTATAACAATTCAAATATGATTGGTGTTTAATGTCGGTACCTGGTAATTTTACACCCTTAGCTCGCATTGTTGATTTATTTCCTAGCAAGCTATAACATTTAGGGCCCAAGAAAACCCACTCGCTATATCCTAACCCTTTACTCTCACCCTTGAACTTGCCAATAACCGAGTCAAGTCGTCTAGAATATAAAGGATGAGAAGGATCATAATTTGATGTATCTAACAGATCATCCGAAATCATCGCTTTTAATAAAATTTAAACAATAGCCTTGGCACGGAATTGTTGAAAATAGTCCGCAAGGAGGAATACATCAAGTTTAAGGTAAATTAACATATAATCACGCAAAGTCCTACAGTTTTGCTGCGTCCAGATTAGTTGTGCCCTATCGTACTCATCTTCACTTACGCCCTCCCAAATTGGAGGCAACTCATAAGTAGTCTCAAGAACTTCCTCCGAAACAGCAAAATTATACGGAAAAATACCTTTACAGTCGACTATAGAACCATGAAAGACAGACGAAGTCAATGGAAGAGAAGTTAGCGTTTTCACAGCCTTAGCTAATGAACAATTAACAAATTGCATACTGTCGATAAAGCGAACAGCCAATTTGTTAATGTGAACAATTAATGAAATAAATTTTTCTGTAGAGGTCGGTATGATATCTAAATTCCATGAAGGAAAGCGATCGAGACCATATTTTAAAATATGGTGAAGGTCATACCCTCTTAAATTATGAAAGACTATAGGTAGTAACCGATAAATAATTACTAGTAATTACCAGTAAAATGGCAATGATCTCTAACCGGATTTACAATCGGTTTTTTACATAAATAACAGGTTCGACAAGATTTAAACTGTCGAACCTCACTGAAAGACATAGGCCCTATCAATTTATCACCTTCCGAATCATAGTACGGAATAACAATTTCAGTTGCAATTTCCTCAATTTTCTTAAGAAAATCAGGAATGCAATCAAGTCCGTAAAAGTAATAATATGATTTTGTGTTAGTATAATTATTAATTAATAAAAGACATGCTGCAATAGGCATATGAATTTGATGATGTCTATCATCAGGAGGTAAAACCGATTCAAAATCGGCATAAATCACAAAAGGTGGGGTGATATGTTTAGAATAATTTAGGAATTCTAAATTTTTATTTTCGGGGAGCGTGTATAGGGTTGTGCCAATCTGATTTTTGGCGCATAATGCAACATGTGTATTGAATGCATTATCTAATCTAAACCCATTAAGGCAATGTGGACACCAACGACATCTAATTTGAATGTTACAGTCAGGGTTTTGATGGCAATTCATTAACCAGTTGATATTGGTCACAGCGGTATAATGATATCTATCATTATTTTCAAGTAATAATAAATAAATAGGGTTTCCGTCAGTGACTTTGCTTCTATGGATCAAACTTAAATGAGGATGGTGAAAGACATAATTATCTGGAACCTCATCCATTATAACAGTTGGTGTGTACGAAAACACATTTATTGCTAATTTTAAAGTCGAATTTTTCTTTTCGAACTTTGGTATGTTTATTAATTTCATGGGACAATCCGTGATCTCATCGTACTCTAATTCGTCTAAAAACTCTGTATATTTAGAGACTCTTTGGGGGTTTTCACCAATTATATCTTTCTTTAATAAATAAAGAATAGAGTAAAGGAAGCACTTGTCGTCATTGTTTTTTATATTTACTATAGCTTCTTTATTTTTCAATGCAGAAGGGGTTTTAATATATTTATGTCCAGACAAACGATTAATAGGAGCATATTTTGTTAAAATAAAGTGAATTTCCCTAATATTAATAACACGCCATCCACTGCCTAAATGGGTGAATTGTTCTATTTTTTCATTAAGCTTATTAACCCTTTCGCTTAAAAAGTTATCTGAAAATGTCTCCGCATTATTCGAAAAATAATTGTCACGGATCTCGCCATCTTTTTCAAATTTAATTAATATCGCGAATTGAATTTTAACGCTCCCCATTTTATTTATCTCAAAAATTAATTTATTACTGATTCGCTCAGTTAAAGTTACTGTAATTAGTTGCGCGTTAGATATATCAAAACGTAAAGTTTTGATAGCGCCATTTAAATTTACTGAAATGTTCGACTCATTCTCTAATACAGAACCTCCGAATTGTATAATATTTTCATTATTTATAGTAGGTATAGTATTTTCATTATTTATAGTAGGTATAGTATTTTCATTAATTATAATAGGTATATTATTTATAATATTTTCATTATTTATAGTATTTTCATTATTTATATTATTTATATTATTTATATTATTTACATTATTTATAATATTAGAGTCATCATCATCACTGATTTCGATGACTTCTTTTTTTAATTATTTTATTTGGGATATTAATTTTAATAGGTGCAGCAGGTCTTTTATTCTTTTTATTTGATGTTTTTTTATTTTGTAGTATATTCAAAATATCGACGTTATTTTTATTAATTTTCTTAAACATATTTATTTTACTCGACTTGAAAGAATTTAAATGAACCGCATGTTCCCTATAAAATTCTTTATATTTAATGTTCTGGGATGTTTTGCATATGGCGCAGATAAAAAAGTTGATGCCATTAAATCTATGGCGGTAATATTTTTTCATTTCTTCATGGCAACTTTCATTATGTTGCAATGATGAGATGCAATATCTCGGATAAAAAGTGCCTAATAAAAATATTAAATTAAAAAACCTATATAAAGTAACTAATAATTCTAACTATGATATAAAATATCTAATAATTCTAACAAATAAACCTATATAAAGTAACTAATAATATTTGCATGCTCACTGCAAACTATTTAATAAAATATCTAATAATTCTAATAAATAAAACCTTAAATACAATAATATTTGCACGCTCACTGCAAACTATTAAATATGATATAAAATAATTCTAATAAATAAAACCTTAAATACAATAATATTTGCATGCTCACTGCAAACTATTAAATATGATATAAAATATCTATTAAAATAATTCCTATATAATTCATATATAATTCAATTACTTAAGATCTATAATAAAAAATGCCTATATAATTCAAAAACTATTTGTTCAACTATATTTGTTTATAATTTATTATGTTAATATATGTTTCAGTAATAATACTTTTTTTAAAATATATTATAAATTAATGATATTTGAAGTATTATTAAAATAATACTTTAAATTTCATCAATTTAAAAATATATTTATCATAAAACTTTTGAAATAAATAGATCCTTATTATAAATTTATTATAAATTATTATAAATTATTGATATTTGATGTATTATTTTAATAATACTTCAAATATCATTAACTTAATTTCGATAAATAAAAATAAATAAAAATAAAAAACTAACATTTATCTCCTGATTCCGACGAATCATCATCCTCTATAGAAGAGAGGTCCTCCATATCTTCCCCAGTAACGAGGGCATCTCCAAAAACGGTGGCATTATGATGAGAATTGTCTTCCTCAGAAACGAGGGCATTATGATGAGCATCTGCATCAAAATCAACTAAAATGTTTTTTTTTAAATATATAATAAAATTAAATTAAAATTTACCATCTTCGATAATATCGTCTTCGCTATCGCTGATAACAATTGTATCTTCGATTAAAATAACTTCTAAAATAATTTATAAATAAAACATATAAAATTAAAATTTACCATCATCTTCGATAATAATAACATCATTTTCACGATCTAACTGATCTTGTAAAATTAAAAATTAATAAAAAATCCTTACCAGTTTCATTCTCGAGAATACTTCTTAAAATATCATTGTTCATATTTTGAAAATAGCGCTTCAGAAATTTTTGAAATAATTGTGACAAATTCTACATTTGTCAATGTTTATAAAGAGAATAATATTTTCAGGATTTAGTCAATCACATTTAAGCAATACACACATATAGGTGAGAGATTTTTAGACATGTTTTCTTTGTAAAACACATGCAGTCTACACTGTGACTGCATGCGTTCTTTGTAAATCACATACATACTTTTGTTTGTATGTGTTTTCTTTATTCTGTTTTGAGTGTGTATGCATGCGTTCTTTGTAAAATCACATACATACTTTTGTTTGTATGTGTTTTCTTTGTAAATCACATACATTGAGTTTGCATGTGTTTTCTTTATTCAATTTTGTGTATGCATGCACTTATCATGTGATGATCACGCACTTATCATGCACTGTCTTTGTGATCACGCACTTATCATGCATAGTCTTTGTGATCACGCACTTATCATGCATAGTCTTTGTGATGATGCATTAGCTTATCTTTAATTAAACACATAATAATAATATTTATAATAATAATAATAATAATAAAAATAATATTAATAATAATAATAATAATAATAATAATAATAAAAATAAAAATATTAATAATAATAATAATAAAATAATAATAATAATTATAATAATAATAATAATAATAAAAATAATAATAATAAATAAAAATATTAATAGTTAAAACATAACAATAACAATAAACATTAATACATTTATTAATCATCAAATCTCTTGGATAATAACCAAGCTAAAAAATGTTGACCACATGTTAAGGTCCATGGTTTTTGATACATAGTTTTATTATAGACAATAGGTTTACCCATTGTTTGCAGTTTCGAAACCATTAAAGCCGGATAATAGAAACCCATAGGATCAAATACAAATATCTTGCTAGGTTTCATATATATTGCTAACCAATGTTCTCCACCGAGATGAGATGATTGAGTATTGACGATTATGGCTTGATTATTACGTAAATATGGAATTTTATCAAGAGGAGAAACCCCTAAAAATTCATGTCCTAGTATTTGTTTTCCAATTCGATAGACCTGAACAGAACTACATCAATAATAATAATAATACATTTAAAAACTTACTCCATGACAAATTATCATAAATTATCTATACATTTATACCATTCAAACCAACAATGTTCGTTCAAACCAATAATGTTTGAACTCTGTTCAAACCAATACAGTTCTGTTTGCAGTTATTTGAACCTCATTTTCAAATACTCCATATATTACAACATGTACCGGTTCAATTGTAGCTTTAGCAAACTTTATATCTAATCGTAAATTCCCATTTTGAGGTAATTGACTCTGATTTAAATCAAAATCGGGTGCCAAAACAAATGTAAAGAATGGATATTTGCTTTTAAAATCTTCAAGAGTTATACCACAATTAAGGTTTTTATCCAAATAACCCATATTTCTAACTATACTCTGCATATATGTAGCACAATAATTATCATTTTCGAAATCTTGAGTATATGTTTCTCTATAATCACTATTTTTCGATAAAGTTAGCGATGTTACACCAAAGTTTTTGAAAATTGAGCTCGATGTTAAGTATGATCCATTATATTGAGATTCACTTTGAAATGTTACCAATATAAAGTTGGGCATTCTTCTATCTCCAAATATTTGTTCCTTATAGAAAGAAGCTGAACCTTTAGCAATAGCAAATTGAACAATTTCCTTTGTTTTCAATGGATATATTGCATGCTTAGAATTAAGCCCCAGTTGATGACCGGCTAATACAGAAGGCTCAACACGAACTCTTCTTACCAATAATTTTGCATCAACTAATTGAAGAATTGGAGCTGTGGTGGCACTTGTTAGTGATAATGCCGAATCAGATCTTTTCAATCTAATGTGTACATTAACACCTTGGAGTAAATATTTCGGTTGATCCATAAAATCGAGTTGTAATGATGAGCACATTGTAAATAATTTCGAGCCTTTAATCCACTTTTTCCTATCGTCATCACTACCATAACCCATAGGAGTTAAACATGTATTTTTAGTATCGCTATTGTAATTTATAATAGTTTCTATTAGAGCTTTGTGAATATATGTACTGTTACCACCCTCAATCTTGATATTATTAAATCCGAGAACTGCATCTTTAAAAAGCGTATGAAACAAGAAATTGTTTGGTATTACATCACTAGGTTCACCCAACGGTTTTCTATCTTTATCTACAACTTTGATCTGAACAGTTAACAATGTATCATTCAAATCTAAATATTCAGTTTGGGAACCATTAATATAAAATTCAATATCGGTTCTACTATCCATAATAGAATTCATCGGGAATACCTCTTCAAAGGCCCCCATTTCAATTACTGCTTGGGGAGATGGTCTATCAAATAAACACAATTCAGATTTACCACAAATCATTTTTGAAATATAGTTCCATGTCCTTTCATTCGTTTGTTTATATGTTTATGAGGTCTTTTACGTTTTTGAGCTGGCGCTTCGGGTTTTTCAAACATACCCGGTAGAACTTTCCCTAACTCGGATAATGCATTTGATTTCAGCGATGGCAATATTTTCTGCTCATTCATTATCACATCTTTAGCAGTTTTCATACCAAAACTACCAAGGCGTTTAAGAATAGGAAGTGCAAATCTACCAATTGTTCTCAACCATCCTGATCCATACTGTTTACCAATAAAATATGGTAATTCGCCACCACTTTGGCTACCACTATACATACTAATAATATCGTTATTGGCCATCTAATTTACGAAAATGTAATGTCAAATGAGTTTTTGTATCTTTACTAAATTCAATAAATTTACCGCTATCATCACGAATATTTATTTCTATATTGTTTATACATGATGTTGATACCGGTAAGTACATGGAATTATCGATATTTATATTGACAACTTCATCCTGGTCATGTTTATCAACCCAAACAGATTTCAATAGTGGAACCAAAGAATCACCAACAATTATAGGATCGATGATGTTAGTATATATGAACATTTGCCTATGAAGTTTTATTATTTTTGGTTTGCGTACACCAAATGCACTTGCCCTATATGTTTGCTTATCTAATCCCAATGTATTAGCCAAATTTTTATCAAATGTAATTTCACAAATGTTATTATTCAGACTGAATTTGCATATTCCATCTTTAACAAATTCAATAGTTTTAAATATATGTAAACAATTGAATGAAATATATTTATGTAATTCTTCAAGTGTTTCAATATATAAATCATTAGTAAATGTAAATGTCTCTTCAGCCTCATTAATATATGATACTGATATTTTGATGTTTTCGATTGTTACACTTTTCTCATCAAATGTTTTGAAACGTATTAGGTATTCAGTTCCAGGAACAACAATGCTAAGCTTATCACAACCCATTCGCTTGGCATCCTCAATACTTTCAAACTTTATTGTAAATGGGCTAAAATCACAACTAACATTCAATCCATCTTTGAAAAACATGCGACTATTTTCATCTAAAATCTGATTTGGAATATGACAATATCGTTCAAAATTATTGATTGAGAAAATACCACTACAGGTTTTGGGAACACGCTTCTTGAATCCGATTTTACAATGACTATAAAATGGGAATGTATTGTACACAAATGTAAAGTCTTGCAAAGCAACTTCCCAATTTCCATGTAAATAAATGGGATTTTGAAGATCAACCATAAATTTACTTGCTTGATTTTCCGGATGGATTAGTGGGCAACTATTACTCGGTAAAATTGTATAGAAACTCATTTTACTAGGTCTTTTGATGATATCCATGAGGGTTTTTGATATCCATGCCATTTGACATAGTATTGTTTATCCTTACCCACCATTTTAGTTTTCAATATTTTCTGAATTCTGAACACAGTAGGTTTGGAAATAACTTGTAATTCCTGTTCATAGAATTTCCCTTGTATTAAATTGTTATCACTATCTTTAATAACATACATTACAGGACTCTGTTTAGTATTAATTTTAGTAATTTGAAATACCTCATCACTCCAATTACTATCGAAATTTTTGATGAAAGGTGAAGCAGATATTTTACTAATTCTAACGTGATCACCAACTTTATATTTTGGTTTTGTAATAGCAACTGTTTTAGACCGTACTGATTTAGCTAATGTTTTCGAGCTGATATCTACGGGTCTCAAACCATTCAGACCTCGATGTGATGAATTATTATAACTAACAAGTATTTTCGGTAATACATTTATCCATATTTTATTACCTTGATGCACGAAATATTTCTTCAATCTATCCCTCAATGTCCGGTTAAATCTTTCAACATGTGCGGCTTTGTATTGAGAATGTACAGAATAATGATTTATTTTCAGACGATCCAGGATTTGCTTAACTTTACTATTATAAAACTCCTTGCCTAGAATAATAATAATAATAATAATAATAATAATAATAATAATAATAATAATAATAATAATAATAATAATAATAATAATAATAATAATAATAATAATAATAATAATAATAATAATAATAATAATAATAATAATAATAATAATAATAATAATAATAATAATAATAATAATAATAATAATAATAATAATAATAATAATAATAATAATAATAATAATAATAATAATACCTAAATCGGTTTGCAAATTGTCTGGATGCTCATTTTTAAACATTGAGTTAATTGTTTTAGATATTTCCTCTGCAGATTTTGTCTTTGTTGGTACACCGCGAGCAAAACGACTGAAAACATCAATACACGTTAAAATATATTTATAACCCTTGTTAATCTTCGAATACGGTATCATCTCCATCAAATCCATTTGCCATAAATCATTAATACCGAATGTCTTATAAGCTCTTGTTGGAAATCTTTTCCGCATTGGTTTGTTTAAACTGTACGCAAGCTGATCTGACAACCACTTTTGCGTTTCCTTTTTCGACGTTGGGACTCTTTTCTTTAACTTTGCCACTCCACCGAAACCTGCTTCGTCTTCTGGGTTCGTCCAAATCTTCTCCATTACAACAAGATGATTTAAATTTTAATTTAACATTAGGTAATGATTGCTCCATCGTTTATTGTGATAATAATGATAATGCTAATGGTAACATTGCTCCGATAAAACCACCTTGTTGTTTATATATGATTTTTCTCATTTGCTCATGATTTTTATTATTTACTAGTGATAACAAAGGCTTACGATGTTTATTCAATACTAGTTTTTTAGAATTACTGATTTTAATTTTACCTCTGACTACTTTTAATAGAATTTTGAATAAATCATCGACAACAAAAGTTGGAAAAGATTGTAAAATAGACATTCGTTTCATACTCGAAGCCTTTAACAATGCATTAAAATATGGGAAACTCCTATGATTTTTTACATTTTTAACAGTTTTCTTACTCTTTTAAATAATGTTTTTCGAAATTAGATTCATTGCAGGGTAATTCTCGGTTATTAGCTTTTTAGATGGTGTATAACTAATTTTTGGTGGAACACGCTTCTTTATAGTCTTTTTAATACTTTGTCTAAGTTTTCGAATATTTTTAAGCCTGGATTTCATAAACATTTTTACATGTTAAAGTTTTCAACTTTGTTTATATACCATGGCACCTTCTTTATTGAAAATATCGGTTTTCACCCGTAAATCATCATTGCATTGTTGTGTGAAATCAAGAAATATATATCCATGTGGTGATTTTGTAGCATCTTGAAATGCATTGATGAGAAAATTACGATTATTAGGGTATGCTTGTCGAGCAAGAAAATCAATAACTGTTGCATCTCTAGGATTCTTGAAAATAACTAAATATTGAACATTTAAATTCCTTGTTCGATGGGCGCCACCCTGATGAAATAGATTTTGAGTAATAAAGATCACAGTAACACCAACATGTCTACTGATTTTTGTGAATAAATTATTAAAATCCTTTTCTTTATTAGCTTCCTGATACAAATCATCAATAATGATGACATCACCTTTCCTTAAACGACTTGACCAGTTTTTATCGAAACCCTTTACTATTTTCATGTTTTTCAATTTACAGAAATTATCCTGAGTTAATCCATGTTCTTCATCTGCACCCTTATGCCAATAAATCTTGTTGAATTTTGTTTGAAATAAATTAGATTTCAGTAATTTACACAAACATAGTTTTACTACTACCACTTGGGCCGACGATTTGATATACAGCATCATTTCTTAATTCCATTATTAATTTGCATAATTATAGGTTTTTGTTTATATTATATGATTTAATGAACTCTTCCTAAAAATCATATATATATACATTAATATTTCTTTATTGTTTAATTATGTTATCAAATATAAATTATAAAGGAACTTTCGATGTATCAAAAATGACGTTTCCACATGGTAAACCACAGCAAATTGTAGATAGGAGTGGAAAATATCCTATAATATTTTTCAAATCCGGCAAATCAGAATCATGGGATGTAAGAAACCTTTAGATGTCAATAAATTACAATATAGAATAAAGGATATTAAAATACAGTCAATTACACTTACCATGGATATAGGACAATCTATCAATTTATACAACATGTCAACAAAATGTCTTTGTATGTTCGGACCAGAATTATTTCCTGCACTGAGGCTTTTAAAATACAACCCAATGTGTGTTAACGTGTTTGCTAGTGGCAAAATAGTCATATTAAGGGTGCGAAATCTAGAATACAAAAATATTGTTTGTGACATACAAAATGAAATCACCGGATTGGTCGATATCTGATTGGCTAATGATTGATTAAAACAACTTGCTTATTCATTTGATTTCATTTTTAAAATATTATACCATTATGTATGCTATGCCAAAGAAAAATATCGCTGAATACGGTAAATTTATCTTTTTTATTTCATTTTTTATATTTTATTTAGACAAATATGTCCCAATGATAATCGATCGTATTATTTATTACTATCCTCAAATAAAGGAGATTTTGAAGAATCAAGAACCGTCAATGCATCAACAGCTAATATACAATGAAACAAGAATCGATATTTCCAATCTGATTAAGCAAGCTCTTTGGGACAATGAAATAAACCGAATGGTCAAGGAGATGGAAACTGAAACACCCCTGCATTCTAGGGTGTAGCTGCTGTGATTTCCGATATCAACGCTATGTGGAATGGAATGTTACAAATTCAATAAGAAATTTTCAAAAAATGAAACTTTTAAGAAAATAATTGTATTTTATTTTTGTTTGTTTTGATAGTTTTAGTGTTGGTAATAAATGTTTTTGTATTTTATTTTTGTTGTTTTGTTAGTTTTATTTTGGTAATAATAATAATAATAATAAATGTTTTTGATAGTAATAGTTTTATTTTGATGGTGGTAACAATAATAAAAATAGTAATTTTATTAGTATAGTAATAATAGTAATAATAATAATAATAATAATAAAAATCATGATAATTAAAATAATAATAACATAATAATAATAATAATAATGATAATAATAAAACACGTGATATTAATAATACATTTTATATAGATGATATGTGTAAAATCATATATGTAAACTCAACGGGTTAATTTACATACAGTTTTCCAGTCACACACTTATCTTGCAATTATCATGCACTTATCATGCATTGTCTTTGTGATCATGCATGATTCTGATTGGTTAATCATTATCTGTCAAGGGTATAAAAGTTCGTCACCACCTTATAAAGATCATAAATCAAACATGACCAAGAAAATAAGTGTCCAACCAGTTCAGATGTTCCACAATTATAAAATGTATTTTTTAAAGGAGCCTATCAATATGCAATTGGCAAATCCAGTCAAACTCAATAAAACGCAATTTCAATCTCTTGCTGGTACTCTCTCAATGTTAGATATCAAGGATATTGATAATACATTCAAAAAGATCAATTCCAATTTAAAATGCAATGAAAATGCTTTCTTCACGAGTCAATATACCAGATATTATGATGCATTTACAGAAATTGGATTCAAAGAACAGGAAAACTGGTATATAACAATAACAATCCAAGGATATAAAGTTGATCAAAACGATGTGCTTTCTTCAATCTGGGAAATTGATACTGCTAGACTTTCACAGTTATTTTAATGTATAGTGTTTAGTGTTTAATAAATGTATTTATGTTTTCTTTGTTACTGCTAGACTTTCACAGTTATTTTAATGTATAGTGTTTAGTGTTTAATAAATTTATTTATGTTTTCTTTGTTATTCTATAAACAAAATTATAAGTAGTTTTAAAATAGTTTTAAAAATGATGTCTGAAAAAGGTAAAATATAAAATATAAAATAATTAATTAATTAATTTCGTTTAGAATATTTAATAAACTTTTTGTTTGATAAACTCGAAGAAATAACCGGTGTAAAAATTAGAGATATGTTGACTCTAGTTGAAGCATTGAGTAAAGAAGATTCGAGTTGTGATTCTGGATGTCAGAGTGATGATACTGAAATTGTTAATGATGGAGAAATTAATACTGAAATTATTAATGATTCTGAAGAAATTATTGATGATAATGTTAATGTTGAAGAAAATATTAATGATACTGAAGATACTACCGAAATTACTAAAGATGAGCCGACCGAATTTAAGAATTGTATTGACCATGTTATAGAAAATATTATGATAGAATATTGTGGTTATGAAGACTGTTCGTGTAATAATCAATAAATCTTTAAAAATGTAGTTTTTTATTAATAATAATAATAACAGAAATATTTATTAAAATCTACGATAAACTTTGTTACATAAATATAAAACAGATGCTCCAGTAAATAGTTTTAATAAAAATTTGCAATTTTCGATATAAATATCAGAGCGTTTGGCTTCTCCTGCAACTTGAATAATCGCTGTCCATCCACCATTTGTTACTACCCACGGGTCAACTTTTGTTTCTATTACCTAAATAATGATAAATTAATAACAATATAAAGTAATATACCTCTATAGACCATTGGAAATAATTTTCATAGTCGGATCCCGATTTTAATATCATGTGTTTCATATACATTAATCCTACTATTATTCGCATCCATTTATTATTTTCATCGAACATGTAACTAAATAATGATTGGAATGCCTTCTTTCTCTCCAATGTTGGCAAATTGAGAATTTTTTCATAATCAAATGGTATGTCTTCAACAATTTTCTCGGTACGGTTTACCATAAATTTCATGTTTTTAATGATAACATCTTCTTCTCTATTATTAGAGACCAGCTCATTCAATAAAGTTATAAAAAATTTAGTTTCTGACATTTTATAAAAATATTTGAAAGTGTAAGCGTATTTATACTATATTCAACAAATCAGAATCATGCAATACTAAGAAAATATGTAAAAATATATAATGGAAATGGTAATGATGATTTGTTGGCACTGTTAACTTCTTTCAATTTGTTGTCACCACTGTTAACTGGTTGTTGTAATTTCATTATACGATTGAACTGATCAGTTGTTTTATTAGAATAAAATTTTATACTATATTGAACTTGATTCATCATTTTTTCATTAAGTTTATGATTTTCTTTCAATTCTAATACTGATTTTCTTAATTCATTTTTGATAATACCAATGGTCTTATTTAAATATATAATATCATCATATAAGTCGTTTTTAGCTCTTTTTAAAGTCTCATATGTATGTTCAAATCGGAATTCTAAATTACTCATTCTTTCAGATAATCTTTTGACTGGAGTTTTCAAATATCTAGGCCTATCTATCATATACAAAATATCCATCAATACAGCTGTATCAGGACATACACATCTTGTTGAATTTTTACCTTGAACGGTTACAACAATTGAGTTGACCATATTAAAAACTAATAATATTATTAAAATTTCTTTAATCATTTTCAAATCTATATAAATTAATATTTATTGTTTATAGCTATAGATTTGTATGTGTGTGTGTCTAAATTAGTATAAAAGTAATTGTTATTTCAATTTTTATCATTAAAATGATTTTACCGAGCGCAGTTCAAGCTATGAATGAAATTAAACATTATGGTAATTTATTATTACTATTATTATTATTATTATTATTACTTGTTTTTAGATGATTATTTTAAAGTTATTAAAGAACGTCTGGAATTCTATTATCCAGAAATACATGGAATCATGGATAAGCCAGCATCAATAATTCCAGACTTGATATTTAATCATACATCAATATGGATATTTACTGTAATCGATGAGTTCCTATGGGATATCGAAAAAAACAATTTGTCAAAAGATATGGAACCCGAATACCCTTGTGGTGATGGATGTCATTGCTGCGCTGCCAGATATCGGAAGTATGTGGAATGGGCTTTGAATAAAGCTCTTCGACAATACTACTATAGTAGAATTATCTCTTTATAATAAATTTGTTGTATATGTCTTGGTTTTCATTATATAGTAATAATTATAATAATAATAATAATAATAATAATAATAATAATAATAATAATAATAATATTAATAATAATAATATTAATAATTATAAAAATAATTATAATAAAATAATTTAAAAATATATACTACTTATTTTTATAAGTAGTAAATTAAAATTTAAAAATGTTTAAAAATAATATGACCTTGAGAAATTTTGAATGACCTTGACCTACTTTTGAATGACCTTGAAAATTTGATGACTCACCCAATGACCTTGACCTACTTTTGAATGACCTTGAAAATTTTTGATGACTCATCCAATGACCTTGAATGAGTCATGGTCTTTGTTTAAATGACCTTGAAAAATACAATGAGTCATCCAATGACCTTGAATGAGTCAAGGTCTTTGTTTAAATTACCTTGAATGAGTCATTGTCTTTGTTCTAAAAAAATTTGTACTTTCAAACTTAGAAAAAAAATTTGCTGGGGGTTGGGGGGTATGTGAGATAGATGGCCTCTGAGCTAGAGGGCCGGTATCCCACTACTCCTGAAGTTGAACTTTTTTTGGCATGGGCATTCATTACTGGAAAAATGGAGGTTTCGTCATTTTGTAAGTTTGGGTCTCGTCGTCAAATTAATTATCACCCTTTGTCGATATTTTAAATTGTTCCAACACTCGGATCATCTCCTCATCGAGAACGGGTTTTATGATTGTCACTTAGGGTAATTGGAAATTTATTCAATATCGGTTATCCTCTTCCGTGCTAGTTCAGGCCCCTCATACCTTCATCATGAAGAACAGAATAAGAGAGAACACATTCACTAATGATGTAAAATTTTATTTTTCAATAAATACTACTATCTCTGTTCTAGTTCGGGAGATTGGTATTGGGATCGGGTGTCTCAGTGTTTTCCGTCTAAGGCTTGTATGGGTTAATAAGATGAATTAAAAGAATAAAAATTATTTTACTTGAAGAGTGGGATCTGGGCTCCACAATTATGTCTTGCTCCAGAATCCTAGCAGAAGTATTCTCATCCACTTGATTAGGTTGACAATACATTTTAATTTTTAGAAAACAACTGTCACTCTCAGGCTGTCGGTGGATCTTATATTAGTTAGTATGCTCCGGGGTAAGAAAATTTGTCAGGAATTATCCTTACATAGGTTGAATTTTTGACAGTACGTGTGTGTTCATTTGGATGATGCATCATTCGCTCTCACCGCTATCATGTCGATGAAGCTCTGGTTGTTTGTGTAAGGAATAATTTATCGATCGTGGACAGAAATGTCAAGATCTACACTATTCTCGGTGTGCATTGTAGGATTGCCGTGACACTGTGTGCACACACTAGTGGTAGTCGGGTAGTAGGATTTTCTCCGATATGTCAATGCCTTTATATATAATTTATTTCGTATAGATGTATCTTACATTTATGATGGTTCGATATTCTGGGAGGTAATTGATTTGTTTATTTCTAACCAAATTATTTGTTAACTTTTCGGTCGGTTATCGTCACATGGACACATCTTTTCGGGGTAACATGACTGGAATTATATGGGTATGGTCGCATCCTCCGATTTACTGGGCTAAACTGATTTTTGGTGAGACAAGATTTAGTAGTATATTACGTGAGTAGATAACTATGCAAATTTGAGCGTAATTTCTTTTCAATTAGGAGGGACTCCAAAACATGGTAACTACTGTCATCATCTATCGATGGGGTTTAACGAATCTACTGAAATATCATTTCGTGCTTTTATTATTCCACAGAGGAACTTGTGTACTAACACTTGGATGTTTTAATTTGGTTTTTTTTATTTGGAGTTAATGAACCCAATGTTTTCTTGGTATTAAAAATTAATTGTTGTTAATCCTTTGCTGATATTGGTTGGATAGTTCATAACAATCGGTTATTCGGATAGATGATTCCTGATGGGCATTGATGGCGTAAGCTCATTTTATTTCACTCATAATTGTTGAACCCAGTTGAAATCGTAGCGCTTGTCTCTCTTATTTGGGTCTATGCGTGATCAGGGTTGCATTCCTCACTTGGATTTTAAGGTAACATTCTAAGTTTACTAAAATTAATTATTATCGATTAGGTATTCGAAACGTTTATCCCAGATGGAATATATCTTCATAATGCAATAGTTCAATTATAATATCCTTCCTAAATGTAATTGGATTATACTTTTACAATGCAATCTGGAATTATCGGAATTTAATTTGACTTCATTACTCTTCTACTGTGGGATGTTTGTTTATGATGTTTGTTATTAATTTGATTTTCGGTATATTATATTTGGACAGCTACCCTTGTTATTAATTTAATTATACTTTTACTAAGTGATAGTTACTTGTTATATTTATGATTAAGTTAATTTTGGATTTATTATACTTTAACAATGGTTTATTTTATTGGGAATCTTTATGTTTATATCTGTTGGTATGAATGATTGCAGTTTGAATTTTTATTTCATTAATTTTCAAATTCATGGGTTTAATTCGAAATTAAATTTTTTTCTGAGGATTTTTCGCTAATTATATCTTTTCCACTGATTGATTTTAATTAATTTTAATTAAGACATAATATTAGAAGGCTATAGCAACGATTTTATTTTTTAATTCCCCGTTACCTTCCCCTTTAATTGACCTTAAGCGCATTATGTTTATATTACAAATTAATGAGTGCCCACTGGACTACTCGGTGTTTTAGATTTTAGCCGTATATGAATATAATTTATGTCGAGTTTATGGGAAATGAGTGCCGATGAAACAGCCAAAAGACTATTTCCCCTCCACTCTTTTCCTTATACGGAATGATATTGACGTTCCAGCTCCTGCGTTCTCACGCCGGAGCCTTTACGGGCACGAATAATTGGCGATAATACACGCACTTACACAATTCGATTGTATGTATGATTTTAATTACTTGTAAGATGTTTCGGCTGTGGGCCGGAAAAATTTCGACGTAAAAATTCATTTCATTAAATATTTTTATTGCTGCATAATATATCATAATTTTCATAACAAAATCTTCGTTCATAGTACATCTTAATTCTCTCCCCACGCCGACGCCCAAGCAGAGCTCATTCAAGGTTGCCAGGACGCGACGTGGAGAGTTTTCAAACATCCCCTCACTCACATTAAAGTTTTGGCTTCCACAGATGAAAACTGATCAAGACAATACAAGTTTCTCCAAACTGGTTAAAACGGTTCGAGTTTTTCAAAAACTGATTAAAATGATGTGAAAATGAATCGGTATATATACCTATTGTACGACCCTAACCTTGCGTGTTAATTTTGATTTAGTAAAACAAAATTTGACCTTGTGATTTTCTAGAATATTCTATTCTTAATTTTATTGTTTTGTAATTTAATTCGACAATTTTTCTTTTGAATTTTTTAATTGAATTGTTTCCAATTCGAATTATTTGATTTTTATTCCATTTTATTCCATTTTCATGGAATTTCGCATTTTTTGGTAAATTGTCAAATTTCGGTCAAATTGTTAGGTTTTTGTGTTATTTTTATGTTTATTTCGTGCGGATCTTGTTGCACTTTGTTATTATTTTAATTTATTTTTGTCTTTTATAATTTTATATTTAATTGTTTTCTTTCTCGTATTTTAGCAGTGTTAGTGATGTTTTATAGGTCCGATTTTAAATCTGCATGTTGTATCTGCGTGTGTATTACCGATTCATTTAAACAATTTTTCAATGCCGTTTGTGTTCTGGCCCAACACAACATACAACATCAACTAAACACTTTAAATTTGAGAGAATATAAATAAATATAAAATCAAAAAACATAAAAGTTAAATAAAATAGATACAAAATGCATCAAGAACCGCACGAAATTTACATAAAAAATAACACAATAACAAGAAAATCTGACCGAATATGTTTTGACAAAAAAACTTTTTTGCAAACTGATTTTGCAGTTTTTTACTTTGCAGTCTCATTTTCAGTCTTATTATTTTAGTTGGTGTGTATTACAACTGTGAGCCGTGCATTCAGGCAATTAACACTGGTAAGTGTATTGTTTGGACACAACAACTCAAAGTTGGTGTGCATTGACTTATTATTTAAAATGAAGGTATATGAATGAATTCTCTATGAATTTATTGATCGATAATTGTTAAATGACTTGTGATGAAGCGAAGTGAATAATGTTTATGCTAATGAACTTTCGATTACTATATGAGATATGACATGCCGAATAAACAATTTTAATGCATCGAAGCTTTTACCCAACTTATATGGTAATATTTATTTATTTATTTTTCGTCCTACAGCCAAAACATACCGTAAGATAGCAAACTCCACATAACAATTCGAGATGTGTAAGTGCAGGTTCATCCGCCAATATCTCATGCCCATGAAGATTCTGCCGTGCGTAACGCTGGAACCCAAACGTCAAATCATAGAACTAAATAGCTAAAGCAAGTAGCTCGAGAGTGGGTCTTTTGGCTCAACTTTCTTGCACTCAATTTCGATAAAATCGACATAAAGTTTTAAACGACAATCGACTCAAAATCACTAACACCGAGTAGTCCAGTGGGCACTCATTAAATACAATGTGAACATAAATAGATCATAAGAACAAAGAAAGGGAAATGGTAGCGGGGAAAATTGCGAAATTGTTGCAACAGTTATAATGAATAGCCATCGGAAAAAGATTATTCCGAACAACCAAAATCATGAAAAAGGAATGATTTAAATAATATATAAAAACTAAACAAATTATTTTGAGTTGAGATGGAAAATATGCGCGGAACGCTACGCAAATTTTCCGAAATAAGTAAAATACTTTATCATAAAACTGTAAAATAAGGGCGGAACGCTGCTCAAATTTTCCAAATTAATTAAAATACTTAATCGAAAATTGTAAAGTAAAAGTGGAGCGCGGCTCAATTGTTTGTATAATATTCTGATAAAACTGAGAAATAAGGGCGGATCCCTAATAAAAATTTAATAATAATAATGATAATAGTAATGATAATGGTAATTATAATAATAATAATAATAATAATAATAATAATAATAATAATAATAATAATAATAATAATAATAATAATAATAATAATAATAATAATAATAATAATAATAATAATAATAATAATAATAATAATAATAATAATAATAATAATAATAATAATAATAATAATAATAATAATAATAATAATAATAATAATAATAATAATAATAATAATAATAAATATAATGGTAATGATAGTAATAAGAATAATAATAGTAATAGCAGTGATAATGGATAACGACAAGGATGACTATAGGAATAGACATAATGATAAATTATATAACAGTATGGATTAACATTTGAAGAAGATAGGAGAACAATGGAACCAAAAACTCGAAATCAAGCACAGGCCTTCTATCGGTACCTTGTTGGACCCATGGATCGTACGGTCAATTATAGCATTAGAAATAACGCTCACTTCTTGCGGACAATCCACCCACTCGAACACAGTTCTAACGTTGCTTAGCAACGGGTTCCGAGTGGTAAGCGAAGAATATTTGTATTGGGTTGTCTGGGTAACAACTATATAGCTTCAAAATATCAACACTCAGAAACCCACCATATAAATTTGGGGGCTCAGCCGGGATTGCAAGTGGTTTTCTTGGTAAAATCAAACGCACGAAAAAATAACAGGAAGCAAAATCCAATCGAAAAGAGGAAATAACGAACACTTTGTTAGAACACCCTCAGCCATGATTGAAAGTGGTTTTCTTGGTAAAATCTAACGGCACGAAAAAATTACAGGAAGCAAAAGCCAATGGAAAAGAAAAATAACCAAAAATTTATCAGAACCCTTTCAGCCGAGATTGATGATTTTCTTATGCAAGCGAACAAAGAAAAACAAGAAGACTTGTAAGACGAGAGACTTGTAAACAAAACGGGAAAATAGTTTGGTGAAACAAATGGTTCGGCAACCACATACAAACCTATAGAGTGCCAGCGGATAAAGTTTAAGGAAAAGACAAGATGATTTAAATAAAAAGGTCCATAGAGCGCCAGCGGATAAAGTTTAAGGAAAAAGACTAGAGGATTGAAATAAAAAGTGTTCCAGCGCATAGAGATTAAGAAACTTTCTTGGACAAATTATGAAGAGATAAAGGAGAATAATTAAAGAGACGATTGTTGATATAATTGTGATGATTTGTTTGATAAAAATAGTTAATTGATACGACCATATAGGTAACTGTTGCGACTATATAAAGTTAATTTATGCGAAGCAAATAGATACTTGATACGAGTTATAGCTAATTCAAAATAAACTTAAAATGAAAAGACAAAAATTAACAAGAAAAAGAAGTTGACACAGCGAAAAAGAATTAAAATAAGGAGAAGCGATGAGAATAATACGATAAAATTAACAAGATAATTAACAAGGAAAAAAGAGATCAAGTAAACGAAGAATAATAGAGCCGCTAGACTAGAACTAAATCAAGAAAACGAGTAACGAGAAACCGGAATCAAGGAAACCATTGAGTAGAGAAACTGGGAATATACCAAAACGAAGAGAAAACGAGGATAAAGGAAATACATCATTTTTATTGGAAGTCAGAGAAATTGAAAAGTAGCAACGGATAGAAAACTGAATACAGTAACGGCAGCAGAAAGAATGACCACAACCAGATTCAAAAGTTGGGAAACAGAAGCCGAAGAATACGATAAATTAAATAAAAAGTTAACCGACAAAGGAAACAACGTGAAATCATCCGAACCAGAAATTTTAATTCAGTTGAAATTAGGTACGAGTAAAGAGATGAAAAATTCCGAGAGGAAATTAACCAAGAGTTGCCAGGTAAAAATACGGATGAAACAGAAATATATTTGAGAAAACCAACAATGTACGAAATCACACAATCGATGAACCGGAAATTAGGAGCCGAGAACCAATATCTTCGAGTTTAAAGAGGAATATACAGGAGATGCATTCAGAAAGAAAATGCAATGAAGAAGATTTAAATGACGAAAAGGAAACTGGAAATTTGGCAATGAAAACAGTTGAAACAAAAATAGCTGAAACATGGAAAACGGAAATCGTAAGGGAAGAGAAAATATTAACCACAATTGAAGAAAGAGTCGAAAGTGAAAATGATCAAACCGAGTTAAAAGATCAAGTATCAGAAACAATAAAAGTAGCGATGGAAACAACGACACAAACGAAAGATATTGATCCGCAAACAAATCAATACATTACAAAACCATTACGAATTTGCGATATGCCAGTTAAGAGGATTCAAGACAGTAGGGGTAACTTTATAAATTATAATAATTATTTCAGGATTAACAACGCGAGCTACAATCCAGTATGTAATATCTATCCAGAAGAAGGATGCCGAATTTACCGATGTTATCAACTAAAGAATTGCCAAGAATGTGGTAGAAGAGTTCGCACAGAAAGTATCAGCAGACAACCAATATTAACGAACCCTACGCGGAACGTAGGAGAAGAAATGATAATCTCTTTTAATTGCGATCAAACTGGTCATATGTCAAAGAATTTTCGAATGAGAAGAATTCAAAGTCAACAAAAACCAAACCAATTCAAGAAAACTCCTCAAAATAACCCAACACAAGAGATTAGACATTTAAGAGATATGACCACAATGAGGACAACCACAAGATTCGAGAGTAGAACCTGTTACAACTGAAACCTAAATGGACATAAAGCTGCAAATTGCTCAATAAAGAGAAAATCAGAAAACCAAAACCGAACATTTATAGCCAAAGTACACAAAGCAATCAAATACAAGAGATTGAGCAATTAAGAGGTAGGATTCAGCGAATATCTGCAAACAATCAAATACAACAAAGTAATACGAGGAGGAACATGAATGATGTTCGATGTCAATGGACCAGAAAATATGCAGAACAGCAACAAATTGAATGGTAGAGATTACAGAGAGAGGACACCCAAGAAATTCGGCAAAGACGGATGAACAAAAATCAAATACCAAGTAGAAGCAATATGTCGAGAATAGTCAATACAAAAGAAATTCACACTGCCGAGCAGTGTGTTGTCAACAGCGAGGAGATATGGTAATAAATAACGACAAAGAAAATGAAATAATTAAGAGAAATGAAACTCAAAAGATACAAGAAGACAAAACCAAACCAGCAAGAGAATTGAGTAGCGATGAAAATATGAAAATTATTCAAAAGTTAGTAATAGAAGAGAACGACAGACGACGAAAAAGCAACGAAAACAGAGATAAAACGATATCAGAAAAACAAAAAACAAAAGATCAAAATCGGAGGATACCACTACAAAAAATGAAACCAGAACCGATAAGGATGTTACAACAATACCTAAACAATAATGAAAAGGTCAAGAAAGAGGAACTTCAAATAAACGAAAAAAAGTAAAGCATCGAAGTCAAGATCTATACCAACAGCTGGAGACAATATAAGAATAGGAGTGACGTCAATCGAACAAGAGGTAATATATATTTTAATGGCTAATAAAATTTCAGAGGGAGAACTAATCGAAAAGAGAATCCAAAAAGCAACATGCAAGAAATCTGAATATACAAGACTAATCAAAAACAGTCAGTGAATTGACAATCGAGACAAAAGAAAATGTAATTGACGAACTTAGCAACACAACCCATAAGGAAAGGAAAATTACAATACAGCATGGATATGCACAACAAAACACAACTAGGAAAACCACAACAAACGAAGAAAGTATCTGGAAAATCGATACGAAAGCTGTCGTAAATATCAGAGAATATTGTAAAACATGTCAAAAATCGGGACACGCAGAAAACGACTGCTATCGACATCAAATATGCCAACAATGGGGGAAGAGGCCACGTAAATAACATTTGTCACAAAAGACGCGGAAAATGTTTTAACTGTCTAAAATTAGGACATATGGCTCGGAATTTTTCAAATAAACAGACTCAGAACCCATCCGGAACAGTGAGACTAATGAGAGGAATCAATAAGAAACCAGATAAGATCAATACCAACACCAGAATAAATTCAGCGAATGACACAAGGGATGACAACTGGGAGGCAGAAAACCTATTAGACATGACGAAACAAGTTACTAGAGTCACAAACAGCCAAGAGACAAAATCAAAATATTATAGTAATCAGGCGAAACAGGAACGAGAATATAACGAAATCCACGATACTAGAATGAATTACCGGAAACAGATGGAAGCAATCATCAAAATAACTATGGAAACAATGCCAAAATGGACCAGAAACAAGAATACAACCGAGATATTAGAAGGAGTAACAAAGATAATCACGAACTACGCAAAAGGCTCAAAATAAACAGCGGAATTCAATATCTTAAAGAAAGGAATGCCAATATTATTCACAATAATGGACATAGCGGGTAATACACCACTACACCATGCCATAGAAAGCGAAAACGAAGAACGAACGATGGAAATTATCGAGGCAATGAACCAATGTGGACAACATACAAATATCATAAATGAGAAAGTACAAACACCTATGATGATTGCGGTATCAAAAGATGCGTCGACGAAAATTCTGAGGGAGTTATTAACTACAAGATCAACTCTAAATGAGAAGGACAATAAAGGAAAAACGATGTTAAATTATATTATGATGTCTCGAAAAGCAAACGCAATAGAGTTCATTACGATAAATCAATTCAAGACAAAAAAATCAATTCAAATCAATGACATCGAAATAATAGGACAAAATTTAAACCCAATCCTTGGAGCAATCCGGAGAGGATACGATGAAGCAGCAGCAAAACTGATCAATTGGAGAAAAAGAAAATCTGATAACGAAATCATAGACGTAAACAAATTCGAAAGCAATGAAAATATATTACTAAAAAGAGCGATAAATTCCGAGTATGCAATACCAAAGACGATAGAAGCTTTGTTAAATACAGTAGAAATAAAGTTCACGGACAATAAAAAAGAGCCTGAGAGAATAGGGTCCAGAAAGGAAGAATTAAAAACCTTGGTAGGAGAATGGCACCGGATACACCGAAAATCTAGCGGTAAAAAACAATAAATTGATGACATCAGTAATGGAAAAAAATGATAATCAAGATGTATGAAGAGACAATCAAAGAAATAAATGTCGAGGACAACAGGATTGAGAAGGCTCGATATAATATAGACCAGGACAAAAAGGAGAATGAGGACAAAGACAGGAAAAAAGAAGATGATAACGAAGAGGGAGAAAAACCTAAATAGTAATAAAAAGCAAAGTTCAGTACATACGGGTTCAGCGAGCTGCCGTTGGAAGGCTTCTGCTCGTTTTATTTCTTTTTTGGTCTCTTAATTACCTTCTCGTCGAGATAGTTATTTAGCTCATTCCATACATTATAATGAACTACTCCAAGAAAAAATTGTAAAACCAAACATTTATTATTATAATATTACACACTTTGGGTTACGACTACAATAGGTTATTTTGAGATATTTGCGTGCTGGACCCGTCTTCAATCTCTTTCGGCTCTACCCGGCCTTGAACTAGCCTGAGATTTCTGATTTGGTCTGTCCGGTCGGTTCTGGTCTCGGTACGATAGTTGTACCGGAGCGAATACTAAGGCGTACGTCACCGCATTCCCTCTTGGTACGCTGATAACGCGACCTCTAATCCTCGAATCTGGGTTCGTTGAGCCTGGTTCAGCGTTTTCTCATCTTTCCACTCCTGTTGGGCCATGGTGAGACGCTGGTATAGTTTTTTCATTCGCGATGGCTCGACCCAGGTGGCCTTGATTTGTTGGATTTCCTGCCATAATTGTAGCCGTTGCCGATGTAGATCCGCTTTCTTGTGACGCAGCTTCCTGAGTTCTTGGCCGATTGTCTGGATCGCCTTCATAGCTGAATTTAAATGGAATTTATTAATCAGTTATATTTTCAACATCTCACGTTAATGTTTTGATTGGTAATATCTCATAAAAATTCTCTTTCACCCATTACTAGAAATATCCTGCTAATATCACATTTTCCATTTTATCATAATATTTTATAGAAATCATTAACTTATTTATCATAACTTTATTACACCATAATATTTAACAAGATATTAATTTAATTTTCATATTTCTGTTTTATTATAATATTTTATGAAAAATCGTTAATTTAATAACATCTTTTGATTTTGTTATAATGCCTTAGGGAAATCATTCGCTTAACAAAAATTTTCTGTTTTATTTATGAAAATCATTAATTTAATATTTCAATTAATCGTTTTACCACAATTTATCTAAAGATCACGATTACAAAATCAAGATCGAATCGAAGGAACATTTATTTCATAACAATTTCATATTCTACAAATCCGTATCATCTGCTCGTAAATTTATAGTGTTTCTTATTCGGGTATCTTCTTAACAAAGGACGTCGTGAAAACGCGTGATCGTCTCGCGGCTGGGTTTACAAATTTTCCAATAAACCGGGTTGGATCATATGATTCGGTATAGCCAGTTGTGTCGGGGCTTCCGATTTGAGCAGAGCTGGATCATCGAGTTTGAATGCGATTCCATATTCTGGACCAAATCCGTCCGGACTGGGTATCTTACCACTTGCAATGTCGGCGTTTATTCGTGCCAGCCGTCTTCTCATCATGTTGGCTTGCCAGCGGAATTTTCTCTCCATGTATTCCAGGTGATGTAACGTGACTTCAGCTTGGTGCCGGATTTCTACCCGGTTCCGTTTATGGCAATGCTTGAGAATGCCACCTCATCGTCCTGTCGAAGGTTCGGTAAGGCCATTCCTTACATCCGAAAGTAGATAAGGTATAACCGCGATCCCAGAGCGCTTGGCGGTACTGTGCTGCATATTGATCTGGAACAGTCAGAGTAACTCGGGAATCGTCGGACCACTCGAGCTCGGCTGGGTTTAACACTAGGTGAAACAAAGATTATTTGAGAACTGTTAATTCAAAAGTAGAAAATCAAATGAAACTCTCATATGTTTATCAACTAGGGTGTGTGTTCTACAATCGTTGATTAATTATTCAGTTTTATGAATTTAGATACAAAATTTTGATTACTTTGTCCATCGTCGATCTGGTCGTAGTCTGGATCTGCTCCCACCAAGGGCTGGTCGGATTTGACTCGTTTTTGGTTCACATTTCTACTGTATCGTTTTTTGTTGGCTGCGCTATCCGTCATTTAATGTATATATGATGGGGTTATAGTACAGTCGGGTATTTATACTATTTACTAGTTGATTGGTTGTTGCATGTGTTTAATAAACAATGAGTAAGTTTACTCGAGAAATGGCCGTAGTTGATATTTAATTTAAATTTGGTGAATCGGGCGTTTGTTTATTTTTATAATTTCAGCCAAAACGCAGGGTGTGATGGCCACTCCACTAAATGACTATAACTGGGTGGGTGGTTGGTATTGTTCTTCGCATTTGTTTATATTAGCGTTCCCGTTTACTAATACTAACCACGCTATTGTTGGTCGGTTGATGATATAATTACGATGGTCGAGATAAATTTTAGTTTCGTCGCTCCATGTCCATCAGTGATTAGAAAGGTTTTGTGGATTATTTGCATTTGATTTCGTGAATCGGTGGAAACGTATGGAACTGGTTGGAACTACAATTGGTATATCTAGCTGAGTGGCTGATCTCTCAAACTCGTGCTTTGGATGTCAACCTTACCAAACATTTAGTTAATACGAGTGTATTGATAATCATGTAACTAATGTATTTCCTTTAGACTCATTCATTCCTATTCCAGCCAGCACGGATCGATCGATCGAAACTCGGGATTAGCAGGGATTGTATCTAACTATCGGGGTTTAATTTGATGAAGCCATCAATTATTGGTTCAATATTCTCGGATTTGTTTTAATTATGTGGATGAAATAGTTTAATTTTCTTTGGCTTTTTCCTGAATTATGTATTATAAATGAGACTTCTATCCAAAACATATTATTCAGTCAAATTCCAAACGTTTAAAAGAAAAAAATGGGATGGTACAATTATTATGATTTTAAAGGACACTCCTACTACCATATTGATGAAATTTTGTCTTGACTAGAGTTACCAATTATCAGGTGTATGCGACAGAAAATTTCTACTAGCGTTGCTATTATCTTTGGTTTACACTTGGATCGTTTTGTGTTGCCTGTGTTCGGTATTTATTAAAAAATATCTCTCATATCTTTACACTCCTGACGGGACCCTGAGTGCTAGTACTACTAAATCAATTTCCTTAATTTCACTAAGTTCCGGTTGAGTCGATGTTATTAAGATTCTAGCTATTCAACGTCCTTTCGATATGATTTTTAGGTTGACTGGGGTTGGCCCTATTATTTATTTGAAATCATTTAATTCCTCTTTGATTAAAGTTCAAACTTATTATTGTTATTTTTCAATAGCTTCAGCGATCATTTTACTTTTATTGACTCAGATTGATTTTTGGGTTGAATTTAGTGTTAGTCAGATCTCTGTAATCCATTTAGTTCTCCTTAATTTAAAGTTGCGTTCGTTATTGGGTCTATATACTAATCAAATTGATATGCTTATTTGATATTGAGTTTTACTTGGGTGTCGTCCTTATTAAGTCCTTAAATTTTTCTCTGTTTAAGTTGAGTATTTAATTTGAAATGGTTTTTTCATGATTATACAGATTTATTTTAATTCAAGTTTTTAAAAAAAATTATTAAATGAATTTCAACCACCATTCCTTTTTGCAATGAAGACATAACACTACAACCGTCTGTTCTCACACCGAAACAGTTTTCTAAAGAAAGGTGTAACTTTTTTTCCAACATGTTTATAACAAATTGACCAATAACTTTGCCGTCAAGAATAGGTTCTTTGTCAGTGAATGTATTAATTTCAGTTTGATAATTTTGATCATGCAAATCAACAAATGCAACAAGATCTTCTCGAATTTATCCATCAGGAAGAACATAACGCAATGTTGTAGTTATTTAGAACTTATTTGATACAACTGTTGTTTAGTCAAACATAATAGCATAATAATTAGATTCTCTAACACGACTCAACATTTGTTCACGTATTTCTTATCCACAGCCTTCAAATAATACATTTTGTATGGTTTTGTTAATGAATGTTGCTGACGCTCTAGGAGGTTTCAAATGATTTTCTAAATTTGAATCTCCACAGTTTACTATAAATTTTAGCATCTCTCGAAAATTACCTTCCTTTATCATTACGTCACATTTATCATTCATTAAAATTATAAATGTCCAAAATAGTTGTTTTTAATACTTATTTTATGATTTGGTATTGATATATTTAGTTAGGTACTACTAAGTGAAATGCTCATCATATGATTTAGCAAACAATGCCCCATCTCAAAAGTTAAAAATGAGGACCAGAAAAATTCATAAAGCATTCCGAAATGGCATGATTGTGACAGTATGATGCGAATGAGGTAGTGAAACTCCTACTGTGAATTGATCATCAAATTATTTAAAACCTAATTATGAAACATCAATGAACCATCACCAGTTTAACCATTATATAACTATGAATTCTTTTATCATTTATCATAGACCCTCTGACCCTAATTTATCTATTTAATTTAATACGAAAGCATGTGATAAAATAATTATGCTTGTAGTGTTTGAAAACTGTCTATTTCCAGTGTATCAACTGAAGAGAGGAAAAGCACCAAAATTCAAATAATTTTTCCTAGACCATGGTTGTGTCGCAGTTAGACAAAGTCAGGTCTTGGTCAATAGATGCGGATCAACACCAGGCAGACCAGCGAACACCATTGGTAGTGATTAAAATGGAGCTCCAGGAGTAAAGACCATCATCAAATTTAATTTCGAGGAACGACAAAGGTATCTACAGAAATGAAGGGCTTGTTGATTATATTGGTGACGCATCCAAACTGATCGTGACACATGAGCCCCATTTTCGAACCGAAACTTAAACGAATTTTTAAAATTCAATGATAATGATTTCGCTGGGTAAATGACTGATGAAGGATGATGATCATAGCAAATCGAAACTTTTTAAACATTATAAGTTGTGTAAACATTATTAAACATTAGTTTAATCTGTCATTTGTTTTTCAAATTAAATAGTTGAGGTTTTAAATAAGATTGCTAAGTGTTGGAGTTAGTGTGTGTGTGTCTGCCCGTAGTTAAAGAGTATATTGTCCCAGTTGCCAGTTTATACTAAATATTATAGAAATTTTATTATTTAACATATATATTTAATTAATAATAATGCAAAAGTTGATTGAGAATTATAACAACTTGATAAAGTATAATATGAAATCAGACACATGTCTTTTATCGACAGTTCGTGAAGCTCTAGGTATACCAATCTTGTAGCAGGATAGGTAATTGTGCTCACGTTTAGTTGAAATTCCACTTATGTAGTACAATACCAACGTCCTCTAGTAATGTATACCAAATAGTAAAACACCCAATTTAGTTTTTATATGTGGATTGCATTGGTGACAGCAACTTGGACAATTTACTGATGGAACCATGTAACCCACTATCACGGCCAAGAAGTAGGTCACCAAAAACCACAAAATAATAACACAAACAATTATTGAAGTCATTTATCTCCTTTTCTATGTTGTGAGCTTTTGAATTTTGGTGGGTTTCTGGGTGTTAATAATTTGAAACTATATGGTTGTTACCCAGACAACCCCATACAAATATTCTTTTGCTTACCACTCGGCACCCGTTGCTGAGCAACGTTGGAACTGTGTTCAAGTGGGTAGATCGTCCGCAAAAAGTGAGCGCTATTGCTAATGCTATAATTGACCGAACGATCCGTGGGTCTAACGAGCTGCCGATAGAAGGCCTGTGCTCGATTTCGATTCTTAGGTCTCATTATTCTCCTATCTTTTTCAAATGTTAACCTATACTCTCATATCATTAATTGTTATGTCCATTCCCATAGTCCTTCTTATCGTCATCCGTGTTGATGATTATTCTTTGGCCTGTAAACCCTTTGTTATGCTAAATATTCACGCAGTATCTCTCTTACTCTTATCCCTATTATAACCACAATGTTCCTTATTACGTATTATTGCTAGCCTTATCATTGATACTATTATATGTATTACCTTTTTTAATTGTTACTACTATTACCTTTATGATTATTTTTATTACTATAATTACCATTATATTTATTATTATTACTACTATTATCATTATTACTGTTATTATTATTATAATTATTATCATTATTATTATAAGTACCATGATTATTATTATTATTATTATAATTACCATTATCCTTACTATTATCATTATTATCATCGAGTTTTTAGTAGGGATCCTTCCTTATTCCTCAGCTTTATAAAATATTTTTCTTATATAAAGATTTAGCCGTAATCCACCTGTATTTTACGGTTTTCGATAAAGTATTTTCATCGATTCGGAAAACTTGACCAGCGTTCCGCCCTTATTTTACGCGTTCCATTTTTACTTTACTATTTTTGTTAAGTACTTGAATTAATTCGGAAAATCTGAGCAGCATTCTGCCCTCATTTTACAGTTTTATTATAATCTTATACCAACAGTTGAGCCGCATTTCACTTTTAGTTTACTATTTTCGATAAGTATTTTAATCAATTCGGAAAATTTCAGCAGCGTTCCACCCTTATTTTATGGTTTTATCCGGATAATCTATCAATTATTGAGCCGAATTCTACTTTTACTTTGCTAATTTTGATAAGTATTTTAGTTGATTCGGAAAATTTGAGCAGCGATCCGCCCATATTTTCCGTCTCAATTCAACATATCTTATTTACTTCTTTAAAACATTATTTTTCATGATTTTAGTCGTTCGGATTAATCTTTTTCCGATGGCTATTCATTTTAACTGTTGCAACAATTTCGCTATTTTCCCCGCTACCCTTTCTCTCTCTTTGTCCTTATGATCTATTTATTTTCATATTATATTTAATGAGTGCCCACTGGACTACTCAGTGTTAGTGATTTTTAGCCGATTGTTATTAGTGATTTTTAGATCGAATTTACAGGAAATGAGTGGTGGAGGAGTAGCCAAAAGACTACTTCCCCTCCTCCAAATTTCACCTTAAGACGGATATTATTGACGTTTAGGCCATGCGTTATTCACGCCGGAACCTTCACGAGCACAGGCTATTGGCAGGTAAACTGCTCCTACACAGCCTAAGTTGTGTGTAGATTTTATTGACTTGCGGTGCGTAAGTGGCTGTGGGCTAAAAAAAAATCATAAATAAATTTTACCATTTTAGTGGAGAAAAAATTTCGAGCATAGTACGGTTTATTCGACATGAGATATATTTCACATGGTAATCGGACGTCTATTGGCATCATCATTATTAATTGCTTCATCCAAATACATTTATTTAACTTGGACAAGAAATTCGTGCATCATTCATTCTTTGGTCAAATAATCCATTCAGCATCTATATATCTTGCTTCACACAGCAATGTTCAGCAACTGAGAGTTGTCGTGTTCAGGCAAAACACTTACTAGTGTTGATTGCCTGAAAGCACGACTCTCAGTTGCAACGTACATCAATTCAGCTTAGACAGGAATTTTTTCTCTGAAAATTAAGACTGAAAATTTGTGAAAACATATCGGTATATATACCTATTATTTGGCCTTAACCTTGCGTGTTAATTTTATTGCGATTAAACAAAATTCGACCTTGAAATTATTTGTGTTATCTAAATTAAATTTTTATTTATTTCTTAATTTAAATTGGTAATTTATTTTTAACATTTTTAAATAAATTTTTTCAGCTAAAAATATTTTATTTTTATTCATTTAATTCATTAATTTTTACTTTTATATAAATGGTCATTTTACGGTCAAATTTTCTTGTTATTATGCTATTTTTTATGTAAATTTCGTGCGGTTCTTGATGCATTTTGTATTTATTTTATTTTACTTTTATGTTTTTGATTTTATATTTATTTATATTCCCTCAGATTTTAAAGTGTTTAATTGGTGTTGTATATTGTATTTTAAGTTATATTGGTGCTGGGTTTTCGTGCTGTATGACTGATGCATTTAAGCAATTCTCAAGGCTATTTGTGTGCTGGCCCAACAATTTTCTATAATTTTTCATTGCTTTTTAAAATTATTTAATTTGTATTGTTGATTTCTGATCTAATTGTTTTCGTTTTTCATACGTTATATTTCAACGATAATAATTCTAAATCGACTTGTTGGTACTACTTGCAAATACGTTACTGCGTTAAAAAAATCGTTCTCTCCCACACTTTGCCAAACAAGGCTTAAAAATTAGTGGTTTAATTTCAAAATTTTTTTAGCAATGCACAATAAAGTTAATTTCTATTTGAAACAGTCAGTTTGATATAACTTCAAGCTTTTTATTAAGTAAAATTAATATAACTACTAATAAATTGAATTAAAAAAATTAAAATATTTTACTTATTAATTAATTTAAATTAAATACTTAACTTGTTTATTAAAATGTAGAATATTTGAATCTTTTGTAGGCACTATTTGTTTTACTCAATCAATTAATATTTATTTGCTTACATACTTTCGCCATTTATGATATAAATTTATTTCGAAATTATATGTTACTATGAAGAAGTCAGATGGTAATTAATGATGTATAAAATTTATCAAAATATAAAAATATTTTTTCTTATATAGATAAGAAGCCAACCTCGGAAAAGGTAAATTCATTTAATTTTAAATAAGACTATCAGTTTTTAATTTGATAAATTAAATTTATAGACTAAATCAAAATCTGATAAAGGAGCTGAATCAAAATCAGTAAGTAAAAATTTTACATCAGTAGTTTTTTAAGCAATAAAATCTCTTGGTAAATCATTAACTAATTTTAGAATTTGATCGTTTTTCATGTGCATTTTTTACTTCATGACACAAATGCACAAAGGTAGGTATATTATATTACTATCATTGACCAGGTGATTTAAATGATTTTTGTAGTTGACGTGCTTTTTATTAAGTATATCTATGTTTTAACAATTAATGGTGCCTGCAAAATTTCGTGTTATATGTTTAAAATACATTTTTAGGAGACACGTTAAATTTTTAACAGCATTGTTCATATTTATAGTAATATAACAAATTATTCTTGTTTTATGTAGCTCGATTTTATTGCAATATTTATGCTCTTTTATTATTTAATCAAGATGAAATTAATATAATAATCTATATTTCCATTAAGTTGAGTTTATAGTTGATTTAATTGTAAGTTTATTAATTATCATCTGAGATAAATTAATTTCCTAATTTTTGATAAAAATAATAAAAAATCAGCTAAATGTTTTTCATTAAACTATATATTTTTTATTTTAATTAAAAATGGTCTTTGTATCATAATTATAATTAAATTTTAGATTATGAAATTTTCGGAATTTATAATAAAATTGTCTATAAATTCGGTATAAAATTATAGTCAAATTGACATAGTTTTTGGAATTTTTAAATTACCAAAATGTAAAATATTTATAACAGTATTTATCATCTATCATATGCATCAATTTTATCAAACAATTACTGTGATATCAATTTTCAAATTTTTGATAAGAAAATTGTAAATTTGTATATAAATAGTAAAATAAAAAGTCCAAAAAAACTTTTATACTGCTAAAAAAGTTAAATTTTACTTCACCTAGAATAAATTTTTTAAACAAAATCAGTAAGCACAGCTCCCGTGAGTCATGATTTCATTTAATGGAACATTTAGCATTGACTATTTTGAAAAGTAAATTTTGGAATTGTATATTAGGTTTTTTAAATATAATTAAACATTAGTTAAAATAACCAATTTATTTTGTCATGTAGATGTTATTCATCTTGGGATCAAAGGTTATTTAAATTCGAAAACATGTTTTTGCGTTTTCAAAGTTAATATTCTTATTTTAGGAATTTTATTTACAAGTAATAATTAGTTTCCTTTATTGTACACTTTAGCCGTGATAATAATTATCTATGATAAATTTGAGTTCTTTCCACTGAGATTTTTATATTAACCAAAATTATTAATATTATTTTTGAATTAAATATAATTTCCATACAAACGATTAAATTATACTGAACCATAATAATGTAATATAATTTTTGGGTACAACCTTTTAAACTAAGCTAAAAGTTTATCTTTGAATTAATGGCATTAAAAATTGTTAAAATATATAGTGCATTTAAAAAATCAATAAGTGCTCACTATTTGAATAAAATTCCATTTTATCAAATGCAGTTGCATTTTTTAGAGGACTACTTATGTATCTCTTTGATAAATATTAAAAATGAATTCTAAATAAAAACAGTTTACAAATCATTATTAATATTAATTTTCAATAATAAAAAATTCAAAAAGCAGTAATAAAAATTTGTGTTTAATAGGCAAAAAATTGATCTAAATAAAATGACAGTAATGAAATTCAAATGGATCAGACAGGTAGAGAAAAAAGATAAGTTTTTAAATACATCCTTGAGCTAAATATAATCAAGATGTGCCTAAGTATGTACATTGGTTTATAGAAGCACTATTGTCTATAAAAATACTATTACAGTCATTTTTCTAAATTATTTTCAGAGAAAATTTTAGTTTTCAGAAACAAAATTTTGAACCGCAATTGTCTATTGAATGCAGGCTAATATATTGTAAAGTCTAATAACGATCTGATTGGTTAGCTTCAAAATGAATAAAGCTAACTATTACATAAAACAAAAAACGAATAGATCAGGGTGGGCAAACTTTTTTGATAGCGGATCAATCCAAGAAATTTGTACAATTTTGCGGACGGCTATATTTTTAATATTTAAATAATACACGGCATTGTTTGGTATACTTATTATATTTTATAATATAAAATTCGAGGTTGAATGATTCGAAAATTGAAAAAAATTTATGATTTTGAAAGATTTTAGTTTTACAGAACTCATGGAAATGAATTTTAATAATTTTTTCGAATGTCTCGTGGGCCAGATAATTGTCGTGCGGGTCGGGCTTTACCAACCTCTGCAATAGATCAATGTTATTTGTATTTAAATATTAATTTTCAATAATAAACACTTCAAAAAGAAATGAAAATTTATGTTTAATGGGCAAAAAATTGATCTAAATGATGATAATGAAATTCAAATGGAACAAACAGGTAGAGCAAAAAGATAAATTATTTCACAGCTACACGAATAAGAATCATAATTATCAAATTTTGTGTTTAACAATCATCTAATTTTTGTTAACTTTAGTCGAAAAATTTAGGTACTTTATAAATATGTTGGAATATATTAATTTTACCCGTTTTAAATAAAATGATCACAAAGAATTTTCTTATGAATGTAAGTTGCAAACTATTAAATTTACTAATGAGAATAGGAATTATGTTTCTGGATACACGCAAATTTTTGATTACGACATAGTGACACAAATAAGGTACAATATTGGCCTTAACAAAATGATACAAAAAGGGTAAAGGAATTGTAGTCCATAAAATTCAATGGTTTTTTTTAAAAATTTCTGAATTGTATGAATACGGGATGAAATTCAATAAATTTATCATTGAAGTTTGGAATTTTAAATCAACGATTCTCAACATTTTAGGCTTTAAATGTTCTCAAAAAATTTAATGACAAATCTGTAATAAAAATTAATTTTTTATTGTTTTCTCCGTTTTACAACAAAAGAAAACAAAATCTCTTTGTTATAGATTTTGTGTTCCTATATGCATCAAAGTATATAATTCATTATTCATTGACATACTGATAAATCGAATTAAAAATCTTTTGACGCTTTAAAAACGTTAAAATAATTCCAAACAAAAATTTTTATTTGAAAAAAATTTTTATTTGAAAAATTCTAACACTCCAACCATTCTGTTGATGTGGTTCATTGATTACATTTATCAAGTTGCATCGATCCCAACGATAAAAAAATTTCGGGTTGTTATTCCCATCACTGCATTTTTGCAACTAAATATTATGTATTTAACTTCTAAAATATCGAATTATTTATGGAATCGTGTTTTTCACATTTTATATATAATTGAATCATAATAATTTATACACACAATCTGTATTATTTTGTGGTCAATATTTTTAAAAATGGATTCGCAAAAGAATAAAATGTTTACATTTTAAGTGTATATTGTGCCATGTTCATTATAAAATTAATAGTCACACAATCGAAGCTACTAACTTCAATGCTGAAGCTTTGTCAAATTTTTTATTTTTAAATTAATTTTCCGAACGTCTCGAATGAGCCTTGTTAGGGTCATGACACACAATCGAGAACATTATGCGCCAAATGAGTCATTATAGACAGACAACGCATCTAAAATTCACATATCCATCAACTTTTTAACTATATCAAAGACGTATCAATCATACACAGGGACAGTATGGATAAATTCTAAAATGATCGTAAAATAATATTTTACAGGGAACTTAAAATTTTCTTTGATCTTTAATTTTGCTTCAAATTGGTGAAATTTAAATCATTTTAATTTGAATGCCTGCATGTGCTTCAATGCATGTATAACTCAAATTTTATTTATTTATTTTAGAATATGATACAGTGATCCTTTATTTTACTTTTCTTACCTTTCTAATTAAAAGTATTGTAAATTACTTATCAAACATGCTTAACAAAAGACGTTTGTAATAAATACCGACGTTAGATGATGGTATTTTTTCCTTAAAATATTTTTCAGAGTAGGTATGTTGCTTAATTAAAAAGTCATTTAGTAAAAAGGATTCTTTCGTGTAAAAATTTTATTTAAAGACCCTATTATTAAAAAGAAATTATTTATTAAAGCTACAATTGATTTAAAAAATCACAAAATATTGGAATTGGCATTGGCATTGTTGAAATTGCTAAAATATTTAGACCATTAAGTAGTTGAAAATTTATATGAATTAAAGTGTTGTATTTTTCAAGATAAAGTTATTCTTCACAAAGTCGGAACTTTGCAATTTTTTTTATTTCAATCTGCAGTGTGATAGCGCAGTAGTGTATATTACCAAGAAATGCGATACAGCGCCATAGCGCCGCGAGCTCATTGTGAATCTGCCGTCCTACAAGTGCATAATTATGAAAGGTTGGAAAACAAATAAATTTAGCTAGGGGCATAAAAAGGGTTAAAAATTCGCGAATAATGAACATAACATGTCTATATTATATAAATTACAAATCTGTGAGAAGTGAACATAAGCTAATAAATTAGTAAAAAATAAAGTGATAAATATTTTTATTAAAGAAATATGACAGATAAATATAAAATTTTTATTAAACATCACTTTCTTTATAAATATAATCAAGCATCTGAGCATTGATGTGCAACTCATCGTACTTCATCGTAACTTTTTTTAGTATTAATTTCAAGTTCAACCTAATAAATTTTTCCTTAAATATATAAAATTAGTTTTCCTCTAGATTTAGATGTGTAAATAAGAGTTAGAATTAATAATTTGTATCGGCTGATATTTACTCCTAGGTTTTAGTACGAATTGAAAGTATTGCTCAATTAAGTGTTTTTAATTTAATTCATGTAATACAACATTTAATAATATAAAATTTCCATATATGGAAATTTAAACTGTTTTTACATTTATAAAGCTTATTATTAAAATTCAGCGAAATTTTCCTAATTTTTCAATTTATCATTTATCTCGTCTCACTAAAATTGAAATTATCCTATTCTAGTTTTCGCACAAGTCATCTATAATATCATCTACCTTTGGTCTATATCGTTTCTTAACACTTAATGCCCATTTTACAATTTTTAAAATCTATATTTAAAATATTTATTTTCACTTAATTTCTTTCTAGATAGTCTAGTCTAGATTATTTATAAATTTTATTTTATTGTTCGCATTTAAAAATGTCACAGGTGGTAGATTTTCATTGAAAGTTATCTGAAAGTATTAAAATCATTCTGTTATCACAGGCTTGGGTGTATTTGGTAAAATTATTTTGTTAAAATTAAGCTTTCATTTTGTTATTTTAAATATTAAAATTCATTATTTTTATTTATTACAATTATAAAACTAATTGATTTTTTTACATTTTGGTTCCCAAAAGCATCATATTGTCACAGAATCTTGAACGAAATATATTAATTATTAAGTTATGCACGTGTTAATTACGCAATAAATTCATCAATTAGAGAAAAACATCTTTCCCTAGTCCAAATTGCTTTATTTTTTATGAGTTTAATTATTCCTTAAATATAGCAAATGTGCAGTTTGCTAATACGGTCTAAAAATATTTTTCGTAATATTTTTTATTAATTTATGATAATGGAAACTCAATGATAATTGGAAACTCAATAAGTGAATTTTAACTTTTCATAACACTACTATTATCATGCAACATGGTAACTACTGCATGATGATTGTAGTATCATTCTTGTAGTTTTTATTTAAACCAATTAGTTATTTTAACATGTTCAATTTATGTCTGTGTTTATCCTTATTAGTTATGTTCTATCTCAATAGATTATCAATTTTCATTAACATTTAAAGTTTTGAAAAAGTTAATTTTCGATAATAATACAGCAGATTTTACAGTACTTTATTTTTTGTAGGAGATAGAATCATCAGAGAAATTTAAGTAAAACTTGTTCAAAGTATATTTACTTATATTCTACATTTAGAAATACATCCCTAAAACCCATAAGTGATAAAAATGGAATGCTTTGTCCTAAAAGTGTTAGAAATCAATTAAAAAAAGTTAAGGAAAGTTCTGAAAAAGATGACAAAAAAGTTGATAGTAAAGGTAGAATAGAATATGCTAGCAAATTATGTTTTACTAAAACTTTATGTAGATGGGATTAAAATAAAAACCAATGAAAATTCAAATTCAGTAGTTGTAAGTAAGAAGCCGATTTTAAATTTATCAGATGGGAAGATATTAGAGATTAAAATAAATAAGGACAAAATTAATTTTTCCAATGAACTTAGTAAATCTATTAAATCTGAGCCAAATATAAACTCTATTAATGCTATTGTGACTACATCAAATCATAAAACTGACGAATCAGATCAATCAATCAAACGAAAAAAGAAAAAGAAACACGGCAAATCTAAAAATGCAATTGACTCTGACGACGGAAATAAAGATGGAAAAAATAAAAAAACTCGGAAATCTAAAAAGAAAAAACATAAGGACATCAGTCCTGAAAATATATCGATTAAGGACGAACTTCATGATGTTAGTGTGGCTAAAGAAACTCCAACTGCAGATATTAAAATAAATAAAGCCCCTATGTCGTTATTGGTGTCATATAGTAGCGATGAAGAAGAATCACACAATGAACCGCAAACTAAAGTTATAGATATAAAAATATCACCTGAAATTAAAACTGAAGCCATTATCAAAGAACATGCTGATAATAAAATCGAAATTAAAATAAAACCTACTAAAAGTCCTGGTAAATCGGCATGGGATTCATCGGATAGCGAATTGGAAAATGTTGCTAAAGAAACAAATATTCCATTTGTTAAATCAAGAAGTCCGTCTGCCGCCATATCGAAGTGTAGTAAAAAGTCAAAATCTTATAGTAAAGAAAAATCAGAATCAAATCAAAATCGAAGTCAAAATCGAAATCTTTTTCAAAATCACATAGCGGAAGTCGAAGTAAATCAGGTAGCCATTCTCGAAGTAAAACAAACAGTAGGTCAAGTAAATCTCGTTCCGGTTCAAGTGACTCACGAAGTCGGTCATATAGCAGGTCTCATAGTAAATCATACTCAGAATCATCAGATAGTCGATCTAGATCATATACTCGTTCGAGATCGCGATCAAAAAGGAAATCAAGACGCCATAGGCGACATTCTTCTTCTTACAGTCGTTCACGCTCGAGATATCGAAGTCGTTCAGTGTCAAGATCAAGTAGTGACAGTGGATCTAGTCGTTCTTACAGTCGATCTCGTTCAAGATTTAAGTCCAGTTATTCACCCGATATCGATCCCGATCACGTTCTAGATCTTCTCGATCTCGATCTCGAAATTCTTATTACAGAAGCTCATATCGAAGACACAAAAGAAGTTCATCGCCAGATAATTTTCTCAATCCACAAAATAGAAAAACCAAACAAATACTTAATCGCAATTCACTCCTAGGTGGAGTTCCCAAACCTATTGATATCAGTAAAAAAATCGATGCAATCAAAGAATCTCAGAAAAAAGCTGCTGAAGCCCACAGTTTATCAAATTTAAATATTCCATTACCACCTGAAAAACCCAAAACTACTCCAATGAAACCCGGCCCGGGTGAATGGTGTCCATCAATGGATTTTGGTGGCCCCGTTGCTAAAAAGGCCAAGAAAACAGCTGGACAAAAAATGACCGTGGAAAACAAGCCCGGAGCAGAATCTAATGAGATGAATTCCGGATCAGAAAATCATCTAGTAGATTATAACTATATCGGGCCTCAAGTAGAACGAATTATCGCTATCAATGTAATCGATTATGGAATATATTTCAGGTATCAAGTGATATGGCAAAAAGCTAGGTTTAGATGTAAAAGCAACGAAAAAACAAGAAAAAGAAAACTCCAAAAAGGGAGGCACTGAGCACACACTCGGTGATTCGTATTTAACTGCAGCTCTCGACGCGAATCACTTGGGTAACTTCACAAATTTCAAAATGTTTTTTATTCCTTAAAATTCTTTCATTAGCATTGCAATCCCGAGCCTATCAGCATCGGCTAAATAATCTCCAAGGACATAATAACTCTGATTTTGGAGGACAAACTGCACAATATTTCCAATCTCTTTACATGTCCCCGTCATCATTGACCAATAATTTGACTGCTACTGCACTCGCTGCGGTTGCCAGTGAGCAATTACCGGCTTCGGTGGCAGGCAGTTTAGCTCAGGCTGCTGTGCAACGAATCATGTCGTCTTCTAACTTAACTGCTACTTACAATACTCCGTCTGTGGTTGCGACTCCAACAGCAAGTTATCAGTCAGCCTTACAGCATACTTTACCTGGATCATGTAGTACACTCGTAGCAAGCACCCCATCTGGACTGGTTCCCATTTCGCTTTTACAGCAGGTTAGTTATTCATTTCTATAAAAGAATTTATTATTTTATATTAAATTAATATTTTATTATCAAATTTCACAAAATATTCCATACTTATCCATACTTAATTTTAAAATCCTCCATATTAATGTTAATTAATCGGAAAATCGACATTTAAACATTGCATTTATATGTGAAACAGAAAACGTCACCGATTGCGATTTTGGACTTGGTAACTCCTTTACGGACTGAATCGGTACAAGAAACTGGAACTGAGTTTCCACGCAATATCAACATTTAAATTATTTGAATTTTTTACCTTTCTTATAATTTTAATCGACAAATTGAAATCATGTTAAAATCGAATTTTAAACATTGCATTTATATGTGAAACCGGGTGAAAGTCACCGATTGCGAATTTGAAATGTTTTCATACTCCAGACTTAATATGTGTAAGCTTGAACTTAGATTTTATATCTCATTACAACCGAATTCATGACCAATGGTGGACACACTCTTGTGCGATGGGCATGGTGATACATTTCTAGGAATATAAAGAAATATTTGGCAAAAAATTTGTTTTTTAAGTGTATAATCTCAAACGAAACTTTCAGATGAAGCTAAAAGTGTAAATTTAAATAAAACTGAATTACGGCGCAAAGCTGATGACACGAAATTTTAAATTACAGACTTGTAAAATTTAACAGCAAATCGTGTTGTCAGTAGTGACTGCAAATATATAAACTGTTTTTACAATACGCTATCAAGGCCTTGGAATTATCAAAAAAACGAACTGGCGGTATTGATCACCAAAAGGTCAGAGCAGAAAATATCTTAATAAAAAGAGATTAGTGAAAAGTAGCTTTAGTTCCTAAAGTTTGGACATCTTATCAAGGGCTTATTTTGCGCCTATTTTCTTTCATTTAAGAAAAGTTGTTGTTGGCCAACGAAATCCGCAAATCAAGTCGTTTTTGCAGAGTTTATTAATATTCTGTTGCGAATATGAAAATTTGCGGAAAAAAAATTGTTTTGAAAAAATGCATTTTATAATACTATGAAAAATTATGTAATGGATTATAATCTGGAATGCTAATGCCAGCAAAGGTCAAGTAAATTACCAAATTTCAAATTAATTTTCATTGGTCGATTGGTAACGTGAGAGAAATTCATAATATGAAAGAGAAAGGAAACATAAACTCTAAAAATGTATTCATTCGATTGTGAATTATAATCGACGTGGTCACTGAGATTTTTATCTGATTTTTGCTTTGTATAGTGATTATTCTCTGCCAATAACTGAATACTCAAATCATTCTTATAATTTTCTCTATTAGCAGAATTTCTTGATTAAAAGCTTTTCACCTTAGATTGATGGTTCACTCTACTATTTATTTCACCACCTAATCTTTGATTAACAATGGCTCACATTCACCACTTCATCTGTATTAAAATGTCTATTTTATTTATTATTCCTGTTGATCTCATTTGATTCTAATATAGAATTTTCATTAAAGGTTCTTCTGGTAAATATGTTCTGTTCTATTTTAAACTTGACAATCTTTAAGCGATATTTTCATACAATACTACTTAACAAATAAAAAACAATCCCCAATCAAATAAATTATACACATTTTTACCTTATAATTTATCCCCGATTGACCAAAACCTATATGAAAATCACATTCGATCACTTCAAATAATTGATAAAATAATATATTGAAAATTCACCAATATTACATGAAACTGTTAGTTTTATTCAAAATACAAAACCTCACCAACACTAAAATTATGAATGTTACCAATAATTAAAAGTGAACTTTAATAATCCACTAAATGAAGACAAGTACGCAATTTATTACACATATTTTTCTCAATAAGCAAATAATCAATAAGAGAGATCGTCCATGAATGAGGTCACACAATTTAAACTCAATTTTGAAACCTTTTCCTTTCGTTACAGAGTTATACGTCCTCAAAAAACTCTGTACCCACCAATACAATCAATGGGCTTGTCTAATAACGTGTTTAATGATATCAAAACGATTAAAATATGAAATATGAGAACTCGTTGATGTTTGTTCTAATGCCAAATTTCTAAAACACCATTCCCTTCCCCTTTGTTATTTATAGATAAGAGCAACAATTAATATTGAACAGAATGAAATGTAATGGTTTCTATTTCAATTTAGATTGTGGTCTTCATAGGTATTATATTAATTTTAGGGAGGCGTATCATATGGAATAAACCAGCTAGTTTTACAACATCTCCAGCAACAGGCATTAAGTGCCCAATTAGGACAAGCTATTACAATCCCTAACCAATCAATTTTAGGAGGTTTAAATCCGCTTCTTATCCAGCAGGCGCAAAATCAACAGGCCCTGTTACAGTCATTTGGGTTTGGAGCCCAACCCCAACTATTAGCATCTCCGGTATGATAATATTTTCATATTGTTTTAAATCATTTTTCTTTATTTCCAAGCTTTAATTTTTAAATATCTTTTATAATTTTGATTAATTTTCTTAATTTTAATTTCCATTTTTTTTGTTTTTTTAAATTAATTTGTATCACAAAATTTACATCAATTATTGACACTTTTTCAGCCTCCACTCATAAAAGCTATCAGGTTTGTAATTCTTAATTCAGAAGTTATAGAGTGATATTTAAGTTGCTTCGTGTAAAAATTAATGAAATCATAGTGTTTTGCTACTTATTTTATTATATTTAATAATATTTTTTTTTCTACTAATGTAACCGACATTCGGTTGTAGTTACGGTAAAGTTTATTTTTAATATAAATTATTATTATTATTATTATTATTATTATTATTATTATTATTATTGTTATTATTATTATTTATCTTATATTTTATTATTGCCATTATTATCATTATTTATTTTCATTAATTATTCTTATTATGAATATTATCATTATTTACTATTATTATTATTGCGAGTATTTTATACATAAAATATTTTGTGAAATCATTAAATTAATTTTTGAATTCACTTGATTCGCAACATAATGATGATGTCTACTGGACAGCTTGCTCTAGTGTTTGTTTATCAACTGCTATATATTTATGTTATGATCCATGTTGAATGCCAAACTTGTTTGAGCACAAATATACTTATTTCAATATCTATTATAGTTCATCACTAAAACTGATTAGTGCTAATCTTAATTATGCTTGCTTGTGATTAATACAAATTTCTCATTAGTGATAAAATAAAAATAAATAATTTATTTATTTTGATAATTTAGATACTTTGCTATCTGCGAATCGTGAACTGACAAATAACGTAATATACCACTATCCCAAGATTTTATTAGGCCACGTTTTAAATAGGGATGTACGAATAAATAATTTTTGGTGCATGTTTTATTAAAAACTAATTATGGAATTATTAGTGCAATTATGGTATGATTTCTATAATTTTGTGAACCATTTTTAAATTTACCATAAATCAAGAATTCAAATGAACCCTTAAAATTCTAGTATGAAATACATTCCTTATATGACTTTCGAACTTGGATCATAATGAATCGATAATTAATAATTCTAACAATAAGGACCAAAATCTGTTAAAAAAAATTAAAATTTTTGAGCTTAGATGCATTTTAACACTACGCATAGATTTATTATAATAAAACTAGTCATTGTTGCTTCCTGAAAAATATTCATAAATGACTGAATAGTCCAATTAAACCGCAACTTGTGACCAATTTTTTAATTTAGTTTATTGGATTTTTCACCCATTAGCGTGACATTTTATTTTACTAATTTCATTATCTGTAGTTATAATCCAAATTTATATTAAATATAAATTTCGTTAAGCTTCTGTTTTACGTCAAAATAAACTCTTTAATTATTTAATAAATTTAGAATAATATGGAACTGTATTGATTATTCGATATAACGCCTTAAACTGACTGATATGACAGGCAATGTGTCTAATAATTTTTAACATTTATTTCGTTTTCCACCATGTGGTATTAGTTGCTTTTAAAAAATATATTTCAAATTAAGCTCTCACATTTTAAATCGATCTATTAGCAAAATTTAAAAAATATTAAATCAATAGCTGTAAACACTTTTTCATCTCCGTCAAACTGATCGGGTTTTTTTCTAAATCTCATAATTTATAATATTTTATTGTCAAGTCATTTAGATTTTCAAGAAACTAATTTCTTTTGTGTTTGAAATAAAAATTTTATTTTAACAATTGTAAAAATTATTTTAATGAATGATTTTTTAATTAATATAATATGATAAATGTTTCCAAAACCTATATTTCTTCTGTGGTATACACTTAAGGTATAGTTGAATAATTAAGTATCTATCATTTGAAACCGGATCAAGGGCCATAAAATGTATCCGGAGCACCGAGTATAAAAACATTGTCTACTTAATATTTAGAATAATAATATTAATACTTAATAGGCCCTCTTAAAATGCTGAAGACCAAATAATGTGACAATTATATATCGTGTTTTTGCTTTATATAAATTTAAAAATATTTAGGGGTACGTGGAATTCTTAAATGTTAACAAGGGGCTTGGATCGCACATATTAGATCAATATGTAACTATTTTTAAAATTATATAATTCTTATTTCAATGACATTTAAATGTGCTACCATAATTAAATTTCTAAATAATTTTCAAAGTTATCCAATTATTATTTATCTAAATTTGAGACTCATTTTGAATGCACAATCATTTTTATATGATTTCACGATTTATCTTTTTTCCAATTATCTATTGGCAATTTTCATCAATTTTGATTCGGCACAATATTTTTATAATTCCAATGATTTATGAAATTTTATTAGAATTTAGTAAATGTTAATTTTCAAAATTCGAAATCGTCACAATGCTTATTGAATTTTTATATTCATATAGACTAAGATGTATTTTTATTATATCATTCTAGTATAGCTGCTACTTTAGAATTAAATGTCGCATGTGTACTACACTTTCGTTTGCGTTTAATAATGAAAATGTTTTCTCCTTATTTACTAAAGTTTATTAGATTAAAAATACTAAATTAATCTTTGTAAATGTGACCAAAATCAAATATCAATTTTCACCATTTTGCACAATCGGGTAATGTTTCATAATATTGGAAAAAATTACATGCACGTGCGTATACATAGTTTTTCTAAGTCTAAAATAGGAATTGTTCATCTCCGAAATGACTCATCATTGAAAGTTACCCTGTCAAAATTCTATTTTTTTATACAAAGAACTTATAAAATTTCTTCTTGCACTTTTAATAATGTATTTTAAAATTTCTGCATAACTCGGTATTATAAATATGACACGTGGTGATACGCTAGTCTATTATTAATAAGTAAAAAGCTTACATTTAATTGAAATGCACTTTTGATTTTGTGTAATGAATAAATAGCACAGAAAAGCGTTTTCTAAATTGCTGTTTGTATTTATTCAAAATGTGTCCACGGTTATTCTGAATAGTTATTGCATGAATATACAAAATTATACAGTGTTGTCGATAATTGTATTTCCAAACAGATACGCGTTTTGTTACAAAGTCATAGTTGGTTTTCTATTAGTTTTAATTTTCATCACGTAAAGAATGTATGATATATTCTGTCCTTTAAAATGTACTTTTAATATAATTGCACCTAAATATATAAAAATTATTTTCTTCATTGAATAATAATTCTATTTATTAATGGTTCATATGATTTTTAGATGCTAGTGTTCAGTTTATATCCAAAAGGTATTTTACTAGGATATAGATTGGATTTCATATTTAATTTGTTTGCCAATGTTGTTTTATATTTATCTGCTAATACTTTATGTTGAGTTATATATTTTTGTTCGTGCATCCCTATTATTGAATTTAGTATTTTAACTTTCACATACGTGTAACAACATCTCATGCAATATATAACAGCTTGCCTGTTTTTTAAATCTTTAAATAATCTTACAAGTAAAAATAAATAATAATAATAATAATAATTGCCTTTATAATTCCTTTATTAAGTGTTTATTACTATTTTATATATGTTGTGCTTATTTTATGCATGGAATTATTTTTATGGCTTTACATTTTTCTTACGTTGTCAACGTATTATTATTATTATTCTTTTTTCGGATTATCTTGGTATTTTAGCAATTTATTGTTCGTTTTAATCTCACTCAATATTGATGTTAGTTCTTGATTTTAATTTCAAGGTGTACTAAATATTAAAACAAAAAGTGTGATATATAGCAACATGTATAAACGTGTATTATTAGGGCTATGATTGAACACCTGATTGGATAATAATTAATCAATAATAATTATTTAATTGTTTCAGAAATAAAAAAAGTTATTTATTGATTTAATTAAGAGTAAGAATTTATATTTATTTCTAATTGCTTATGAATCCGACTCTTTCGTTCAAGTATTTTGCACTTGAACTCCTCCTCACCTTGTATCTTCATAAATGTATATAGAGACAGTGTGCACTAATTGTTTGTCTCGTATTTTGTATTTTCGGTCATAGATTTTTGGTTTTCAGACAACAACTTGCATGGAATAATAATAATAATAATAATAATATTATAATTATAATTCTGATTATTATGCTGGATTCTCCTTGTTAATAATAATAATAATATTATTATTATTGTTGTTGTTATTATTACTATTGCTATTGATAAATTTTGACAGGTTACTCCAATGTAAGTATAAAAAGTGAATTTGATTAGTACTGTTTATCGGTGGTGTATGATTGGTGTTTGTTTTTTCAGTTTGAATACTAATTTTTTTTCTTCAATAATCAAACATTCTCATTAAATTCGATTGATTTCCCATTATAGCGTTTATATTGAAAGTTGTGCTTGCTACTTTTGCACGAATAATAATAACAATAATTTAATATTATATAGTGCTTTTATATGGATATACATATATTATGTTTATATATTGATTGATAATTAGATAAATAAATTACACATGTGCGCGATTAATAGGAAAGATGTTTTTGTGAATTTTACACACATGTTTATCAAAAATTCTGTTGGGAAATCGATTTTTTTTAATTCAAAAATAATTACGAGAATTTTCCACCAATGAGAATTCTTGAAAATAATTATAAAATAAGCACTAAATAATATTTATTATTTTTTTGTTAGATATCAAATTGTTTGTTATTTGTGATTTTCGATCAATAAATAAACTCTACATTTAATTGTGAACAATAATTATTATCATTATTATTATTATTATTGGTTTTATCGCTCACAGTAATTTTAGTTATTAAAGTGTTAATTTATATTGTCAAACTATCAATTTAATATTTTATTTTTACGGGTTGATTTATAAATTGAAACGAATGGAAAATACTCAGCCTATTAGTTATTGGTATATTACTTTTAGTTAAATTTTCAACACACACTGTTAATGGCAGCTCAGCAGCAACAACAGCAGATGATTGCTGCCGCTCAATTAAATCAAGCAGCAACGATTCAAGCCGCACAATTGCAAGCTCAAATACAGGCACAAGCTAGGGCTGCGTCTCTTCAGAATCTTCAACAGGCTGCTCAAATGCAATCATCCGCTCAAAATGCTGCAGCAGTAGCTATGGCGGCCTCTGTTGCTATGGATCAATTTTCGGAACAGTTGGCTAAAGCCGAAGCTGAACAACAAAATCAAAGTAGTCAAGTTCAAATTTCAGCTGATGATGAATCCAAGGCATTAAATATAGGAGACTATCAGATGGTGTCGGAACAACAGCAAATGGCGTCTTCTCTTCATTCGATCAACAACAACGAGTCCACTACCAATTTAATAACGTCCTCAACTACAGAACTCAACCAATTCGAAGAATCAGCTGTCAATACAACGGTGACGTCAGAGCCGTCTTCAGAAACAATACTATTCAATAGCGAATCAGAAATCGAGTCCATATCCAATGATATCAGTAGTAGTAGTTCCAATGGTGTGATTAAGCAAGCTCCTAGAATCATATATAATTCTCCCGCTGTGATGGCATCATTAGTTACAACTCCGATTACTAAACCTTGATATTTTGCATTTTTTGTCTGATGATTTCTTTAATGATAACTATTTGTTTATATATGGTTTGTTTAATATCAATTGTTTTCATTTGGATTATTTTCAGAAATACAATTATAAATCTCTAATTTATCGGTTGCGTTAATACATTGTACATTCTCTGAGTCTCTGTGGTGTGGTTAATGTTTTTTTGGTTAGGCCAAATTTCAAGCTTAATTTGTATTTATACGACAATGCAATTTTTATTAAAGTTTCAAGATGTAAAATAGAAGTTTGAATCATTTACTAGCGTGAATCATTTACTAGCGTGTATTATTCCTGAAAAAACGAGTTTAGTTGCATTACAAGCTGAGAATCATTGGACATTATAGGTAAATGTGATTAAAGAAAATAAGTTGAAACTAGTAAAAGTTATTCATATTTGATGTATATTGATCAGAATGTTCTAATTTGGTGTCGAATCTTAGATATTCCATAATTTCTGAAAATAGATTTATAGGAGAAATTCATAAATTAGAAAACATCATTCTGAGACCAGAACACGGAAATTTAGTGTCGCAAATCATACGGTTGACTTTGGTTGTGAGCTACATTAATAGAGGTTGACAGCGAGTTGGTTGATTTGACACATTTTTGGTTTTAATCTAAGGATACGTCAATTTTGAGGCTTACATCTAATGTAGGGTTGCTATTATTATCGGACTACATAACGGGACACAAAAGTGTCATGCACCGCCATTCCAAACCCAACCATCCGTCTTTACACAGCTTTAAAGATTGCAATTGGTAACACAGCAAGGATTCACGAAGTAGACGTTTATTCACCAACCAGAGGTATATCTGATGGTTATGTCGTCAAGTATGCTCTCGAAATTCGTATCAAAAATGGCTTTAATTAAGAATGATGTAAAAAATGGCCTTTCGTTTTCTGATAACTGGTGTAAGGGAAAAATAGAGGGCGGAGGTGTTGCTTCGTATGCAGGTTTTTCCACGTTCGCGTATCAGTACTAGACACTAGCTGACCCATACCCAGTTTCTTTCGGGAACATTTCGTTGTTATGACTTTCATGTTTAAAAACATACATTTTAAACTGACTGGAACAAATAAATGCTGGACCGGTACACTAACATCAAAACGGAGACATGTACCGGGACATATGGCAACCCTTATATAATGCCACCTTTCACCCCAATCTGTTCATCATGGTGGGCTGCTCATCAAAAGTATACATTTTTTAACGGAGTAAAAGATATTCATCGTTAGACGATTTACTAATGCCACTTTCATCAGAATTCGATATGATAGATGTGTTCTCAACAGCAAATATAGACAAATTACAATTGCTATTGCTTCCAGAGTCATTTGGGTTGATACCAGATTTAGTCAAAAGTTATTCAAGTTTTATGGAAATATTTTATTTACACAAATTTTTAAAACACTGATCAAATTATTTCTCGAAATACAGTCCACTATTTTCAATGACTCAAAACCATCTTTCTGCAAATTGGTCAATCCCATGGCGATAATTTTCAGGTGTCTTGAGGAAAAAAATTCGGCGATTACAGTCTTGACCTCTTTCTAGGAAACAAATAAAAAGTGTGAATGAGACCGAAATCGATGATGATAAAAATTGTAAAGGTCTGAATTATATTCTAAGTGGGGAATAACTGTTGAGGTCTCAAAAATAGTTGAGATTGTCAAGTTTCCACTGGTGTAGTATATAAGTAAATAAATGTTGGGCCAGAACTCAAACGGCCTTGTGAATGTCTAAACGAATCGGTAACACACATGCAAATATAACATGCAGCTTTAAATTCAAAACCTATGAAAACACCAATTAACCCTATCAAAATATGAGAAAAAAAGACAATGACATATAAAATAATAAACATAAAAATAAATTAAAATAATAACAAAAAGCAACAAGATCCGCACGATATAAATATAAACATAACACGAAAACCTAACAAATTCGACCGAAATTTGATAATTTAACAAAATGTGAAATTTCATAAAAATGAAATAGAAATCAAAGAATTTGAATTAGAAATAATTCAATAAAAATTTTAAAAGAAAAATTATCAAATAAAATTGCAAAATAATAAAAATTAAGATTAGAATACACTATAAAATCCTAAGGTCGAATTTTGTTTTACTAAATCAAAAAGAACACGCAAGGTTAGGCCAAAAAATAGGTATATATACCGATGCATTTTCACATAATAAAAAAATCGTTTTTGAAAATCATTAAGCAGTTTTTAAAATCTATATTATTACGTAAGTGAGAGTTTTATTTGGAACTCTCTCCACGTCACACTCTCGCAACCTCGACACAGCTCTGCTTGGGTGTCGGCGTGGGGAGAGCGATATATTTTAGTGTTTTTGAATTTATGGATTGGATCATGTTGGTAATTTCATTTTTTGATTTTAATAAATTATTCATAATATATAAATTTTGTTTTTACTTAAAATTTTGTCGAAATTTTTCCGGCCCACAGCCAAAGACACATCACAAGTAATTAAAATCAGAAATGTTATTCAGATTCGTGTAAGTGCGTGGAATATCGCCTATGATCTGTGCCCGTGAAGACCCCGTCGTGCGGAACGCAGGGATCGGAACGTCAATATCAACCCATATAGAAGAAGGGAGGGATAAGGAAATGGTTTTTTGGCTGCTTCCTCATCTCTCGTATTCTTTAAATTCGACCTAAATTATTCTACATACGACTCAAAGTCACCACACCGAATAGTCCAGTGGGTACTCATTAAATGTAATATGAACATAAATGTGCTTAAGGCTAAATAAAGGGGAAGGTGACGGGAAAATTTAAAATAAAATTGTTGCTATGATCAGGATATAACGACTCAATAAAAAGAAATAGATACCATAAATACTATGATTAAATATGAGAATCTATAATGAAGCCCCAAAAAAGAAACAACGTGGGGAGTAATACATTAACTACCATTAAGAGTTTTATACCGGTAAGATTAAAATTTACTCAACCCCAAAAATTAGCGTACTATTTAGTACTGGTAAAGTGAAAATTCCGATACAAAATGACTGATTGTCAAATCATAAAAATACAGTAATTAAGTAAGAATTAAAGGTAACCTGATAAAGCGGCACTAAAATTATTGTAATCACTAGGATAATCGACTAACCAAATCAGAATACTAAGAAATTAAAAAGGCGAATTGTTAGACGAATAAATACGAAAAATCCACAACAAAATAAATTAACTTGTATTTTTTTTATTATACAAAATAAATCCGTGTCCCCACTCTCCATCAGCATAGAAAAGAAACATAGATCGAACAAGGCCTTTCCGGTAACATTGAATCAAATGTCAGAGTTCGCGCCTACAAAATTAACCTAACAACAATAGGAAGCAAAAAAATTCATACCTACCGAAATTTGTTTTGCAAACAAAGAACTCAGCTAATGAATAGCTAGATTCCGCCTAAGATCAATCACTAAATTCCACCAACAATTAGTTAATGATACCAAAATTAAATAGATAGGACCCGTCTAAAGATAATATAATAATAATAGTGATGATAAATTTCAAACCTGATAAAGTGGCTCCAAACCAAAATTTAGTAAATAAATGATGAAAATCCATCTGGAACCAATATAATGACATTGGAGAAATAGAATCCGAACCTTACCAAACATATAATTAATGAATAGAATATCCCTTTAATCACTTGCAAGAACCAAATCGAATGCTAAGAGTAGCCGAAAAAGGTTTACATTGAGATAATAAATAAGCCACCACCGTAGGCAAGTATTTGATTGTCAAGGAATTCCACTTCGATAACTAGGAAATAAAACTAAAGGATTCAACATTCGTAATTAATAAAATACCTTTCATTAGATACAGCACCAATGAAAATATTATATGTCCACCGATCCAAAAAATCTAGGAAAATAATATAAATACAATCAATATATTAAATATTGCTAGAATGAGTCTGATTATTCAACTGCCGATCTAAAACCTAGAAAAACAACATAAATATAATCAATATACTAAATATTACCAAAACTAATCTGAATATTCAACCACTGATTTAAAATTCTAGCAAAGGTAAAACTAATAAATGAAGTTAATAAAATAAATCTCGTTAAAGTAAACAAACTCGTTAGTGGTTGAATCACACTACTTCCACCGAGTGAATCATAAATTCTAGCCTGATAGCATGCAAATCGATGAAAGGAATATCGCACACCAATAGTGAGGGCACCTCAGGGACTAATCCAATGAGAATAGAACGGGATAAACTCCGGGATGCGAACGAAAATGATTAATTACCCCAACTGGAAGTCATAATATCAAATTCACAAATAAGCAGAAAACTAAACCAACCTGGTCACCGATTTTCGGAAGTATTGATTTCCACGAAAATTTTTCTCACCCTCAACATTACACAGCACTAAGCGAGATGCAGTGCGCATGCACACTCTTATTCCCAACAGTAAGATCCATAAATAGAGTCACTGACGGATCTAATTGATCACAGACATTTTTCCAAAATTAGTTTAATAATGCACCAGCAACAAGATTTCATGGACACCGCAACCGGGGAAGCGAGTAGTGGGATAATCTCGAACCTAGATCCACAACCTTGTAGTGAGTTCTAATTGCCATTTTTTCAATGATTATCCAATTTTTTTGTAGATAAATTTTTCTTTATTCCAGAAAATTTTTATATAACTCTGGCGTAGGGATTTCTTGGAATCCATTGCAATAAAAATATAGTAATAATTACTCAAGTCTTTGCGAATAAATTTAAGTTTATTTTAATAAATGTATCATATTAACTATATAAATCCTTTGTAGTTAACTTTAACTTCATATGAATAAAAATATTGTAATATTTACATAAGTATTTACAGATAATTCTTGAGTTTATCTTAATAAATGTATCATATTAATTATATAAATCCGTTGTAGATAACTTTAACTTCATATGGATAAAATATTGTAACAATTACATAAATCTTTACAGATAATTTTAAGTTCATTTTAATAAAGGTGTTAAATATATCGTAATAATTACATAAATCTTTTGTGGACGATTATTGATGTATAAATTTTTGTAGATAATTTATTAAATTCGTATTAAGGAATATGTTACAATAATTATAAGAATTTTCCTTCTGGATAGTTTCTTTTGGAATTCATTTTACGACGGTAGGGTAATAACTAATCGAACCCTCGGGAACAATCCCGAAATTCAAATTTTTTTTGTGTATCTCTAATAATTATAGGAATTTTTGTATAAATAATCTCTCCTGGAAATCCATTCTATAGTTGTAGGTAAGAATCACATAAATTTCGTAATATTATTGAAGTTTATTTTGTTAATAGTATTCGATGGTTATGTAAATTTTTTATAGATACTTTTGCAGTTCCTTGAAATAACTTTTTCTTCCTCGACCCATATCGATACATCTATTTAAGGGTATTGAGTAACAAAATACCGTAATCCATGTCAAGAGTATTGGCTTCTTGGCATTCACCTTATACATCTCATTTTTTTTTTCTTGCGTACGAGTTAGATTTTAATGACATGCATACCTCTCTGTTTTGACTTTTACGCACTACATAACAAAAACTGTTAAGGGATGTACTACCCAGATAATAATGACGTCTATTCCCCTTAACTATGAATTCCGAAATAAATAATTTACATGGTCATAATTTTGTTTAGAAAGCTCTGGACCTTTTATTTGGGTCCCCACACCAGTGGCAGACCAGTGGCGTCAGGCATGGAGACGCACCTGCAAAGAGAGGTACCCCGACATGCCCCAACCTGGAGAAAACCAGCGGGACGATAGGCTCCTGGTAGACAATACAATGAAGCAATTCAGGAAGAAGGGTCAATCAGGTGGCCCAAGTCCGGCCCGAGAAATCCACGAGCGGGCTCGAGCCCTCTTAGCCTGCCTCCAGGACCGCCAACGACGAACCAACCTACTGGTAGACTGGGCCAGTAATTACCTGGCAAATGTCAAAGAGGACATTGCCAACGGCACGATCGCAGATGCCTATCCACCCAGCCCGAGACCGGCCCGCAACACGAGACGACCCGTGTTCGTGATTCCGGACTGCTCCCCTGAGGAAGGGATAAAGAAGTTCTTCCAGGACTCTGAACCTCTCTAATTCCTGAAACTCGCCACCTGGTGTTATTTTAGATAATTTATAAATATATACTTGATGTTTGTAACTGTGTTAATTTTTATTTCTTGGCGTAGTTTTATAATATATGTTTAATTTAACTGTATGCTTGAGAATTTTAAATCAGCCAGTAGAAGTCTTAACGCTCTTTATTATAGTGATGGAGTCTTCCCAAATATTGCAAAAGGAACTGTCCCACGTAAGGCAAGCAAATAAGAACCTTCTCGATCAGTTATCCAATTAACGGGAGTCCAACAAGTCAAGCACATGGATAGACCCCAGAAAGACCAGATCCCTTTACCAGCGGCTTACCGCAGCCCAAAAGGGATGTGCCGAGGAAAAACAATTGATCCAGAGCTTAAAGATCCAAATAAAAGGGCTGGAGGTTGCACTGTCTGCCTGTCAAGAGGGGCAGCTGTAAACTATCCCCTCGTATTTGCTCCCGCTCAATTGGCTTACCGGGAGGCTATAACATCCCCCACAACGACCTCAACAACAACCCCAACTCCGAACAGTTACCGACCCGGACGGAAAGAGCGAGCTAAACGCCGAGCCGCTCGATTGCTGAATAAGACCTGATAAACTTAGAAAATGTATTTAATTTGTGAATAATATACTGTTGAGTTGTAGATTATATTCGTTTATTTCGTATCTATAGTGCCTGTAACACCGTAACCTACACACAAAATACATCATTATAATATATTGGTTGGGTCTATTTCTAAAATAACATTGTCAAATCTCTTTTGATATTACGATAAATTCCAATGATAAACTTACGAAATAAAGGGGACCGAACGACCTAAAGCGAGCACAAGTCTTCTAACGACAGCTCGTTGGACCCAGGGGTTGTCCGAGCAATTACAGCATTAGTAATAGCGCTCACTTTTTGCGGGCAATCCACCCACTCGAACACATTCCCAACGTTGCCTATCAACAGGTGCCGAGTGGTAGCTAGAAAATATTTATATGGCATTACTGGGGTAACCCTACGAAGATTTAAACAAACATCAACACCCAGTAACCCACCATAAATATAAGGACAAATATTGCTTTTGAAACTTCTATTAAAATAAATATTTACTGATAAAAATAATCTTTTTATACTCGACATATATTCAAATTTAACTTCAAAAAGAGTGGGTGTTTTTTACGCTTTATAGATTTTTTACAGATTAATACCGAAAAAAATGTTAGACGATTTTGTCTGTCTGTATTTTTATTCAAACTTTACTCAAGGTTTACACAAAATGACTTGAAATATTTCGGAATAATTTTGGGCAAAGAAACTGATTTATGACTCGCTATTTATACGATTTTAAGCTATGCAAAATTAATTAATTTTTTATCAGGTGTGCTATATATTTATTTCTTTATACAGTATGCCATTTATTATTATTAAAACAAATTGTTGGGCCAATACAAGGTTTTTTGTTAAATGAATCGGAAATTACATCTAAACACAGCAATGCAAATTCAAAATAAGGCATATTAACTCCAAGTAAGCAACCCTAAAATATGAGGAAAATGTAATTAAATATAAGAGAAAACACATAAAAGTAAATTGAAATAATAACAGATATGCATCAAGATCCGCACGAAATTAACATAGAAGTAACAAGATAACATAAAGGTTTGACCGTAAAATTGAACAATTCATAAAAATTAGCAATTAACGAATAAAATAAAGAAAAAAGAAATATTTTCAATAAGAAATATTCCATTAAAAAATTAAATAAAATAGATTGTTCATTTAATGTAGAAAAATGATAAAATTAAAATTAGATATTACAATTAAAAGAACACGCAAAGTTAGGGTCAGAGAATAGGTATATATACCGATTCATTTTCACAAGATTTTAATCATTGGTGAGAAATCACTTTCTTGCAAAAAGCTAATCTGTTTTTTGTCAGAAGAAACCGATAATCACTTAGTGAACTATCACTCTTTCCTTGCAAAAAACTTTAACCGTATTTTGTCAGCAAAAAATCAGTCAACTTTGCAAAATACCAACAGTTTTGAAAGGAGTCTTACGATCACGACGGATCAATTTCATTTAACGTTGAGAATTTATATTACTAAGTGAGGGTAATTTCGAATGAAGAATGATGATATGATAAATGATGTGCTATTGTTATAATTGGTGTGTTTCTGAGTGTTGATATTTTGAAGCTATATGGTTGTTACCCAGACAACCCCATACAAATATGTTCGCTTACCTCTCGGGACCCGTTGCAAAGCAACGTTGGGACTGTGTTCGAGTGGGTGGATCATCCGCAAAAAGTGAGCGCTATTGCTAATGGTATAATTGACCGAACGATCCATGGGCCAACGAGCTGCTGATAGAAGGCCTGTGCTCGATTTCGAGTTTTTGGTTCCATTGTTCTCCTTTGTTCTTCAAATATTAATCCATACTGTTATACCATTTATCATTAAGTCTATTCCCATATTCCTTCTCATTATTGTCCGTGTTGATGATTTTTTATGGCCTGTAAATCCTTTGTTATGTTAAATATTCACACACTAGCTCTCTTACTCTTATCCCTATTATAACTACAATGTTCCCTATTATTATTACTAGCATTATCATTGTTACTATTCTATGTATTACTTTTATTAATTGTTACTACTATTACATTTATTATTCATCTTATTACTATAATTACCATTACATTTATTATTATTACTACTATTATTATTATTACTATTATTATTATCATAATTATTATCATTATTATTATAAGTACCATGATCATTCTTATTATTATTATCCTCATTATTATTGTCATCATTATTATCAAATTTTTGTGTAGGGATTCGTCCTTAATCCTCGGCTTTATGAAAATATTTTACTTATATAAAAATTTAGCCGTAATCCATCTGTATTTTTCCGGTTTTTGGTAAAGTATTTTTGTTAATTCGAAAGATTTTAGCAGCGTTCCACCCTTATCTTACGGTTTTATCCTTATTTTATAGTTTACGATGAAGTATTTTCATTGATTCGGAAAATTTGAGCAACGTTCCGCTCTTATCCTACAGTTTAAAAGAATATTATACTATTATTGAGCAACATTCCACCTTTACTTTACAATTTGCGATATGTATTTTAATTAATTCGGAAAATTTGAGCAGCGTTCCGCTCATATTTTTCGTCTCAATTCAACATAATTTATTTAATTCTTATATATTATTTAAAACATTATTTTTCCGGATTTTAGTTGTTCGGATTAATCTTTTTCCGAAGGCTATTCATTTTAACTGTTGCAACGATTTCGCAATTTTCCTTGATACCCTTTCCCTCTCTTTGTCCTTATGATCTATTTATGTTCATATTATATTTAATGAGTGCCCACTGGACTACTCGGTGTTAGTGATTTTGAGCCGATTGTTGTTTAAAAAGTTTATGTCGATTTTATCGAAATTGAGTGCAAGAAAGTTGAGTCAAAAGACCCACCCTTGAGATACCCCTTTTCGCTATTTAGGTTCAATGATTTGACATTCGAGTCCGTCGTTACCCACGGCGAGATCTCTCACGGGCACAAGCTATTGGCGGACTTACACCGCACTTACACTGCTCGGTATTTATGTGTGATTTTACTGACTTGCAATATGTTTTGACTGTGGGCCGAAAAAGAAATAAATAAATTTACCATAGGAGTTGAATAAAAGCCTCGATGCATAAAGATTGTTGGCTTTAAATTTTTATTTGGCATACTACATCGTCCATAAATTTATTTGGTCAATTACGACAATGGGAACTCATAAAAATCGCCGTGAACTAATCATTAATTCATCCGGTATTGATTCACAAAATCATAATAAGTATTTCATCAATTCATCTGGCATTAGTTCACAATCAATAATCGCACGCTAGCTGTCAGCCGTCGTGCTTAGACACAACACTTACCACGGTTATCAGCTAGTTGTACACACCAATGAAAAATAAGATTTTTAGTCAATACTGAAAAATAAGATTAAAATCTGTCAAAACACATCAGTATAAATACCTATAATTTGGCCTTAACCTTGCGTGTTATTTTTATTGCGATTAAACAAAATTTGACATTGAAATTATTTGTGTTATCTAAATTAAATTTTTATTATTTTCTTAATTTAAATTGGCAATTTATTTCTTAAATTTTTAAATAGGTTTAATTCAACCACAAATATTTTTTTTAACTCATTTAATCCATTAATTTTTTACTTTTATATAATTTGTTGATTTTCGGTCAGATTTTCTTGTTATTATGTTATTTTTTATGTAAATTTCGTGTGGTTCTTGATGCATTTTGTATCTATTTTATTTTACTTTTATGTTTTTTGATTTTATATTTATATTTATTTTATATCTATTTATATTTGTTGGAATTAGAGCTCTCAATTTAATACTTCATTTTAGTAGCAGAATTTTCAGCTTCGAAGTCCAATTTCAGGTTATTGATTTCATGAGTTATCGTCGACTTAATGTTATCGTTACTAGCGCTCTCAATTTAGCGTTATTTTAAAGTTATTTATTCATTTTTTACGCAAATACTATCGTTATTAAGGACTCTCAATTCCACATTCCAATTATCGCTTGTAAAATTCTCAATTTTGTGTTCCAGCTTTTGAACTTATTTATTTTGATTTAATTTCAGCTTAAATATTGACCTGTTCTGTAACCCTAACCTTTCGTGTTAAATTTACTGCTATAAAACAAAATTTGACCTTGAAGTTATTTGTATAATCTAATTCTAATTTTTATTATTTTCTTGGTTTAGTTTGACAATTCATTTCTTTAATTTTTAATTGAATTATTTCCAACTAAAATCATTTAATTTTATTTCCACTTTTCATTAATTCTTGCTTTTTTAAATAAATTGTCAATTTTCGGTTAAATTTCTATGTTCTTTTGTTATTTCTATGTTTATTTCCTGCTGATCTTGGTGCATCTTGTTATTATTTTATTTATTTTTATGTTTTCGATTTTATATTTTGTGGGGTTTATGGTTTCGCTAACCTTGACCCCAGATGTAAACATTTCCTTGCCCCCCAATGGTTACCCACCGCTAAGCAACGTTGGTGATGCAACCATTGGTTTTGAGGTCGCCAAAGCTGAGCACTACATAGGAACTACTCTGGCCCAACCTCAAACTGGGTTCAACGCACTACCGTTAAAAGGCCTGCGTGCGCTTTTATTTATTCTGGTCCCATTCTTGTATAGTTGGTCTTGCTCATTCTACAGACTAAATCCTTTACTCTTACTATTTATTCTAGCTCGTCTTGACGTTAAACTTATTAGAAAAATCAATAGGACAGAAAGAAAACATTTATTAGACAACACTCAAAAACACATTTTATTCTGCACGTTGAGCAGGCCGACGCTTGGATCGCTCATTTCTTCCTTGTTGATGTCGGATGGGTATGGGACAGGGCTTTGAGGTGGCCGCGGCATCCCTATAGGCTAACTGCGCGGGGGCGAATACTAGGGGGTATGTCACCGCCGAGCCTTCCTGGCACGCCGACAGTGCCACTTCGAGGCCTCTTATCTGCGTTTTCTGGTTCTGGTTGAGCTGTTTCTCCTCAGCCCAACCTTTCTGTGCAGCTGTTATTTTATGGTAGAGCGTTTTGACCTTCTTCGGCTCTACCCAGGTGGCTTTAATTTGTTGTAATTCCTTCGTTAATTGTACAATTTGCTGGTACAATTTCTTATTCGTTCTACGCGCGTTGTCCAATTCGTGCCGGAGGATTTGGTTTGATTCCATTTCTACAAAAAATTTGACCATTAGGCCACACGCTTCTATATCAATGTTATTTGTTAAAACAAAATCTTATAATCGTGGAATTTTTATAGACACAATCACTAGGGTTTCGGATCGGAAAAGAAAACACTCATCAATAAGACTAAGATATTTTATTTTTTAACAATTATCTATAAGTCAGTTCGCGATAGTGTTTCCCGTTGTCTCGCCTTGGAGTTGTCCGAGCGTAAAGGTGCACGCTGTGTTCATCGGGTCGATCTCTCTCCATCATCATTTTGCGGGGAAGGATCCTCCGCGGGACCACCACCTCGATGGCCATGGATCTCGCATTCAATCTGCTGTCATCTAGGTTAAAAGATGTGTTGTACGGAGGAGCGTATCCGTCCGAACTGGGAATTCTCCCTGCGGCTATGTCCTCATTAACTCTGACTAGATAACGTCTAGCTCTCTCTAATGGAGCGTTGGTTTGCCGCTGATGCTCTCAAGGCGAGCGAGGAGAAACTCGGCTTGACCCGGATTTCTCGTGCCGGGTTGCGTCCAGGTTCTCGCTTTATAGCGACGAACAGAAGCTCGACCTCCTCGGAAAGTTGTTGTGTACTGAATCTCGATTCCTTCATCTGAGAGACGGGGAATCCCGCATCCCACATAACTTGACGGCATCGATTTGCCGCATATGTGTGGGGAAGTGTACCGTTATCCGGGATTCATCGATCCACGAATCGTCTAAAAGGAAAAATCTCAATAGTTAACCGGTCCTTTCTTTATGTTTATTTCGGGTGTCTACTTGGTCGTGGGTCACCGAAATGGTAGTAGTATAAAGCGTCGGGAGATTTTATCATATTAATTTACCTAACTCCTTATGGTATCTACTCACTCCTAGAAGCGGTCAACTCGATGCTTTAATTTTTCATCTTCTTCAACTTCTCCTTTAACTTGTGCCCTTCGCGAGCTTTAGTCGTTTAGGGTTCATCTGTCATTCCTAAAGGTAATGAGTGCTGTGTTTGTCGCGAATCGGGGAGTGACTACCTCCTAAAACGTGTAGTCATCGTATTGGATTCCGGATATTAATGATTGAGGTTCTGTAATGGGTTTCTCCTTATCATGAGGCTGGAATCCTTGTCGGTGGTTCATATTTCCGGTCCTTTTGTCTGGTTGACTAGTTATTACTTTATATGTCGGGTCTACCATGCTTGATTTCACGATTTATTCGAATGGACTAGTCTCACCTTCTTGGGTAAAGGTGTATTATGGGGAAGAAGTGACTGTATTCGGAAGTGTATGGGGTTATCAGGTGCATTAATTACACGTGGGTCCTGAAAATGATCGAAATATATTGAATGTAAAACATAGACGTAATTCTCGATTCATAAGAATCGTTCGCCTAAACGTGGTGTATTGATGGTTTCGAAATCCCCGACCTAACTGTGATGAGAAAGGAATCCGAAATTTGTTAATTCTAATGAGACAACCTAAAAGTATAAAAATAAATCATCCACCTTTCCTTACTCTATCCAGCGCGGATGAACAGGGCATTTTGTTTAAATTATTAAAATTAATCAGCCATACAAACAGATCATTCCAGTAAGAAATAATTCATTCCTCTTTGCCTTTACTAGACAACCGTACGAATAAAGTAAATGAAAACGACATCCCATCCAAATTACCGAAATTAACCATCTACGTAAACCGACTGTTCTAATAATACTGATTTATTCATTTCTTTACTTTATACAGTACTAATAAAGTGACATTTAATCTAAATCATTAAAATTAATTATTTAAAGAAACCGATCGTTCTAATAATATTAATTCATTCGTTTCTCTACTTTATACTATACTAATAAAAGTGACGTTTAATCTAAATCATTAAAATTAATTATTTACAGAAATAGAAAGCTGAATTTAAATCCCAATTTGACGTGAATGGGTGTCAATAATAATGGTAATATTTAACCTTTTTTAAGTTTAAATTTTATGATGTACTAGCTAACCACTTTGAAACTCCTGTACAAAATCGTATTGTTCCTCGGATTACTGTCTCATCACAGGTCAGTCAGGATGATTCCAGCTTTCCACGTCTAATATTATTATAAACACGGAATTTCATCGATATCGTAAATATCGGCATTATAACGGGTCGGATTGACAACATTATACTGTATTACATAATTTTTGATCAATGCTTGGTGTTTCGTCCGAATTAGGTAAGGCATAAAAAAATCAGTCTCGTGAGCGTTTCCTCTCTTGGGTTGGCAAAATTAATAAGTAAAATGATTTCGGACAAATAAATCTTTTATTTCATTATAAATAAGGAAGGCCTGTTCTCTAATTGGGAGGCTTGCACTTGGCTTGGGAATTTACGGAGTACGTTGCATCTAGGTCTCCAATTTGCGTCAAGTTATTAAAATAGGGAATGAAACTTAATATTTCGATTTTTAATTTTTGGCTCCACCATTATCTCGTCCTCTTGAAGCCTGACCGGAGCGTCGTCGTTTGAACATTTAGAATTGTAAGTCATACTTGCAGAGAAAAAAACAAATGATAGTATCAATTAGTTCAGTGAAATTTATACGTGTTGGTGTGCACGTTTCGGGGGTAGAGAAATTTTTGTGGCTTGTCCGTGCACAGATTTTTGCTTAAGTAGCGAGATTATATTGATAGAGTGTACTGTATGAATTTCCTGAAACTTCGATCGATCGATAATTCTATTAAATGTCAGATCGAATTTTTAAGTGATATTTCGTGTCAGTTTGTTTGTTCATGGATGGTAATACTACTATTTAATAGTAATGATCAGGATTTCACTTAAATATGTACTTCTATAGTTCATTATCGGGGATGGTGAAAAATCAGATCGGCTTTCAAGGAGTTCTACGCGTAATTTATATTTATCCTGTTTATTATCATTAGTAATAATTTTGGTTCTCCTCCTTCTAGGTGAGGGACATTCAGGATCCGGTTTTTTGTTCAGACTACCAGAAAACAAATGGCTCGCGTTCTTCGTTGGCTTCATTTGGGATCAGTTAGCGAATCATGATTATTATTGTTCGTGTGCTACTGCACCTTCGTTGGTTTATCGCTTCTAGTTCGTGGTATCTCATATCGCATACCGTTTACGTAGTTATGCGGTATATCAATAGCTTGACATATTTGACCCAACATTTATCAAACGTAAACGGTTCGTGATTGTAAATGCCAGGTTGTTTTCTTTTAATGTCAGAGTGAGAATAATTACTCCAAAATAAGTAAAATTTCTATTTATGCGGGTATCTATTTGGAGTTTTATAACTTGTTTAATTACTTTATGGGCGGGAAATTAATAAAGGTATGGACTATTATTTAATATGTTATTAATGGTGGGTCTGACGTGCGATTGCTCAATGGTTTGACGGTTTCGGGATGAACAAAACGGATATTTAAAAAGTTTTGTATGTTATCAAGTTTATAAACGTTGGATATTAGGGTCTTAGGGATTCGACATGCCGCACGAAATTGAAATCTTTAAATCAATCTGCTTTTACCCCTCATGTTAGAGGTTAAATCTTGGTCAGTTAAATTATTAGGGAATTGAAATTTCACCCACTTGAAATGTTTCTTATTATTAATTTACTGGTCATAACCCTTTTTGAAGTAACACTCGCATCAAAGTTAAATAATGTATGAAGGTTGTAAATTTAGTAAATTCAAGTTAAGAAGTTAGAAATCATAGCAACGATTTTGTTTTGACATCGAATTCCCCGTCACCTTCTCTTAATTGGTCCTTGGAGAATCTATGTTAATATTACAAAGTTATGAGTGCCCACCGGACTACTCAGTGTTTTGATTTTAAGCCGTTTGTTGTCGTAATTATAAGAATTGAGTGATGACGAAATAGTCAAAAGACTATTCCCCTTTCAACCCATTTCCCCTATACGGAAAAATAATTTACGTTTCAGCTACTGCTTTCTCACACCGTAGCCTTCACGGGCACGAATCATTGGCGGACTTACACCGCACTTACACAATTCGATAGGGGTATGTCTAGTTTAATTTCGTGCGGTGATATGTCGGTTGTGGCCGGAAAAATTTCGACAAGAGTTCATTTATAGAAACTTTTATTGAATATAATATACATCATAGTTGGCATTTATCGTTTCATTTTTCACATTCAAACCTTTCCCCACGCCGACACTTCAAACAGAGCTCATATGATGTTGTTTGGGTACGACGTGGAAAAAGGTTTTCAAAACATCTCTTCACTCACATTGAAAATTGTTGTTTCTTTCACTGATTAAGACTGAGAACTACTAATTCAAGTGGTAAAACTGATACCAGTTATTAAAACTGATTCAAGTTTGTAAAAACTGATTAAAATTATTCGAAAATGAATAGGTATATATACCTATTGTACGACCCTAACCTTGCGTGTTAAATTTGATTTATTAAAACAAAATTTGACCTTGTGATTTTCTGGTATATTCTAATCTTAATTTTATTATTTTTGTAATTTAATTTGACAATTTTATTTTTAATTTTCATTTGAATTGTTTCCAATTCAAATTATTTAATTTTTGTTCCATTTTTTGATAAATTGTCAAATTTCGGTCAAATTTTCATGTTCACATGTTATTTTTATGTTTATTTCGTGCGGATCTTGTTGCACTTTGTTATTATTTTAATTTACTTTTGTGTTTCTTGATTTTGTATTTAATTGTTTTCTTTTTCATATTTTAGCATGGTTAGTTGGTGTTCTATGGGTCTGATTTTAAATCTGCGTGTTGTATTTGCGTGCGTGTTACCGATCCATTTAAACAAAATTGTGTCTTGAACCAACAATTTTAATTATGTCTTTCTCGCATTTTAAGGTGTTTACTTGATGTTTTTATAGGTCTGATTTTAAATCTGCCTGTTATATTTGCGTGTTATTTCCAATTCATTTAAACAAAACTTAGTGCTGGCCCAAAAGTTTGAAGGTACTATTATAAACCTTTTTGAAAATTTTCAATTCAGTCACCTATTCACTGGAGAAATTTCATAAATAGGTGATTTTGTGTAATATTAAATATTTCATAGCATTAAACAGCCATATTGAAATTTTAATTTTGAGAGAATGTAAAAGGGTGAGGTATAGAGAGTTTTATAAACTGTATTTATGGTAAACTTTTTTTTCAAAAGTAGATTTGATTTGCTTTAGGAACGTTGACAAATCACTGTAACTAATAATATAAACTTTATAATTGATTAACATATATTTTTAAAATAAAATAAATACTTAAAAAGTTGCTAAATAATTGATTACTTTTCAGTGTTCTAAATATAATTTTTAAGTAATTATTCATTATCATAAAATTTGTTTTAAATGTCTACTAAATTGATACTTCTAAGCGTCAGTGCTACGAAAATTTAAATTATATGAATACGATATTCGTATGTGTGCGTTTGATGATAGTTTGACCGAAATCGATTGGCTAAATTCGTTATGTATTCAGAAAAAAAGTGAAATTAAGGAAGGGAATGTCATTTCTACTACAATATCACCATATAGCCTTATTACAACACATCATAATTCTCCAAATGACAATTGTAATACTTCACGAATTCATGGATATGATAAACCTTCATATAGCTATGCATATTTGATAAAGCTGGCTATTGAAAGTTCAAATAGTAAAAAGATGAAGTTAAATGAAATTTATTCGTGGATTAGTGAAACATTTCCTTATTATAAATATATGCAAAAAGATAATAACAAAGGTTGGAAGGTAAACTATATACATTTTACAGATATTAAATTTGTTATAATATGTTCAATAATATTTAATTTTCTTATTTATTTCAGTTTACTTAAAAAAAGTAATTGGTGAATATTTTCAATTTATTGATTTCTAAATCATAGATATTAAATAAATTATGACTTATATAAATAAACTAATAATTTTAATTTTATTAAATGAATTCCATTAATGACAATAATGAATTATTTCTGTATAATTCTAGTAAATAGTTACATTTGTTAAATGTTGGTTTGAAATGTCAAGATTTCAAAACTAGTTTTTTTAAATTAGAAGCAATTGTTAGACAATGGAAATTTTTTAAAATACAATCAACTTACAATAGTTTTTAATTATCAAAAAGTAATATGCGATATTTATTTCGTTGATAATGACAACGAATGGAAAAAGAAAAACAACTGCAGTAAAACTTTATTGCCATTTTCCCAAATAGTAAAATTTTGACATGAAATGAAAATCCAAAATAGAAAAAAAATTTCACAAAATAGAAAATTTGAAAAATTGTCAATTTATGTTAAGTGTATTCAAACAAAGATCATACAATTTTTTACAAACAAAAATCCATACAGAATCGGATAAACAAAATCCACTAAATTGCTTAACTGTTTAAACAAAAACTAAAAATGGCGACTTCATTTAAACAAAAATTCAAAATGACGATTACTCAATTTGACCTTGACATATTACTTAACAGGACTTAAAAAATTTGACCTCGACATTGAGGAGAATAGTGGTTTACACCTGACACTACTACATTATCAAGCTTAGCATATCCATTAATAATCAAAAAGTTATATGCGATATTTTCTTCATTGATTATGACAACGAATAATAAAAAAACAACTACAATAAAATTCTCTTATGTGGGTTACAAAATATTTACAAAAATTATTTCGCATCAAACACAATTTTATTAGAACTTTTTTGTCTTTCACCTCTTATTTCTTTATAACTGACATAATATTTTCTACAAAATTTGACTATGAATACCTTAAATAAATCTGTTTCATAGACAGATTTTGTAGAAAACACAATTTGTTGACATTTTTCCAAATAGTAAAATTTGACAAGAAATGAAAATCCAGAAATAATAAATTTTTAAAAATCTATTTAATTTAATTTTATAAATAGAACATTTTAAAAATTGTTTATTTACCTAAAGCGTATTCAAACAAGATCATATAATTTTTTACAAACACTAATTCGTACAGAACAGTAAAAATGAAATCCACAAATTCGCTTAACCGTTTAAACAAAAAATCCAAAACGGTGACTACTTCATTTAAACAAAAATTCAAAATAGCGGTTGCATAATATACCATTTACATGTTACATGACCTTGGCCTTTAGGAGAATAGTGGTTCACACCTGACATTATTACTACATTATCAAGCTTAGAACAGCCATTAATAATCCAAAAGTAATATGCGATATTTTCTTCCTTGATTATTAAAACGAAAAATAAAAGAAAAATAACTACACATTTAAAATAATAAAATTCTTTTTGGTATATTGCAATAAATTTAGAAAAAATATTTTCCATCAAAAATTCTTATTTCCATTTTCCCAAATAGTAAAATTTAGAGATAAAATGAATATCCAAAATAAATTTTTTAAAATCCATTTAATTAATTTACAAAAAAAATTTAAAAAAATGTTAATTTATCCTAAATGTAGTCAAAAAAAGATCTTTAATTTTTTACAAAAACTAATTCGCACATAACCAGATAAACGAAATCCACTAATTCGCTTAACCGTTTAAACATAAATTCAAAATTGTGACTTCATTAAAACAAAAATTCAAAATAGCGATTATATAATACAACTTTGGAAATTTGACGTACTACATTATCAAACTTAGAATAGCCATTCATAATCAAAAATTAATATGCGATATTTTCTTCGTTGATTATGAAAATGAACAATAAAAGAGAAACAACTACAATAAAATTCTTTTTTGTGGGTAGCAAAAGAATTACAAAAAAATATTTCACATCGAACATACTTTGTTGCCACTTTCGCAAATAGTAATATTTGGACATGAAATAAAAATCCAAAATAATAAATTTCTAAAAATTCATTTAATTAGTTTACAAAATAGAAAAAAATAAAATTTGAAAAATTGTTAATTTACCTAAGTGTATTCAAACAAAGATCATATAATTTTTTACAAACTCAAATTCGTACAGAAAGGGATAAAAGAAATCCACCAATTCGCTTTATAAATTCCGATAGAGATTATACTTCATTGTTTTGTTTGAATTTTCATCACATATTCTGTTAAATCTCTGCAAAATAAATCCATTCTGGAAATTGCTCGAGGCAATACATAACCTTCGAAATTTGGCACCGCATTTGATACTCTATCTCCAGACTCCAAAACGATACCCGTCATACATCCAGACGCATAGAAAGAAAGACCTGCTTCAACTACAACATACGTAACGGGCTAATTAAATGTCCCAAACATAATTTAAGTAATCTTTTCGTGGTTCAACTTGTGATTCAACGACTCTTCAATCAACAAAACTGGTTGTTTTCTAATGACACCCATCATATATTCAAAATTCGACCAATTTTCAGCAGCTCAACATCAAGTAATTCCGCACATGAATGTAACTCTCTGCTATTTTTTTGGGAAGCATGATACATGACGTAAAGTTTATCAAGAAATGATTTAAACCTAATGCTTCCTAAAATCTTAACAGTATCGGCTACTGATAATTCCAGTCTATGATTAAGAAGGAAATTTCTTAACGTCACTTTTGCATCCTAACATCACTGCTGCGCCATCACATGTTAAAGAAACAAAATAATTATTCAAGTATTCTTCTGTCCTCCCATAAGAATGAAGATATTCGAGTAAAGCATCAAATACTCCTTTTGCCGTAAAACTTTCAAGTTCCATTAAATCCAAAATTCATTCCACTGCTTTCTACACTGCTTCGAATGTATATTTTCACTGTCGATTTTTGGTTTATAGTGGTGACTCGTCAATCATTACTGAAATCTTACTCTTTGATTTCACGACTTCTGCAACCATCTTTTTCCTCATTTCGTTACCTATAAGATTGACAATATTAATGCATGGGTTTGTAGAATGAAGAATGCGACCCATTTATACTCCGTTCATTTCTTGTAGATCGATTTCCATTTCAAAATTATTAAAGGATTGATTTCCTTTTGCAACTTTATTTGCAGTTCGAAAAATGTTTGCTGCTACAATTTTCTCACTCGTTAAAGACTTTAAAATAATGTTCTCAAATGTCTTCTATTCAGCTTCTACAACAATCTTTAATGCAGCTTGATGTCCAGCAGATTCTCTGTGATCAAAAACTTTCTTTTGCAACGACCTCAGTTGTTGCTTTCCATCTTCGCCATAATAAAATATTTCATTATTCGTCCATTTTTTAGATATTTTCATTACAATCTTGGCTTCTACGACAAGTCTTCCCAATTTTCGCCAGGTAGTGCATCCAAGCTTCTTTTCGAGAAAGCAGAGCCATTCTTTTTTGCACAAAAATTTGTTTTTTGCCGTAATGTCCAGCAACTTGGCCAATCTTTATTGGTGTAATCGCATGCATAAAGTAAATTTCGATTTCTTCTGTTTCTTCTGTACTTCATTTGATTTTTTTCTTTAACTGGAGAGCCAGCCAAGAAGAAACTGGTGATTTTTTTCATTTTCAAATTTGGGTTTATTTGTTTAATTAATATTTTAAAATAATTTTTAATATATATTAACTAATTTACAACTGAATTTACAACACCGATAACATGAAACTATTATAAATAATGGTGTCATATATAATACCACAGAGGAAGCACAGAGTTCGCTGGCATAGGCATACATTAGATAGTTCGGCCAGCGGAATTTTACTGGGCGCCATTTGCAATTGATATATTTTGATATATTTTATAATATGACAAAAAACAAAAAATGTAACTTTAGCAAATTATATTTTAAGTCATAACGGAAAAAGGTGCCGGAACGCCATTCCGGCGCGTTCCGTCAGAAAAAAAGCACTGATTAAAATAGTTTTTTTCAATTTTTAAAATTAATTTTTATTTCAAATATACAAGAAATTATAGTCTCTTGAAAATCTAAATGACTTGACAATAAAATATTATATTAAGAACTTAAAAAATGATCTCATTTCCTTATGAAATCATAATTCAAGTATTACATATCACTTTAAAAAATAGCTTAGTTTGCAACCATCTCAAAAAAATACTCACAGAGTTGATTTTCATAGCAACTTATTATAGACAATTTATCTCTGCAGTTTTGTCTATTTCTAACTACAAACGAGACAGTAGCAATTCTACTGTCAATTGCCTTACAAACAGGACGATAATCATATTAGTATAATGTTTCAGAAACCCCATTTAAACCCCTTTGATTTGATTATTAAACGAAATATTATTATAATGTACAACTGGTTCTGTTGATGTAGAATATCGAGGAAGGAATATATGATTCCCGTTTTAACAATTAATATTTTATCTAGGAGATATTTCTGACTCAGTAATTTTGTAATACTAAGGTGTATTCAGTGGCACTTGATTCATCGTGGAGAGTCACGAATTTCATTCAAATAAAAATCACATTTTCACAATTTCAATTCAATGCCAGAAATGAAAAAATTTGATTTTGATAAGGCCATATTCTCTTATAATACTCTCATATGGTATCGAAAGCTCTTGGCCTCGAGCATACTTATGAACACAACCTGGCAATTTATTTTGTCCTTAGTTGGTATACATATCATTAGCTCCATGTTAAATTATAAGTTATTCTGCCACATTTGTTTTATAGAGTTGTTTGAAGCAATAGTGTGGCAATATCACTTGAAATGAATAAAATCGAGTATCAAACTGTTAATGTAATTCTTTGAAATTCATTAGTTCCTAAAAGTTTCATGCTTAACAATTAGGAATTGGTTTCTTAGTTTTGATGTGGTCGCATATTGAAGATAATCTACGCGAAGGACGTCTAAAAAATGCAACGATAACATTAATTTTTGAACAAGTGCACAATATGATATTGAATGATGAGCGAGTAAAAAATGGGTGAAATTTCTGAAAATAAGTATTACAAAAGAACGTGTAGAATATATTTTGCATGAAGAATTGCAAATGAAAAGATTTATGTAAGATCGGTGTTACTCTTGTTTATAGTAGATTCAAAACACATTCACATGAAAATCCTTGCACTGATTTTGTGCAACAATTTATTCCACCTATTTGCAATGAAAAAAAGTATTTGATATAGAAAGCGATAAAGTGACTAAAAAATAAATTGAACTTACTAAAACAGCACATTTTTAAAAATGCATGTAAACTTTCGATATATGGGAATTTTTCACTAAAAAATGCATTATATTTACTATGACAAAATGTTTAGTGATAAATTACGAATCATTCCCTTTTTATGAGAAATGTTAATTCATTGTGCATAGGTATACTTAAAATGAGACGTGAATTGACCATTATACACCATAATCCAAACAACAGCTCAAATAGTGAATAACAGCTGGTTTTTCAGCGCTAAATAATAAAATATTGGTTCCATCATCAGATAAAGTATTGATATACACGTTTTGGGATACTAAATGAATTTTGTTATTGATTATTTTAAGAAGGATAATATTATTTGAAGAGCAGCTGAAAATTCTAGTTTTCAATCTCCTCCCTCTCGATGAAAGGTGAATGTTTTATGTAACATTCGCTACGATGTTTTGGGCCATTTAATGTCAAAAAGGACCGGACAATGTCGATGTCAGGCATTCAACTGCACCTGAAGACCATTAAAGTTATGTGAAAAATGTCGTGTGGCATTGTGTTCTAGATGTTTTCTACTTATTTTCAATAGACTAACTTAGTTTTGTCTGTCATGTGCCTAGTGATCTATTCATAGATCACATTGATTTTGACTCTTATACGCGGAATTTGAAAATAAAACTTTGGGATTATCTTAGTTTTAGTATGGGCAGCAAGTCTATGATGCCATGCATGTTATTTTCTGTAGTTTTCATAGCCTCGACACTAATGGGTTAAATAGGGTAAATTAAAAATATCGCGTAATGACCTTTTTTGCGGAAAAAAATCATATTCCATAGGACAATGAATCTACACGCAAAAGCTTTTAGAAATGAAGAAATCAAAACATTTTGGTATTATCAATTCTTGAAAAATTCATCCTTTTGTCTGTTATCTCTTCCCAAAATTAAAACTTTTCCTCACTAATCAGCATTTTTCTACGAACCAACAAGTGAATGCAGCTGTTGAGAGGTGTTTTAAAAACCTTACAAAGAGCCGCTAAACCGACGGGATAATGACAGTGAAGCATCGCAGAAATAAATTTATTAGTCGCAGGAGATGTTATGACGAAAAGTAATTTTTAGATCTGTTATTCATTTTTTCCATTGTTCCTCTTAAAGGCTTAGAGTCTAAACCTTCGCTGATTACACTCGTATTACACCATGAGTCTCTATGGAAACAATAGAAAAAAGCAGAATACAGATATTAATAGCAATACATAAAAGCAGATCATAAAATATATTTTAGTACAAAATTACAATTTTTTTGTTGATAGTGAAATAGTTGACTTCTTAGGTTCATAAATCAAATTATCTCTATTCTTATTACCATATTAAATGTTTTATTTCTCACTAATATGATATTGAAACAAAGTGGCATTGTAATGTTAAGTTGATAGTAAAGTTTCAGCCACAAAATGTACATCATTCAATCGTTGTTTTTTTTTACAACGTCTATGCAAATGCCTCGGAGGCTACATGAGTACGACATTTATACTATCAAAAACATTTACTCAATAATAAAGGTTTGTGCATTATAGCACAGATATAGATAACACTAATGATGCACAGAGAAGATGTCAATGTGATATGCAAGACGAACTAACTTACGTACTTTCTTGATAACCCAAACAAGAAGTTTCCACTGTCCTTCTGAAATTGGGTCATTACTTGAATCAGAAGGTTTTCGAAATCCTTAACAGTTTGAGGATGGAAGTTTTCATGAAACACACATCTTTTAATTTCACATGCCTTTCTTCAATGGGGCATAACTGTGGGGTCTTAGTTATATTAACCGATTTTGGAAACCACCACTTTTTTGCTTGTTAAGTATCACTCAATAGATCCCGAGTTATTAGCTAATGCTTTGCTGACTAGAATATACTCCGACCTTGCAATGGAATCGGAGTAGGCGGCGTTAAATACAGTGCAATTTTTAGGTATCACAATTGATGGCTAATTACTGACGCGAGAAAACCACTCAGTTTAACCACAATCGGAAATAGCTTACTAGAGCCCAAGTTTCATGGGGAATTCAGTCAATCCACAATACCTCACACTGTCTGAGTTGATTGTGGTAATAATGGGAGTGTGCAAACTTGATGGAGTACTTCACTGTAATGTTTGTTGTTATCATTTATTATGATTTGTAAATGATTTCTACAATCGCTGAGAAGGTCTAGATGGTGGTGGATGCCGTATTTGAATAAACTTGAGGAATGGAGTCTTCCTATGTTTTCTACACACAGCTCCAGCTCGCCGTAGAGTATTGGCGATAAATTACGGTAGACTATTTATTTCCTGTCTGTTTCACACAGGCTTCGCCTAGTTTTGTTGTTGAAGTCAGAGACCAAAACATCAAAGGCCTGCCCAATGATTTTAGGAACACTTCCAATCAGCTGACTTGATAAATCGTCAATAGATATTCAATGGGGAACATTTGCATTTGCGGTAAATATTGCCTAAGCATTCGCAGCGGCCAGTGATTGTAGAATAGCTAAATGTGGGAAAGGTGAATGGAGGAATACCGGAATCACCGATGCCAAATAATCATTTTAAATAACTAATTAAATTTAATATTTATTTATGGGGAAAAGGCCAGCAATGTCACTAGTTGTAACATTTTATTGCTGCAAGTAACTAATCTTTAGGCATTTCAACCAATTCCTGAGATTTATGAGTTTTACGCGCAATAAAAACACAGTTTTATTTATTATCGGTTTTACAGCCATATCATTTGACTGACTTGTTGGTTGTTTGCAACCTACGGTCTGATGCATTCTGAATACATTTCTAATGTATTATTGAAATACTCGCCATTTTGATTTGTTATATTTTTATAACAATTTACACAACTGACATTTATTTACAATTCAGAATGCAATACGGCACAATCTCTCTTTGAATAAAATTTTTAAACGTTGTGCTAAAGATTCCTCCCAATTGGGAAAGGGCTCTTTTTGGACGATCGACTCTAGTCTCGACGATGATGTCCAATACCCACCGGTCAAGAAAATGAAATTGATGCTTAATTCAACAGTAATTGTATCTTTGTTTTTATTAAATGTCATTTCTATTATGCATGTTAGAATTATAATTATAATATAACTCCAAAATAAATATAATAAAAATTATTTCATTACAGTAACTTACAATATTTATTATTACACCTCTGCTTGTGCTTTATACTTTCGCGTCTAATGTGGTTTGCGGAATATTCTGTAATTATTTATTTTTATAATTATTGTTTTAATTTATTGACTTTCCTCCTCTAATTAAAGAAAACGCGTCACCGAGGAAAATTAGATAACTAAAGGTCATATCTCAATTCAACGGCTCAATCAACGACGTAGTGTTTATGTCAAATGAAGCTACAGACGCACTATCAAGAATGGAAGCCGAAATAAATTATATTGAATTAAAATACATAATTGTAAAAGAACAAATAAAAATACACAAACAGAAAGATTAACATAACCGCAAGTTAAGCATATGCTCAGAAGTAATAGAATATGGTACGATGAGGCCCGGATTTAAGGCGATTGGGTCCAATTGTAAGGTGACCAACTATACTCATTTACTGAGTTTTGTACTCTTTTTTCTCAAACAGTACTCTTTTCAAATCCTGTACTCTGAAAGTCAAATTTGTATAATTTTATACTCATTTGTATTTCTAAAACATTTTTCTTAGGTTATTTTATTTTAATTTTATTAATTAAATATTTAAAATTATTTTGACAGTGATTTGAATTTCACGCGCGCATATTGCTTAATATCAGATTATAATATCTAATTAAAATCAACATAAAAAATATATTACTAATATAATTTTTAAATTATTAATTCAAATATGAGCGATAACAAAAGAAGGAAAAATCGTTTAAACTAAGGTGACCAACTATACTCATTTACTGAGTTTTGCATTCTTTTTGAACAAAAAATAGTTGGTCACCTTACCAATAGGGCTCCGTATCACCACCAAAATTACCATAAAGCTATTTTACGAAATTTAAAGCACAAATTGCGTTTGACGATAAAGGATAAATTATAAATCAGTCAAATAATTTAAAAATATATTTATTTTAAGTTCGCATTGATGGATGAAATTTATTATGGTGTTTATTATAATATTATAATGTTGATTATAATAACGTTTGATTAATCGGAGAGAGATTATTTTCCAGGCTAAAACTAATAAAAAACTATCTGGGATAGAAAATGACTCAGGATAGATTAAATAGTTTAGCAATTATGTTGATTGAAAGTGAAGAAGCAAGGAAATTGGATTTTTAAACTATTTTAAAAGAATTTACAGCTCAAAAACTTAGAAATATGTAAATTAATATATTCATATTAAATGATGTAAATTTATATTCAATAAAATGCTTTTGTTTTTGTATTTTGTGTATTTTTATGTTTTTAATGTATGTAGAAGTTTACCTATCTTATGATCCATATATATATATATATACATAGAATTTGCATTTTATTTAAATATGTAATATATAGAAGAGTCCCCGCAAAAATAATCCAATCGGGCTCCGCACTCATCAAAAAGAATGCAGCCCTGGGTACTATGTAAGAATATTCTTACCAAAATAATTCTACAACAGCTTCATCGCAAAAATACACAACATGCCGCATACGGACTAGTACATAGCTAATACATATGGTCCAAAATCATAAAAAATACAAAGAATATTTTGCCAAAAAATGCCAAAGAAAGTTTCAAAGAAAATCAAAGCAACAGAGTGCATTATTCAAGGTGTCAACACTTAGTAGGATCTTTGTCACTTAACTATAAATATAGATTATGATATATAAAAATTGTAATTTAAACTAGTACTAGATGATTTTCAAAATCGTTCCTAAAACAATAGCTCTAATGTAATTTTATATAATTATAAAAATCAATAAATTTTGTAATACAGGTATCACATAAACTAGCTTGTCTGTTAAAAATCTTGTTACTTCCGACAACACATTTATTATAGGATTCTAACTTGGTTAGAGAAATAAACATTCTTTCATCCAAAAAATTTCTAATAAACACTATTAAACTTGTGATAAAAAATCATTGTGTTCGTTAGCAGTCAAAAAAAGTTTTTTAAAAGTTTTATTATTTATTATAATAATTTAATTAATTAATTCATGTTATTATAAAATCCATAACTAAAATTGACATTAAAGGCCTCCCGAACCCTTGTTATCCAGGTGGTCTTAGCGTTGGAGTTCTTTTTGTATTTGTTGGTACCCTCCAACCATTTTAGTGCTTCTTCAATGGAGTTGATTTCTTTTTCTCCTCTTAGGTTCGCTACTTGTATTAGCTCTTCATAAATAATAGCCCGGATTGCTCTATGGCTACTATTTAGGAGTTTTGCCGTTCTATTAATAGTTTGAATTGTTTGTTCATCTATTATCTTCGTTATTCCTAACCCCCCCTTTTTCTCTTGGAGAGTAGATAACGAAGTCTGTGAACGGACTTTTGTCTTGTAATTTCAAGATATCTTCTTTTATCATTTTCTTGATTTCTTCGTCGTAAGTTTCAACTTTTGTTTTTGCGATATCTTCGCCTTGTAGGATGTACACAAATTTTGATTGGCAGAAGATGTTGTATGCCTCTAGTTTTTGGTCGCTTCGCAATTTCGATTTGAAAATTGCTGTCGTTTTCTTTTTTACTTCTTCGAATCGGACATTTAGGTCTTTTTTCTTTGTGTCACCGATTCTTACACCTAGGTAGGTGTAAACATTCTTTTCGTCTACAATGCTGATTTCTTTGCCATATATCTTCATCATGGATTTTTTATCTCTTGGGTCTCTGTAATATCCACATTTTGCCGGTTTGAATATGAGATCGGCTTGTTTTGCCAGATTTTCGATTGTTGTTAACAGCATTTGCATGTCTTTTGCTGTGTTTGCAACAATTACTAGGTCGTCCGCATAAGCCAATATGCAAACATCTTGACCTGCAATTGTTGCTCCTTTTTTCTTTTCTGCTATTCCTTGTATGAGATACTGTATACAGAGGCTGAAGAGGGTCATCGACAATGGGCATCCTTGTCGGACTCCTTTCGTAATTTTTATCTTTTCTGACTCATTTTTTCCACATTTATATTTTGTGGAGCAGTCTTTATAAATTTCTTTGAGCAAGTTGATGGTTTCTTCATCCATTCCCATATTTTTTAGGGTATGCCATATTACTTGGAATGTGATGCTCCCAAAAGCATCTGCTAAATCCAAGAAGGCGAGGTGACATTGCTCGTTTTTGTAGTAGCTTCTGTTTGCTTTTTCAATAAGCGCTTGTATGACATAGCTGTGCTCATCGCATCCATTAGCTTTGTCTACGGCTTTCTGCCATTTTGATATTAATTCTCCTCTATTAGCCCAATCTAGTACCCTTTTATTTAGGACTTTCATAAATATACGATAGCTTGTTGGTAATATCGATATTGGCCTCCAATTAGCGGGGAATGTTGCTTTCTTGGCTTTTTCCGGGTTTTATAAGTAGTGTTTTTTAACAGATATGATTACTGACTGCCATACGCGGGGAAGCCGATTAAAAAGATTACTATTTTTGGGTCATATTTCTCTATCATTTTGAGATATGCCAATAGAAAACCATAGATTGTTAACATGCTAAACTCAGATTTTATTCCCAAACATTTTCACACTCACATGTCTGAATTCCTTTTTTGCAATAATATTTAATGTTAAAATAAAACAAAATTAGAATTTGCACATTGTTTAATTAAATTATTTTCAGTTGTAAGATTAATTGAAATTGATGAGAGACAGGCATAGCAGAATGTATATGCCTCTGTTATCGGGCTCCTAATCTATTTAATACAATTAGGTTAGCAAGAGTCCTCTACACAGACAATATACAGGTCCATTGTTTTAGAGTACATTGCATGCTTGTAAAGAAAGTCTGCCATTTAACTATTATTGAAAGAACAAAGCAATTTATTCCATTTTCAATTCGTGTATAGATTTAAAAATGACAATGAAAAAAATAAAATAATAGAAATTATGTAGAAGGAAATAGTATAGATAATTTTCATTTCAGTTTGTAACAATTGGGATTTTTTTTATTCACCTGTTGATAACACAATGTGAGATCAATAATTCTGGAGTGCATGTCCATTTCTGGTGATTTTTATTTTTATTTTTATAAAATAATTTTTTTCAGTTTACCTAGAAATTATTGGTAAAAATCGTTTGTCTGATGTAATTATAAATTTGAATAATATACTAAAATTGGTAATATTATTTGGATTACTAGATGATTTGCTCGTTCCCTGACGGTATTAGTAGCGCAGATTAAAATTTATCAAATTATAAACTGAAACAATTAAATACATTATTTAAATAAAATCAACATTTTAAAGTGTATGATTTAACTAAGAATTATTTAAAAGAAAAATGAGAAACGTTGTGTATCGACCTAAACTAGCTCCTGATCACTCATAGACAAAATTTAAGAACTATTTCGGTTTTGCTTCTTCTTCTCTTATTGATATTTTCTCTCACTCAAATGTTTATATTATTGTCTATTTATATCAATTTTCATATCTACACATTACTCTTCTAGCTGTTACATCATTTTTAAGGAAACAGTTAGATCTTCTTCCATCGAAAAACTGGATCTTATCCATTCGACTGAAATCACTCAAAATATCTCAAAAGAGATGTCAATTCCGGTTTCGATAGTTTACACTTTATTATCTTCAAGCAGCAATAATGAGTATAATTTAAACGAATCAAGTGCTACACCGATGTCGAACATCAGCACGTCAAGTTTAGAAATGATGCCCGAGAAAACCCAAATAACATTTGCCACCCTCGAGTCACGCGTCCTACCGAACAATAGTGCATTTACGGTGTATTCCAATGAGATTGAAAATCATAATTTCTCAAAAGAACCTTGTAATGACCTCGGATATTCTTGTCAAATTAGCTATGTAAGTTTATATTCATTTCATCTATCATTTCGAGTAAATTGCTTTTCCATTTCATTTCATAAAAAAAATACTTTTTATCACATCTATGTGGCTGATACGGCTTAGTAAGAAGCTAGATTTACCTAGGAGCCATGTTAGCTACTGAGGTGAAACAACATTACCGCACTTGCCTAAACATACCCAATCAAAATACTATATTCTGTGTTGTTGACAGTGCATTAATTATATTGTGTTGTGGGATTTCAAATTAATAATAAAGTATGACGAACAGATGATGACGAACATGAACCTGAAGTAGAAGAAAATATTGAAAAGTTGTGTGAAGATTTGATATAGATTAAAAGGAATGAGCAAACGGAAAATATTGAAACAATTCTTGCAGATTCGATGGAGGAAAAGGTCGAGCAACCTGATCAGTTAGATTTCGAAAAAAGACTACACAAAGTGAGGCCTTAGTACAGGCATGGCCAACATACGGCCGCGGGCCACATCCGGCCCGCGTAACGAATTTATGCGACCCGCGAGTAATTTTTCAATATTTACGTTTGCCTGACACTTACATAGTATTAATCAAGTAAATTCAAGATATTTCTGGTTTTTCGTGCTTATTTGTTATCTATAATCACACTACAAACTCTATAATCGATGTATTTGTTATATCATTTATAGTCTCATAATAAAAATTTGTTTATTTTTTGTTTAAAATTTTTGTATTTTTTATTATAATGTTAATTTTATAATTATTATATATTGTATATAGGTATTTGTTACATTATTTATATTTTCATAATAAAATTTTGTTCATTTTTTGTTTAAAATTTTTGTATTTTTTACGTCTGGCCCGCGAAAAATTTTTTTTTCAATCCGGCCCGTGACAAAAAACTGTTGGCCATGCCTGCCTTAGCATAATCTACATTGTACTTATAAAGAAAAAAATGTTAGTTTAGGCAAATAATATTTCCAAAGTAACCTTTTCACTGTAAACAACAAAATCAGATCAAAGAAATGCATTATTACAGCGTACAGGATTAATTTTAAAGAATAAGGGGCCACGAAAATATATTCAAAGAATTATTGAATTTACAAATTGGGGGACAATTTAGTTTTCATTAAGAATGATGGAAAATGCAAGGAATTCGATAGTACTTTTTGTAAAGTATCCTGATGAATTATTTTAGAATAACGTAAAGTTGTGTAAATTCCACGATGAACTTTTTGAAAAGCAATTGTTAAAAAAGTTTGTCACAATTTCAAAGTTTACATTATAATTTTACGACCGCAACGTCAGGCGAAAACCAAAGCTCTGAAACCTTTTATCAGAAAAAGAAATGCAGACAATGAAGAGCTTGGTTGCCCATCTGTACAAGAAAGATTATCTAAGAGAGTCATTTTTAGGACTAAAAAGTAATATGACTAAAAGGTAATATGACAGGTAGGGTAGAAACCATTCTAAAAGCGATCCGTATATTATATATTTTGTCGAACTCCTTATTACTCGAGCTTTATTTTATTGTATAAATCTATTGAAAATCTAGCACTCATGTGGCATGCTATCTGCAATTCCTGGAATCTTAGAAATAAGTTCCTGAGGAATTATATTAAAATAACTCTTTCAAATTTTAGTTAAATTTACTTCCTAGCAATTTGAAAGAGCATACGAATGTCCGTTATTCCCCACCAAATGGTATAGTTCGGTGATATCACCCATGTAACAATCCTTTGTCAACCAGTATTAACCGATGAGGAAACCCAAGGGGACCCACGAGAATGGATTGAGGATTAAATGTGCTATTCAAATGTCTTGCATATAAACATTATCAGTAATTTAAGGATTCCCGGGTTAAAAAGAATCAGTCCCAGGATTCCGATTTTAATAAATTTGCGAGAATCCGAAAAATGAAATTAATTTAAAAATTAAAAATAAGTCTCCTCCAAAATTATTATAATCACTCCTTTATTGATAATAGGAAAAAGAATATGGAGTACCATAAATGAAAGGTGTTACGTTTACCGTCAAACTTGATGGAGGAAAGGCACTTATAACAAATAAATTACCAAAAATTAACAATAAAGAATAAATCAAAAAAACACAGCTATCATCACCAAGACTTGTCAGATATTTCATGATATAAACAACATTCATAGTCATTGTAGAAACTTCCTAAACTAACAAATACTTATAAAAACTAAAAAACATCAACAATAAAGAATAAATCAAAAAAACACAGCTATCATCACCAAGACTTGTCAGATATTTCATGATATAAACAACATTCATAGTCATTGTAGAAACTTCCTAGGGGGGGAGGTTACTTGTGAGTTTACAATATAGCTGTTACTTTTATAAAAACTAAACTTAAGAGCTTATTGACAGTTCTATTTCGAGCAACACTGTATTGTGAATAATTCATAGCGCAAATTTTTATTTTATAAATACTTTCTCATGTGAAACATTTAATATCTAGTCTAACCAACCGATCTATAGAAACTGTCTATTTAAATCAAATGTCTCAACCACGGAATTAAACCCGATGTTGTCAACAGTGGAATGCTCAAGAGAAATACTTCATCCAAAGGTACTAAACAAACATTTAAATTCAGACCCAATTTCATCCAAGAATGACCTTTTCACAGACAAGGTAGATTAGAAACCATTTATAGCTTTTGCTTCCATAATTTCATTTTATCGCTATCTTTAACACCATGCACAAGCTTGCAATATTAACCAAATTATGTCTCATAATTATTTCCTATTCTCTATATTTATCCTTTATTCGTATTCTTTATACATATTCTTTATACTTGCTATATATATATGCATTCTCTTAAATTTTTCGATTTTTGTTGATCATATACAGAAAGTCAAACCTATAATCCTCATGACAAGATTCCTTCGGAATAAAATAGAAGAGCTTTTATTACAGTATGAAATTGAAATTGATGTTTTACATGTATGCAAGTCATAAAAGAACAGGCATACTTCAAAAGATAAAAGGTCAGGTGTTTGCATTTGAAGAGATTGCTGATAGAATGTAGGTTTTACAGTCAACTTTTCCCATTCGGATAGATCTTTTCATTCAGATATTTTACAGTCTTTTCTTGTATTATAGTTACGGGTTGCCTGTAAACAGTGGTGGTTTTTGTCGGCGTCGACCTAGACTAATGTAGAATCGGAAAGCTTTTTTTATTATGTTTTAAGTAAGTTTATATTTTTTAATATACAGGCTTATGCATCATCAAAACGTTTGTGATAAACTGTTATTTTGTAAGTCATTTCAAATCATTAAAATTTAGTTAAAGAAATAAGTAATATTTTCACTTTAGACAAATTTTAAATAATTTAAATGTGTCATTTATTTAGGAAATTTGGCGCCATAACCAAAGTGCACAGAATAAAATTTATAAAAATAATTAAGAAATAACATATTTTCATTATAATAGATTCAAAAATAAAATTTCTATGCAACACAAATTTCTGAGACTATTTTTGTTGACATTTGACTAAGCAGTACGAAAATCACTGTTGTAAATGAAATTTTTAAAAAAATCAAAGATTGACAAAAAATAAAAACATTTACTGATAAAACCTTTATAACTAAATAAGCTTGGCAACGATTTTATTAATAGAAAGCCCCATTCATACACTCGTTTTACAATATATTTCAAAAGATTACCTGTGCAAAAACCAACCAATATATATATTTTAAACAAATCATTAATTTTAGAAATTTTATATAAATATAAAAAAGTATAAAGATCAGTATCAGTTTTACAGTTTTTTATAGTCAAAGAAATAAATTTATTAAAACGATTAACCATTACTTACTATATTTTTATGGCATTCCACTCCATGTTAGCTACATCCATAATAAACTGTTCTAAAAATTCAGAGCCATATCCAGGGATAAATATTTATTTGGTCATTGTCTGATTGATCTCCCGCTCAGAGCAGATATCACAAAACCGTAGATAAAGCTGAATTATCTCCTGCATTTTTGTCCAGTAAAATATTTTTTTATATAATTGAAGTTTCCTAACTGTATTATGGTATAAATCTTTGTGAAGGGTTGTTGTTACAAAGCCTGTAAAGGCTTCTAGAATTAGAATTACTAATCCAGTACCTCTTCAGTAAATTTTTACGTTGAATGGAAAACCATTTTCCCTCTGCACACATCCATTTCCTAAAATCTCTCGTCGCTCTTGACGCCTAATATCCTTCTGCTGTTGCTTTTAGCTTTATCGTTATATTAAATTATGGAAATTTTAGCTTTTTTTTATTGCTAGAATAATGACGTCAGTTATACATTAAATTATGGTCTTTTGAGAATTTTATTGGAGAATTTAGGGGCAATATTGAATGAATGTCAATAGAGTTCAGTAAATTAGTGCAATTTTACCCTCGTATAGAAGATTTTAGGGGTTTTTCGATATATTATCTAGTTGAACCTAAAGTTTAAAGATAATACTAAGAAATTATGTTAATTTTATCAATGGTTATTCTAACGAATTTTATGCTATCATTAAATTGCTGTACATAAATTTTCCGCTTTTCTTTAATGAGCTATTAAATTGTTTTTAATCTATTATTTTATGAAGAATAATTTAATGTTTTCTTGAATATGAGTGAAATACATTGTTATAATTTTTTTAATAATTTGTTGTTCACCATCGCTAAGGGAAGTAATACATTAATATGTGGCAATTTTAACTTTGTATAGAGGAATACAGGGAGATTGTCAGGGTGGGCTAGAGCCGGTTGAAAATTTTTTTGAAACTTGGTGAGGCGCTTATATTAACCCTAAAACCAAAAAATAAGCTATTTTAATAGTATGTTTATGCAAAATATAAACATCGCGCCAATGTGCCACACACTCGCAAACATATCATGTGCGTACGTAAAATACGAAGTGCTCAGATTTGCTTGTGAGTGAGTCACAAGTTGTGAAGCTTCTGTACACTGCACATGGTATCGCCCGCTTTATTCTTTTCGTTTTTTTGCAGCTTTATTTTATTTATAATTTGTTCGTTTTCTACAGATTATATTTACTATAAAAACTAAGGTAAGAAAAGAGCACAATAATGATGTTTCTGCAAATGAACAATTAATTAATTAAATAGTTATGCATATACATAGAATAGTACGTTAAATTTGGAATATATCAGTTTTTTCTGCAATAAGTGTTTTGTTTTGTTAATATATATATATGATATATTTTATACTGTACAAAAATAAATGAAGACAATGTACTCATTTACCGTTTTTTTCCTTCGAAATAATAGAGGTTGTTCAAAATTTGGCAGACCACCCTTGGGGATTCTTATGGTTATTACTAGTAGTTTAATGTTAGTAGTACAATAAATTATTGTCATTTTAAATTTTATAAAGAAAAACTCTTATTGATCAGGTATCATTAGTCCATTAAATTACATGAGTTGTAGGTTTAATGCACTTTTAATTACGGATATTTATGGTTATTTGTCGATTTATTTTATGAAAAGATTTAGTTGAACATCAATGTGAAATTATGTCAATTTCAGACTTTTAAATGAGATTTATGTTCAACTGGATGTCAAAGGATTATTTAATAATCGCAACTTTTTTCAACAAAATAATTATTACTTCGCAGCAAGGGCTTATTCACTTATCGAATATACTAATTTATGCTGCTACCAAGAAACCACCATTTTATACTTATAATGAAATATATGAGACAAAATGAAAAAAGGTAAGAAAATTTTATTGGGAAACCAAGAAAAAATCGAAGATAACTCAAAAAATTGGTCAAATTTGAACCAACAAATTCAATTTTCAAATTTGTTAAATGTACTAAAAATGCACAATTTCAATCCCTAAAAAACGGGTCTGTTTATATAAACAGATTTATTATTTAATTCCAAATTATTAAAAAGAAAAATCATTTTGAAATTTACAATGAAACAGAAATTACACTTTTACCAAGTCCCTGAAAAACATGCTATAACGAGAGTTGGGGAATTTTGAAATGAGATAAAATTCACATTTAACATTCATCATTTGTTGGGTTAAATTTTCTGAACTACAGTGGAATATTAAATGGTAAAAATAAATACAAACTTGTATCTATTACTAAATACAGATAAACGAAAAACTGAATAGTCAATGATTAATAATATTATATTAAAATGGATATTCATGAGATTTTTAAAGAGATTTTATTTATAAATTTTATATAAATAAAATTCAGTAAAACTAAATTTTTTTGATTTTAGTGAAATTTTGATAACCCTTATAGCATTTGACATTAGTCTCTCATGATTGTTAGTGTATTTTATTTGGCACATATACACAGTTGTGAGCTACGAAATTTGGAACAAGAGGCTCACTCTTTTTTTCTCGAGAATCGCATGATCTAGTACTCTACAAATGTGTCACTGCGATTGACATATAAAAACAAAATAATGTTAATTAAATGGTTACTATTGTAGTGTATCATGTAATGAAAATGATTTCAAAGTATTATATTTTATTTTTGGAAAAATAGTTATAAAGAAGAACAAGATGCTTGCGCGAGTTCCTATAGCTCACCACTACTTGTACAGGAACAGCTGCTAGGAGCATTACGGTACAATTTAGGCAACGCTTCAAATGTTTCCTATCAGTTGTTATTTTTCTTGAAACATATATAACCGATATTTAATTAATTCATGTTTTCACTTACATAAGGGAAAACAAATATTTGGTGAAATATTTAATGAAAAGGTTTTAAATTATATTAATTTTTTGATTCTAGTATTTCTATTTATAAATTTTTGATTAAATTGTTTTTCACAGCTCGAGGTTGATGAAGACATTATGTCTGTTAAAAGTGCCAACAATGATTTTGTAGTAAAAACTCCAGTGCTCAGCCAAATCAATTCTCAGCCTGTAGAGTTGGGAGGGAACAATTCGGAAATCAAAGAAGTTTATGAGGAAAATGAATTGACTAAAGGTTCATTGCGAGATTCACATTTAATTTCAAGCCTACCCCAAGATACGATTGATAATCTTAATAGTTTTGATAATTTGAGTTTTTATGATTCTTTTGCTTCTATCCCTCAGCCTTTGTTTGACTCTGAATCACGTAAGTTATTGTTTTTTTCTAAAATCTAGGTAAAATATGAAAAAAAATTTTACATTGTAATTATTCCTCTCATTCCATTTGAAACTTTTTAATATTGGTTTCTAGGTATGAGCAGGTGACGACTAAAACGATAAGCACAAATATAAGGGTCTCAGGGCAATGTTATTAAAAATTCATAAATTGATTAATTAATGAAACCAGTGAGTTTCCGAACTTGACATTAGCATGTCAAGCGAGAAAAGACCAATTAGATTTAGCGAAAATCGATACCAAGAGGCCCGAAAAATTATTAAAATAATTATTTAATTTGCTTTAGAAATTCACATTAATAAGAATTGATTAATGGAAATACGCTTTATTAGCTACTGTCGGATTGGTGTTTATAACACCGTTAAGTAAAACACTTTCCAAAATACTTTATTTTAAAAAAATTCAAAAAATTATCTTTGTCCAATATTATTTAAACATGCAATATTTTCTAAGAGTTTTCATAATTGTAAAATATTGATATTTTCAAAGGGACAAATTTCGTTCTTCATACATTCCATTCACATTAGAATACTAAATATTTTAAATTTATAAAACATTTTACATTTAAAGTGTTAATTTGAAAATACTGTTTTAATAATATTTTACATTTAATATTTACAGTTATTATTTCATTTATTAAATATATACTTATATCCAACTTGTTTTAAAACATTCATTGTTCAATATAATCTGTTTCATATTTTCTAGTTGCAATTCATACCTTGATTATGCACTTGTTTAATCTTTTCTGCAGTTCCAAAATATCTGTCATCCTTGTTATCTGTTTTACCCATAATTAAGACCATATCACCTATTTTTATTTTTCTTTCTCTCTTCCATCATTTTTATAAGCCAATCACCATAAACTCGGTTTCTAAATCCTTTATCACATGGAGTTTGTCCAATCAACTTTTGCAAAGTTGAATTTAACATAAATTCAACTTCTGGTAATATATCAAACCAATTCTTGTAACTTTTGTCTTTAAAGGTAACATGTCTAGCATCTCTAATTGTTCTGAATTGCCTTTCAATCTATCTATTTGCTGATGATGATACAAGATTGAGTTCATTATTTTGTTGTTATGTGGTTTATTTATATCGCTTTCCCTTGGCGCTCCATATTTTAGTATCCAGCTATTTTTTAAAATTGAAGTAACGGTATTCTCATCCTGTGATTTCGCCGCGTACAGTGAAACATACTTGCTATATCTATCAACAATGCCAAAAAATATACATCACTGTGTATTGTGTTTGGGTAATATCCCACGAAAATCTACATATATATTGTCTCAAATTGATATGTTTCTGGCATTTCGCATATGTTCTCCTTAGTTTGAGTTGTTGGATGTATTCGTTTTTGGCAATTTTCACAATCTTGAATCACAACCTATATCATTATTCACATACTTTTCATGGTAAAATTATTTGATACATATTTATACACTTTCATTGTTACAGCGTAGCTTTTTAAGATGTGATTGTATAAATGATGTTGTTTGGTCCTCTGTTGTTTGATCCAGATTTTATTATCCTATGTCAAAATCACTCCGTTTTTTAATTTGAATCGGTTTTTCTCATTTAAGTTTTCTATCATTTCCTTGATTTCGTTTGAACTACTTTGCCATTCTACTTCTGGATTTTCTGTCATTATTACCAGTAATTTTGTCTTTAATTTACCTGTTTTTGGATATTCGTTTTTTGGTTTGGCATTGAATACATGTACATTCGCATCTTGACAATGCGCCTCCATTGCAATGTTCTATTTATAAGCGAATTAAGTAGCTAATTCATATCTGGAACTGTTGTGTAATAACTATTTGTTTTCACCATAAAGGTTATTGCTGTGTGGTTCGTATGTTGTGTAAAGTTTTCCCCACACAGATAATGTTTAGAGTGATTCGTACAATAGTTTATTGCTAGAGGTTCTTTTCTTGTTATAGAATAACCAGCTTTATGTTTCGGCATTACATTTGACCAATATGCAATAACATTTTATTTTCCAGCACTGTCTATTTGTGATAAAACCGCCCAGATATGATCGAAACTAGCATCGATATCTAGTATAAATGGTTTTGAGAAATTTGGAAATTTTGAAATTGGGGCTTTGATCAGTTTATCCTTGAGCTTTATAAAAGCATTTTCACATTCTTTTATCCAAATTAACGTTTCTAAGAGCTTCGAATCTTCTGCATGGTCTTTAATAAATTCTTTATAGTAATTGATTAATCCCAAGACACTGCTGAGGCTTTTTAACACACTTCGATCTTTCGAATTCTTTTACTTCTTTGATTTTATTCTCATCCGTTTTTACCCCATTTTTGTTGATAATGTATCCCAGAAACTAAACTTCATCTTTCAAAAATTTACACTTGGAGTAACTAATCAAGCTACACTAAATTAGCTACCTTAGCTTTTGTGTTTATACAATTTCCTTAATATTTTACATTTACATAATAATTCTTTACAGTTATTATTTAATTTTTCATTTATATATACTTATAAGTTACAATTTTATGTTAAAAGCTGGTTAAAAAATCATTGCTCGGCATGGTAGAGAATGCACAGAAAGCGTATATTCGGAAAATCAGACTAAAATTTGGAAATATGTAGAATAAAGTTTCCTTTGTTTTATTCAATTCATTACAATTATAATATTGCATACATAACATGTCAATAACATATTAAAATAAAAGTATTAGAATGTTATTCATTTTTAAAAATAAATTATGCGAGCCGGTTGTTAAAATTTTTTCAACTCATCACTGCTTAAAAGCTATATAAAAAAGAAAGCAATTTAGTTATCATTGTCATTTTATTTGAAGAAAATTAAATGAGTGAGCTAGGCAAATATTATGCCAGATCTGATTCATATTAATTTTTGCGAAGCCCTTTCCAACCAGATTATTTGTCATTAAAAATAAATAAAAATTTTTAGTAGAAATTGTGAGCATTCTTATTTGAATTATTTGACACTTGTATTCATTGTGTTGATAAATAAGTTTATTGGGTTATGTTTTTATTTTATGGATATAGTAGACGTTTTCTAATGGTTGTTGCACATGGAATACTACTAGAAGCATAAACAAGGACTTGGAATAAGTGTTTGAAGCAAAGGGTTTAGGAGAGGTAACTGTAGATAAACGTTTATAAGGATTCGGTGTTATTATTGAAAATCAATCAAACGATGCCCTCTCGTATTTGCACCGTTTTTATAGGCCAAAGTAATTGTTAATGATTCTCATTTTATTCTCCAGGCAGTTTTGAACTTTCCCAAAGCACAAGAAAATATCTATATAATTTATCTGGTGTTAAAGAAAATCTGCTACACCGATCTCAGTGGTTAGATCTGCAGGAAGAAGACTATCAAAGTTAATCAAATTCGTTTTGATTGTATAATTTGTTTATAATTTCTACGCAGATCAATCTCTGAGTGAGACATTTTTTGAAACTCTAAGATCTGAAGAAATGCGACGAAATTATAAAGCAGAAACCTATCCAGATAGTCCTAATTGCGGTAATTTTGTTTTAAAATATTTACAATTTCAAAGTCCTGTAATACTTCCCTGAACCGAGACCCACCCGAAAATCGTAAATTTCATGATTAAAAATATTTTATTTTCAGTTTATTTTTTAATGAAATTATTTAATAAATATAAATTTAGCTGCAAAAAACATAACAAGCAGTCGTATATATTATTAGTAACATTAAAGTAATTGACTCAGAAATTTTTAAATTGATTATTAAATTATTAAATTGATTATTAAATTGATCACTATTTTATTACGGTAAACAAAAATAGCTATGAAGAAGATATTATAACATACAAAACATGATTAAAAACCGAATTACTAGATAGCATAAGTTCTCTAAAGAATTTTATAATGACCTATTAACCATAAAATTTAAGGAAATTTAAAAAATGAAAAATAAAAAGATTAGTCGGCCATGCATCTCGCTACAATAGTAGTTCGATAGATTTGAAGTATTTTCTTTGAAAGTCAAAATACAATGCAGTTAAATTAAACGCACTAATTTCAAACAGTACGATACGATTTACATTTCAGTATCAATTTACAAAAAACACAGATAAGGACGACTAATGCAGCGGTTCTAAAACTATGGGTTGCGACCCCAACTACGGTCGTTAGATGTTTTCATAGGATCGCAAGAAATTCCCAATTTAAAACAACTACGCTAAAATTTCTATCTATATATAAGTCTCAAATTAACAAACTTTGCAAGGTTTTAGAATTAGATGATTTTTTAAATTTTCTAATGTTTCCACTAGTCTTTTGGTGACATTCGACAATTCACAAAACAATTTTGTAGTCGGATCGTTTTGTTTTATATCTATATACATTTGCGTAATTTTCCATTTAGCAATGTTGTGTAATTTACACATAGATGGCGGTAGATATACGTTTTCTAATAACATTTATTATTTATTGAATCCAAAATACATCATTTTGACATTAATAATTGTCAAAAATTTATTATAGACTTTTGATAATTTTTATGTGCTGGTGATACATTTGCTCGTATTCAAAAAAAGAAATTTAATTTAAGTTATTGATATAATTATAAAGTTTTAGAAATTACTATGAAGAGGTGGCATATTCAATCAAGAGCCAGTAATAAGGAAACTCAAGACAAAGCTCAAAACAAGGCTTCTAAAAATAAAAGAAAATCATCATCAACAACAAGAAAAAGGAAATACAATGAAACTTTTTTAAATTTTGGATTCACAATTAGAAATATCAATCTAGAAGAAACTTTAGAAAGTGAGAGTTCTAAACCGACCAAATTGAAAAGGCATTTGGAAAAGATTCACCCAGAGCTTTGTAATAAATCTGTTGAGTTTTTTCAAAGGAAATTAAAAGAATTTACACAAAGATAAATTATTTTCAAAGGCCACTTAAAATGAAATGAAAAAGTTCTCAGAGCTTCTTATAAAGCAAGTTATCTTATTACCAAAGCTTAAAAACCTTTACGATAGCCTATCGTAGATTCTTACGTCACAGAAAATTTTTGTAGAATATATAACTTTTTCTTCCTCAACAGATTAATCAAGTAGAAGATGACGAAATCTTCCTGTCTATAGAAGCCATCAAATGATATAATTTGCAGCAAAGAAGTATTTTTTTGTCGAGGTGAATATGTGGAGGCGTCACTGTGTTACTCAAAAATATATTTCAATGGACTTTTTTTCAATAAAACTTTACCTATTTCAACAGCCACAGCTAAACGATCTTTTTTCTAGGTTGCGTAGAATTAAGACTTACTTACGGAACACGACATCAGAACAGAGATTGAATGGCTCAGCTATAATGAACATTCACCAATAATTATGTTCTTCCTTAGACGCTGAGAAAGTTTTAGACGCTTTGGCGAATAGCCAAGAAGATTGCTACTTTTATAATTACTCTATAAATGTATGACACTATTTCTGATAACAATTAATAAATGGGATAATTTTGTGGTTTTTAAATTTTAAAAGTATATAAAATATGAAATATCCAATTCAATTCCGTGTTAAAAGTTACATAAAAATGTTAATTTTTCTTAAGTTTGCTGAATTTTAATTAGCACTGTTTATAAAATAATTTATTACCTAAGGTATTATATTACAAAACAATAATTTATTTCGGTTATTACTGAAATTTGTGAAGTACCACTAATAATTTTTGTTTAGAAATGAGCCTTATAAGATTTTTATATTTTATAATTTACATGCACAATATATATATATATATATATATATATATATATATATTTTTTATATATATATATATATATTCACACACAAAATCAATAAAACAGTTTAATGAAAATTTATTTTAAAAATCCCTCCCGAAATATTTTTCTGCTGACGCCCCTGACGATTGGTGAGGAACTTCTTTGCCAATCGCCTGTAAAATTTCTGAAATTATTCATGTCAAAAAGTTTGCAGAAGAATTGAGTTGCATGCCGCTATCAAACGACACTAAAAAGCAGAATTACAGAAATTAGTACAATCAAATTTGAACAATTAATTGAACGAATAAAAATCACGAAATTTGCTATTTAGATTGATGAAGCTACAAACATTTGCAATTTTGCTCAACTTTAAGCATACTTGTAGATACTTGAAGATACTTTTTATGAAGACTTATTGTTTTGTTTCTCACTTGAAGATGAGAATATTTTTAATGTACTGAAAAATTTTTTTCAAGAAAATCAGCTGTTATAGGAGCAATACGCTGGCGTCTGTAGTGATGGTTCCGCTGCAATGACAAGTAAACTTAATGGGCTTTTCTCATGAATTAAGCAACTTCCAGGTGGTTCAAAAATGATATTTACGCATTGTATGTTTCATCGTGAGGCATTAGTGAGTAAAAAACTTTCTCCTGATATAAATCATGTTTTGAAAGAAGTTGTATGCGTTTTAACTTTATAAAATGCCGCGCACTCAATAGTCGTCTTTTTCCCAACTTTGTAAGGATATGGGATCATATTAAAAAAATTCCTTATGCACTCTGAAGTTAGATGACTATCAAGAGACAAAAGTTTGAAAAGAGTTTTGGTGCTAAAAGACGAAATAAGATTATTTTTGATGGAAGTGAATTCAACTATGGCAGATATTTTTGTGACAAAAGTGTTATGTTAAAAATAATGTTATTTGACTGATATTTTCGACAAACTTAACGAGTCGAATTTATCCTTGGAAGGCAAACATACAAATATTATTAATTTGTACAATAAAATTTAGGGATTCGTTCAGAAGTTTAATGTGTGGAAACTAAATTTTATGAAAAGCAGATTGACATGTTTCAGTATACAATGGATTTTTTTGACGAAACGAATTGAATATATCCGATATAAAAAATGGATAAAAAAAGCTTAATTCATTAATACAAGAAAATAAAAACATATACATTAATTTATTAAATAAAAATAAAACAACACAAAAACATTAAAAAAAAATCTTTTTAAAGTTATTGTTAATTAATTTTTGTACATACAATTTTTTGAATTTTTTTACTTCCTGGCTATTATTGATACATAATTTTTAATTTAAAAGAATTTACCGGTAAACCTGTTTTTATTAAAAATATTTATCGTTTACCGGTAAAACCAAAACTCCGTAATTTTGCGTTCCCTATTACTCTAAAAAGCAAACGCACCCATCACATTAAAAAATATTTTAATAGTTAATAATATAACTGGAAAAGGTTATTAATTTTTTTATTAAGTTTCATATTATAACTAGAAAATGTTGTTTATTTTATGTTAATTTTTACTATAACTAGAAAATGTTATTAATTTTTATTTTTTTAGTAGCTTAAAATAAAATAGTATTTGTTTTTTAAAACTTTTTTTTAAATAACGATTATTTGTCAAATAATATAGGTTGTGGGTCTTTAAAATACGGCATTTAAAATTTGGGGTCATTATACAGAAAAGTTTAAGAACCGCTGGACTAGAGTAGTACCTCAGTGATTCTACACCTGTTTCAGTTTATTAATAACTTCTATAATAGAAGTTTGAATGAAGATCTAACCGCAGTTATTATACAGTTTATGTATAAGCTATTATTGAAATGGCCGGTTAGTAAATTTTTTAATAAAGTAAATTTAAGGCTTGAACTGTTATCAATATTCAAGCTTTTTATAGACATTTATTTTAAATTTAGTTATAATTAATTTTCTTTAGGTTTATAGGAATTTTTGTTAATTTATGCCAATTATTGGATTTATTTTTCGATTAAAAGTAAGTCAGATAAATTTAAAAGTCAAATTTATAAAAAAAAATCATTTATTACTAAAAGTTTCCTATAGTCCAATAAATTATTTCTCTGTTCCTCGAAAATTTGTTTTGGCTACCACCTCCTTTTCCTTTTGACAGAAATCCAAATTTTTAATATTAAAAATTATTGATTTTATTGAGGCTTTGAAAACTCCCATTAATTTCCCAAATTTATAAAAATCTTAGCCATTTTCCATGGGAATGATGACTCGGATTTTGTCTACTTCTGAAATTCTACAAAATTATTATTTTTAAACTTTTGTTAATAAAATTTATGTTTCCGTTTTTCAACTTTTCATTAGCTCCAACTAAATTACAAATGCTGTTAACAATTAAATAATTTTTACTCATGGTAAATCTTACGTTTTTATTTCTTCATCTCCGCATAAAGAATTTCGGTGGATATTTCTGAAATGGTTTGAAAATATAAAATTGATTGAATTTCATGAAAAACCTTACGAAATTATTCCATATTTTTCTCAACTCAAAGTAGAGTTATCAGAATTTTATTCAAAAATTTTCGCCGCCATGTTTTTGAAATAAAATCATGTACAAATATGAAATGGTAATATATAGAGCTATTTTTCATCTGGACATTTTAAAATTTTGTATGCATTATTTACTATGTATTTGTTTGGTGTTAAAAAATCTTTTTTTGAAATTTATTCCTTTCTATAATATAAGTTGTTATTCACTTATCTGATATATTAATTTATGCTGCTAACAAGGAATCACCGTTTTATACTTATAAGTTGTTATTCATTCGAACAAATTACATACCTACACGAGTAAGTATGCATGTCTCTATAATATAACGTTATTGATTTTTTCATTTTGAGTTTCTATTAAGTTAAAACAGGTATATTTCCCAATTATTGTTACGCATACAAACAAAAGCAGCAACTATTTTTCCTATCCCATGTTCCCAGAGCAAAGATGTTTTGCATTTGTGTATTTATGCGACAGTGAACGATTGTAGAAAATAAAAAAAGTGAATGTACAAAATCTGTATTAGAAATATCAAATCTCCATAAATAACTACAGGATCAGACAAACCATAAATTCCAATCTAGAGAATACTTAAAATGTCACAGTACTCAGTGGTGTTGTCGATCCGGAACGCTCCGGAACGTCGTTCCGGTACTTCCTTTTTGGACAGTAACGCGTTCCGGAACTAAAGATGATTTCTGATAACGAGAATTGGCTGACGTATTGATTTCATGTATTGTTAAAAATATTTATGCAATATTGTTTGAGTATCTAATATGCGTATTTTATAATTTGTTAACTAATTTTTATTAAACGTTCCTATTATTGTAATAAAAATACATATATATATATATATATATATATATATATATACATATACACAAAATGGGTTTCGTAATGATTTTCGTTTCGTTTCATTTTTATGTTATATACAAGGCCGATCCTGGCGACGGGCGAAATTTAGTGGAAATCTCCCCCGTCGTCAAATTTGGGACATGAGACCTAAAAAACGTCGCCACCAGGATTATCATGGAAAATCACCCCCCGTCGTTAAATTTGGGACATGAGACCGCACAGAGCGGCCGCCTACCCAGGATCGGCCCTGTCTATATAATTATATATACGCGTTCCGGTAAAACAAATTAGCACAACACCACTGACAGTACTATAGTGGTAGATTCAGATATAATAGTAATGTAGTATCGATGATGATAAATCTGTTGGGGTTATACAAAATTCAAGAAATAAAATATAAAATTTTAAAATTAAATAAAAAATCAATTAAAATAAATTAAAAATTTAAAAAAAGTAAAAATTGATATTTTCCTGGTGGAAAAAGTAAGAGCTGGATGCAAATTTGATTTTGAAAACGAATAAATAATATTAAATTGGTCAGAGGTGTTTTGAAAAGTCAGAAACCCAAAGACAAATTAATTAATTTATTTAAGACAGGTTCTATATAAGCAGGTTCGATAATAATGTTCAAGCATTATTTATTGTTCATATTTGACTAATTTCAGACGTTTCTCCTACCAAAGAATACTTGGCACTGAAATCCTCTCTCATCAGCTACAGATACAAAAGCGACGCCGCAAACTCCACTTCCATGAGTCTCAGCACTTCCTCAACGGAAAAGTCATCAAATACTCTCAGATCTAAATCAGATATCTATAAAAAGTCAAATTCATTCGATAGCACTTCTGAAATTGAACATTTTAAAAGAAGCATATCCGAAAATCAAACTTGCGATGGAGATGAAGAAATTAAAGATGTATTTCCCTGGGATTCTATCATCTGAGATTCGTCGGACAGCCTTATGTATTTATTTGTATTTGTTCTGTGTTATTTTTATTATTGGAAATATTTGATACTTTCATTGTATAAATCAGATCATTTATTATCAATTTTAATAAACCTTGAACTGCTTGAGGTTTCGTTCAATTATTTTAGTTGAAAAAGGATCTTTGGTTAATTGTTAGTTAATAATTGGTTAATTAAATTAAATTAAATTGAATTTTTATTATTATTATTATTATTATTATTATTATTATTATTATTATTATTATTATTATTTCATTAAGGTGACTTATTTTTTATTTTTTAACAGCTGAATCAGCATGTTTTATTTGCTATAAATTTAAAATTTCACGGAAATTGACGATGTTTGAAATTATTTAGGGTCGAAATCTATAAAATATAAAATCATTATAAAATAATTATAAAATCAAATTATTATTCAGAAAAATATACTTATTTTAAAGCATCAACTGGCTGGTTTGATAAATTCAAGAATCGGAATAAATTGGTTTTGAGGCGACAAACCTCCTCCATGTGCGTACCGAAAGATTCTGATAGAATTGCCCGGAAGTTTTTATAGAGTTCAAAAAATTATATCACATAAAAAATAGCCGCAAAACAAGTTCCGAGTTATTTTGTATCAGAATCAAAAACTAATGTAACTGCTAAAGGAAAACAATAACTACCATATTACTAGACAAATCATTTATTTCTACATCATAACAAAACATTGATTAATCATGGGATTTAACTAGTTCATTTAATCTTGTTCGAACTCTCTATGGGGCTTGTTGGCTGTTAGTTGTCGTCGACGTTCTGACCTTCCCGAACACGAGTGGGGTCGGCTGTTTTTGGCCATCTGGTTGGAGTTTCCTTGATCGCGGTACGCCAATTCAGTTGGGGCGAAGACCAGTGGATAGGTAATTGCGTTGCTCTCCTGACTAGCAGTTAACGCTACCTCCAATTCTTTGAGTGCGTAACGCCTGCATTATTTCCCTCTCCTGTTGCTAGCCTCGTTGAGCTGCATTCATCTTCTGGTATAGTTTCTTTACACGCCCAGGCTCGATCCAGGTCGACTTGATTTCTTGGCATTCCTTACTGACTTGTAACAACTGCGGGTGGAGATCCATGTTTGTTTTTCGTAGACGAGACAATTCTTGATTAATGACATGAATGGCGTCCATACCTGAAGTGAAAAATATTCGTGAAATGTAACATAGTACGATGATAAGGGATGGTGGAATCAAACATTCATTAGGGTATTAGTGTTGTCGAAATTCAAAGGACTTTGCGTGATTTTATGGTTTCTATTTATTAAACGGCGAATCTTACTTTCAAATTAAAATGTGATTGATATTCTATGACTGGGATTCATAACGACATGACTAACTCTAACTAAACTAAAGCTTATTTAGTAGACCTTATTAAAGAAATTCGTTTAATAGAAAATCATTATAATACAACAAGAATTATTTAACTAAAGCTAATGTTTATTAATGATTAACAACAATTTATTAGAGTTCGTAGATTTATCATCAATAAGGCCTTCGAATCTTCTGTCTTGGAGTGGTCTCATACATTGATTCTGCTCCTTCTTTGTTGAATGCCGACATTTATAGGAGTGTTCGTCTCTCCTGCTCCGGTGTCGTATTGATCTGCTAAACAACTTTACCGGAAGGACTATGTTGGTTGGTGCTCGCTTCCGCGTGAGTGCTGGGTTTTTTATCTCAAACGATACGCCATAGTCCTACTCATAACCATCCGGACTGGGAATCTCATCCGAGGCAATCGCAGCCATAATCCGTTCCAGTCGTCTTCGTGCCATCCTCACTCTCCACTGGAATTTTTGTACCAGCGCTTCTAATTGATATAAGGAAAATTTCGAGACGGGTTTCGACCGGGTTCGCGCTTGATAGCGAGGCTGGGTATCTCGATTTCATCTTGTCTGGAGCCTTCTCTGATAGGCCAACTATTATCTTCCAATGGGGATAGACTATTGCTAGAGTCCCACAAGGATTGTCGGTGTTATGTCGCCATGTTAGGAGCTACTCGATTTTTTTGCGGTTGAGCATCAGCTGGAAAATAAATATAGATAATGATTGGTTACTAATTATTTTATCGTCGTTCAGCATTTTAGTTATAGTGATTGAATATCCTAATGTTTGGTATTACGAATCTTCTTGACACATGCGAGTCGGTAACATTCCATTCTCTGAATTTGGGACACTTGCATCTGGGCCTTTTAAATTAGTACTGTGGTTCATTCGTATTCTCAGAAGATGCATACAAAAACAATAAAACTGGGATGTAAACTGACGTGTAAAATAAGTACTAGTTACACTATTTAGTGTTATTTACATGATTCACGTAAATCATGTAAGATTGGAATATTGTCAAGCTGTTGATCGGGAAGTTTTGGAGGGTCCACATCAATTGGTCTATCTGTCCCATTGGTTATTCTCTCGATTTTCTAATTGACGACCGTTTCTTGATATCCGATGTTTTCATGATCTCAGATTTGAATTATAGTCCATAGTGTTTATTCTATTTATAGTGTCGAGATTTAACAGCTGATTGGAAGAACTGCATCACCCCTGGTTTATTAATAAAATCCTACGTGAAAAATTTTATTTTTTCACGGTTAAATTTTTGATTTTATGTGGGATAGGTAGCGTGGTTCGTATATTTTTTATGTTAATGCCATTTATCAGAAGATGGTTACTAGTTGATTTTTAGCTGCCTACGTTCGTTTATTGTATTTGATTAAGGTTGGCTGGATGTCTACCTACATTTTGAAAAAAACAATTAATCTATTATCACTATATCAACATTGATGAGACATGAGCACGTTGAAATTACCGATGTTTCACAATAATCATGGATTTCTCGATGGTTAATCTGCGACCTTGATTTACAATATTGTTCTTGTAGATGCTTTGAATTTCGTTTTGTCTTTCATTCTATGTACTTGGCTGATTACTGTTGCTAGGTAAGTTCTACTGTTATTCCACAGGTGGAGATTTATATTCATTATTTCATGACAGGTTTCCTGGTGTCTGGTGTGGTGTTTCGAGCGTTTATATTTATGTTTGGACTGAAGACTCATCGGAATTCTTGCAGACATTATCTCGACAAGTATGCGGGTGCTAAGGCGAATCCACATGAGAAAATTTCGCGCTCTTCCCGCTCACCCACGTACCTAATTTTATCCTAAGGTTGGGATTGTGTTCATATTATGATTTTAAGAGTGCCCACTGTTTGATATTAAATATTCGTCGATGAATAGGTCTCTCGATCCGACTCTCGTGTTCAATAATCAATAAGACAAAATCCCAACAAAGAAATCTTTATTGACAAATATTCATCACGATATACAATTATCTACTTCTCGTACACGATCTAAGGGTATCACTATGTAAGTCACTGCAATCTGATTAACTTTTTATCGGTTTACTGCTCTTCACTCGTTTCTCCAACTCGTTAGATTCTCTCTTCGACCAACTGGCAACTTATTTTGTTGTCAATTGCTTTTATAGTTTTTGGATTAACATTAATCTGGATTACTGCTAGGGAAACAATTTTCCATTTCGGATAATTTATTGCCCGTTTCACTAATTCGATAAACTTATTAAGCTGACGTTCAGCTTGGCGGACCTTGATTAATGGGTTCGTTGGTAAATAATTTAATTAATTAATTAATTTGTTTTTGGGCACACGACCCTTTAATATACGTTATCTCAATCTAATAGTAAGTTATAAAAATTATTAATTGCATTAAATAATTATATTTTTTGTACATATTTTGAAAAAAATCTTTGATTATGTACACAAAATAATTTGGCTTATGATTATTTTTTAAAACTTACCAATATTATATAAAAATTTATGCTTCTTTTCGTATTTCAGGTTTTGCTATTTTTCGACAGAAATATCTGAAATATTAAATTAATTTTAGTTTTAAGGGTAAATCTTATGAAGATACATCCTCATTTACTCGAAATATCCTAGCAAAAACCTCAAAATTTAAATTAAAATTTTTTCCGCCATTTTTTTTACTAAAATTATCTCAAAAATGTCTATAAAATTATTTATTATAGGGGTTTTTTCAACTTCGGATGGCTACATGTTAAAAATTTACATGCATATTTTATTATGGGTTGTGTTAATGTGCATTATTTTATTTCTCTCTCACTTTTTGTGTTTCTATAGTGTAGCGTTTGTCTCAGTGACTATTTTACAAGCAACCTCAAGGTGAGTTGGTGTGTTTATATGCTATAAATTTATTGGTTTTTGTTTTATATTATAGATGATTGATCTCAACTTCGCTTGGTGTAATAGAAGTTTTAATGAACAACCAATTACAATTATGGTTAAGTTTATGAATTAGCCATTTTTAAAATGGCTGGCAGGTCATTTTTTTAATAAAATATATTTTAGGGCTTGGATTGTGATCTCGTATATTTATGAGATCATTATTCAATCTCTTAAATAATACTTTTCATCATTATTTATTATAAATTTAGCATTAATTAATTTTTTTAGGTTTTTTTTAGGAATTTATGCCAATTTATGTAAATTAATGGAATTATTTTCGAATAAATGTAAGTCCAATTAATTGACAACTAAAATTTATTAAAATAAAATTTATTATTAAAAAGTTTCGATATTCGAATACACTATTCCTCTGTTCTTTGGAAATTTGTTTTGGCTGCCATCTTTTTAACCTTTTGACTATCCAAACTTTTGATAATTATTGATTTTATGAGGCTTTGGAAATTTCTGTTAATTTCCCAAATTTATAAAAATCTTCCTCATTTTCAATGGTATTAATGATTTGGATTTTTTATACTTTATAAAAAAATTTTTAACTTATGTTTTCCGTATTTTTTAAACTCCTCATTTGAAGGTTCTGGTTCCACTGCTTCTGGTAAATTGCAAATGAGGTAAAAACTCAAAAACCTAGAGTTTCGATGGATATTTTTGAAATATATGAAAAGTTGTAAAAATATTAAATTGATTGAATTTCATAAAAAATCTTACTAAATTATTTCTTAATTTTCTCTACAACTCAAAGTAGAGTTATTGGTATTTTTTTTCAAAATTTTTCGGCTTTAATTTAAAAAAACTTGCCTAAAAAGTTACTAAAAATAGTTTTATATAGAGTTTTTATTGAACTGAACATTTCTAAATTTTGAAAGTTTGCATGCATTATTTACTATGTATTATGTTTTTAAGTTAAAAATATTTTTCTTCTAATTCCTTCTTTCATATAATATAAGTTTTTATTTAGTTGAACAAATTGCATGCAGACACGTGTAAGTATGTAAGTTCCTATATTATAACTTTATTGCTTTTTTTCATTTTAATATAGGAGTTTTTAATGAACTGAATCAGGTGTGCATACAAAGGGAGAAATAAATAATCCAATCACAAATGTTGTAGATACATACATACAGAGGGAGAAATAAATAATTCATTCACAAATGTTTAAAATATAAAATCAAATTAAACCTGTTATTGGTTAATTCACATTTTCATTGGCGCTTGTTTAGAATTGCCCCGCATTTTTTAAAAAAATTTTATTATAGGGCATTTAATACTTTTAAAGATGGATTATCAACCTAACAAAAAATCAATGATTAATTTGAACTTATTGTCACTTTATGACATTGTTCGAACCAAGGAAGGTGCCATTAGATTTTGCAAGATAGAGGTATATTAAATCGACGCAAAGCATGCCTAAACAACCACGAAATGATTTTATCGATCACAGGTGAAAGAGAAAGATGGATATGTACGAAAAAACTGTAGAAACGAGGTTTCTTTGAAGTCTGGATCTTGGCTGGAAAACATTAACCTCTCTTATACCGAAGTTGTTTTATTTATATATTCTTGGAGTTTTGAATTAACTTCGATTAAATTTTGCCAAAGGGAGTTAAGTATTTCATCAAACGCAACCATCATTGACTGGAACAATTATCTCCGAGAGGTTTGTGCCAGTAGTCTGTTACAAAATCCCTTGATCATCGGTGACCCTGGTTTACATGTAGAGATTGATGAATCTCTATTTACCAGGAGAAAAATCAACGTTGGAAGTGTTTATCCACAACACTGGGTGTTCGGCGGCATTTGTAGGGAAACTGGGGATTGCTTTCTTTATGTCGTTCCTGATCGCTCGGCAAACACCTTAATGCCCATCATACAGCAATCCATAAGACCAGGGTCAATTATAATATCTGATGAATTGGGGGCATATAGTCAAATTCCAAACCTGGGATTTGGTTACGTGCATGAAACAGTCAACCATTCAGTAAATTTCATTAATTCCATTACCGGTGCAAACACACAAATGATTGAAGGATGTTGGAGTTTAACGAAACAAAGAAATAAGCGTCATTTTGGGACGCATCGTGGCATGTTAGATAGTTATTTATGTGAGTATATGTGGCGACGAAGATTAAATGGTGCAAATCCATTTGAAAAGATTTTACATGATATCCGTGAATACTGGCCACCTGCCCAATGATCGAGTTAGATAACTGTTTTTACAGTCATGTTAGCTATCTTTAATAATAAAAGCTTGTATTAAAAGTTTATTATTTAAAATAAAATTTATTTAAAAAATGCGAGGCAACTCTAAACAAGCGCCTTTTCATTTAGTGTAAATATTTGTGGAATTTTTTTGTTTTCAAAATGGTGTTTCGAAAAAATTATTCTAATATATTTCTCTTAATATTTTCGATAATAATAATTTTCTACTTGATAAATGAATGATTTTATTTTACTGATTTATGCGGGTAATTTATACTAATTTATTTAACATGCTAGGTATTAAATGAATTTTAAAAGAATAATTTAAAACTATATTTTTTACAGATATTTGTTGGAAATAATTGGTTTTTCAGAGTTGAGATTATAAAATTATTTTGCTATTCTGTAACAATTGCAATCCGAAAATCTTTGGGATAAAAGCAAAATTCATAATTGCTAGAAATAATTGAAAAGTGACTTTCAAATACAAATTATTTATAAATTATTTTTCATTAAAAGATTGGAATAAAGGTTAAATTAATTTATTATATTTAAATAATTTATCAATGAACCATTTCTTTGACCTATTTTTTAGTTTCTCAAAATTATGATATTTTAATAAAATTTATTTATTTATTTTTCTTAATAATAATAATAATAATAACCATGATAATATTAATGATAATAATACCAATTATGATTATAATAACAATTTTTATTTTTGGAATACATATAGTAATAATTTTAGTTATAATATTTGGAATTAGCTATCTTTATTATCATTCATTTATTTAATTAATTATGATGTCCGAACAACCTCTGAGACTGTCCAGGGCAGCCAAACTCCGGTTTTCAGATGTTGGTTGTACCTCATTGTGCTACTCGCATTCTATGCATTAATGCAATAATTATAATAATAGTAATGAATATTTATTTTTGCTGCTTTCTTATTTTTATAAAATAAAGGTTCCATTATATTGATCCACATTATTTTATTATTATGTTGTGTTTCAGGTTTATTTATTTTTCGTTTATGCCCTAATTCGGTGAGTTTTTATTGACTTGATTATAATAGTGATAATTATTCGAATAATTCTTAAATATATATTGTTTTATTTGATAATAATATCATTTTATTTTATTTGTGTGTTTTATATTTAATTTTTAAAGGTGTTGCATTATTTCGGGATTTAATGAAATTGGGGTTTTGGTGTTAAAAAAAATTATTTAATTTTTTTGTGGTACTGCCGTGGCATTTTCGGTCTGGCAAAGACAATCAAAGACTTTAATATATATTTTCAATTAATATTTCGATTAAGTTTTATTTCCAATGTTTCCGTTCCACACTCATATTTGACTATGATTTCTTTCCTCGTATATTTCCTCCCATTTTATATTATTTCGTCTTGTCCGATTAAGGTAACAATGCCGGTACTTTTTGTTGGCTTTTTCACGGGAGCTTTCCTTTTAAGTATTGGTTTGCATTTATTGAACGGTACTGTTTCTATATTCGTTTCTGCTCTCTGTTTCATCATTGGCAGAAAAAACACTAAAATCTCTTCCGTCATACTCATTGAGGATTGTTTCGCCATCTGATATTGTACTGTCATTTCCATTTGCATTGCTCTATCTTCTTCGCATTCTATTTGACTAGTACTTTCTTGACCTCTTGATTCATATTCAGCCAATGAATATTTTTTGAAATTACTTTTTGTGACCATTGGTTTTATATATCGATTGTTTTATATCCCAATTGTTTTATATATCCATCGAATACTCTTTGCATCTTCCTTTGCTGAATGGAATCCTGTTTGCGTTTTTTCCCACATATTTCTTCCGCCAACGTTTGGAGTTTAAACCATTGTCCTTTCTTTGATATTCCCATTTTCCGAAAATTAGTGCTGCAGCGAGATCCCTAATGCTATATAATTTTCTTACCAAAATTTTTAAGTATTGTAGTTCGGCATGTAGGTCATGCCTTATCAATATCTTCACAAATGTTAGTTTCTGGATCTCCCGCGTTTCCGTATATTAATCCAGTTGATTTCTGGATGCAGCTTCATTAATGCCATGGCAAAATGATACATAGTGCTGCATCCTCATCCTTGGTGTGATGTAGACGTCCTTCAGTACATTTTCATCATAATTTATAATTGTGATTGATGGCGGAATCATCTCGTGTGTTTCTGAGGTGCCATATTCGGCATCGATGAATATAATTCTTTGGCGTATTTCCTCGAGGGTCATGTCTTTTCTCAGAGATGAGTGCTTCTGTCGCAGCATTTTATCGTTGATTGATAAAAGTCCTGGTTCATCGGTTATTGGTTCATTTTTTTGAACCTCGTTTATAGCGTTCGGAATCCTCACTTCTACTGCTATTGTGGCTTTGTCGTATGCTGCTCTAATTCTCATCTGCCGTAGTTCCTCTGAAATTGTCCACGATGTAAAATCTTTGTGCTTCATTCCATATTTTCCATCTTTCGTCTAAAATCTCAATTTTCCCGTCGATAATGTGCATCCGGTATTCGTTTTTAGTTTTTGTTTCAACCTCTTCAGCTAATTTTAATCAGGAATTCCCCTGAACAATAAATAGGAATATCTTCATTTTCTGTCATCCGTGCGGAACCAGTTTGGGATCAACAAGTTGTTTTCGATCGAAAATCTTTTTGGAACTCCATATTTTTTCTTTAATCGATGAAAATTGTCGTACGTCATCCTTGTGCTGTTTTCCCATCGCTCCATTTTTCTAAAGACATTAGAAGTTAATTTTTGAATTTTAGATTTTGTGATCGGAGACCGTCGCTAAGCACCCGAAGGGTACCAACTTCGATCCCGATATAAATAATAATATTTAATAATAAACTCTTACCGTTTTAAATTATTTTAATTACACTAATTTTTTTTATTTTACTTTTAAATTTATACCCCTTACTCTTATTCAAATAAATTTTATTTTCTATCCCCTTAACCCGCTATCTAATCAGATTACACTTGGCTTTTTACATGCAAAGGATACATTATACTAAAAGATTCACATCAATCAGAATATTTATATAAAAGATATAATGTCAATATAAAATATGCATGCTTTAATCAATTGTATCTCACTAGACGAATGTTTCCTTGTTCACGACCCACGAAGGTTTTGGTCGGTCGATACGATCGCGATGTTTATTTGTTCGAATAAGTTTTGAAAATGATATCATGTATATGACAAAAATGATAATAATTATTGCCATGATCACAATTATGAAAGATATTCCAGCATTACAGATTTGTAATGTGGTTTGGTTGAATACTGTTTCAGAATCATTAGCTCGAAATATAGTTTTGTTATACACAATTGAATAGGATTTATTATCGTCCGTTTGGCATCTCCATGCTTTGGTTGAAGGATATGCTTGGTTGATGTGCCTGGGTAGATTGGATCTTTTGTTTGGTTGATTCACTGAAACTCAAACAGCTTTGTTTTCGACGAATATTTTTTGCCAACTACTAGTCTGATTTGTACGTAGATAGTATTTAATTTTTATGTGCACCATGTTCATTTTCGATGCTGACCTTGACTGAAAGATTTATATAAAATTTGCTAGTTTTGTTTATTGTTCAGTAGAGCCTGAATATTTCCATAACAGTATATCATTATTTGCTGATTGATGTCTAGATTGAAGACAGCCATAATTGTTTGATTGTGGTAATGGAATACAACTCTATTATTTCGTTTATTAAACGAATTGACTGTTGATCGACATATACTTCGACCCATTTATTATTACTAAAAGTTCCATTTGCCTGAAGTTATTTTTCATAATAATGAATCACGATATTATAAGTTTTATTTAATTTTAAATTAAAGTACTTTACAAATGGTTTTCTCGGATTGAGGGTATCGACTGAATAGCTTTGAAAAATCACTTTGACTTGTTGGGTTTCATCTGGTTGTCAATATACGTTAATTCCATTTATAACGGGTTCCACTTCGACGTGGTTTTTTAATTTTTGTGTCCACACATTCAATCTAATTAAACTATGCAGTTTTCTTACAGAATCCTTTCGAGGTTTATATTGTTTTATCAGCCAGGGATATTTAAAATTCATAGTTAAATCCCATGCAATCGACATATTTTGATGATAATCTAGATTTTTCGGGTGTTCACAATAACTCACAAGATTATCAATTTCGATTTCCTCTGATTCTTTACAAAGATATAACTATACAATTTGAGTAAGATTTGAATATGTATGAATATTCTCAAGCACCTCAATCTCCGTTTTGGCATACCTTGGCATGACTTCTGCCTCGTTTGAACAAAATAGATTAAATATTATTAATGTCACGAACCATACTTTATTCATATAATTCAATAGGGTTGGGTTTTTGTAAATTTTTGTATAATATTCGGCCCATCATTTATTTTATCTTGCTTTGATCTTAACGAATATTTCACTTCACCCTCTGATTGAATCTTTTTACAACGATTTGCATGCACCACTATTGTTTCTGCCTTTTTGTTTCTGATCGGCCGTAACTTTAAGTTGGTTTCTGTTGTATCACATACAGTATACGGTCCTTTGAATGATCTTTGTAATTTTGTTGACAGTCCTTTTGTTGGTTCGGGTTTTTTCAAATATACTAAACCTCCCACTTTTATGCCATGTTCTTGCGTTCGTTTATTATACTGGTCTTTGTAACTCTCCTGATTGTTTTTGATTTTGAGTCCTGCTTGTTTCCACAATGATTGCAGTCTCTCTTGCATCATAGCTTTATAGTCTGAAACTTCCATATACTGTGTGACTGGAGGTTGATATATCAAATTAATAGGCATATTGTTTCGTCTCAGATACATTAAATAAAACGGTGTTTCTCTAGTACCTTCGTTTACTGTATGCGAACAGACATGGTTTTATAAACTGGTCCCAATCCTTTTGGTTTCGATTTACATAGGACGATAACATACTAATTAAGATACCATTAAACCTGTCGACTAGTCCGTCTGTTTGCGGGTGATATGGTGACGTACTAAGTTTTAGAATTCCAAATAATTCCGTAATTGATTTAAATAGATCGCTCTGAAAATTTGTACCTTGATTAGTTAATAATTTCTTTGGTGAACCATAACGGAAAATAATATTCTCCACAAATATTATAGCAACTGTTTCTGCTTTCTGATTCTGCATTGCGTAAGCTTCCGTTCATTTTGTTAAATAATCACAGAAGACTACAATGTATTTATTCCCATTTATTGTTTCTGGCAATGGTCCGATGATATTCATTGCTGTCATTTCCATTGGTGCCGACGGAATTGGCATTGGTTTCAAAGGAACTTTGATTTTCTTTCCCGTATTTCTACGAATTAGGCATATTTTGCAAGTATTGCATCACTGCTTTACATCTGACATGGTATCCGTGTTTGTATTAGCTTTTCCTGTCCGATATTTAATTTCAAAATCGTATTCTTGTAAGACCATCTTATTAATTTGCTCTCCAAATCTCTTTTTCATAAGCCACTGCAATGGATTGTGATCTGTAAATACTAAGAACTTTCTGCCAACAAAATATTGTCAAAATGTAGTTATGCCATATACTAATGCTAAAGTTTCTTTTTCTACTGTAGAGTAATTCTTTTCGTGAGGTTTCAATGTTCTACTCGCATAAGCAATCACGTGATCTTTTTCGCCTTCAACTTGTTGCCCTAAAACTGCACCCAATGCAAAATTATTGGCATCGGTCATGACGATAAAAGGCTTTTTAAAATCTGGGCATCTCAAAATTGGCTGGTTTGTCAGACTCTCTTTCAATACATCAAATGCTTCTTGTTGGGACTTTCCATACAAATTTACTTTGTTTCTTTAGTAATACGTTAAGAGGTTGTGCAATATGAGAATAATCTTTAATAAATTTTCGGTAATAGCTTGCCTATCCCCGAAATTGTCTGATTTGATCTATATTCTTTGAGACTGGGTAATCTCTGATTTTTAATACATTATCTGGGTTGGGCTGCAATCTTTTACGAGAAATAATATGCCCCACATAAAAGACTTCCGATTTCCCCCACTCACATTTTGATGGTTTTATTTTTAGATTGGATTTTCGCAGTATTTTAAATACTACTTCGACGTCTATTATATGTTCGTCGAACAACTTTGAAAAAACGACAATATCGTTAGTATATACCAGTGCGTGTGGCAAGTCTCGTAGAATGAAACTCATACCTCGCTGAAATGTAACCGATGCTCCCGTTAACCCAAATGGTAATACGTTAAATTCATAGATTCCTTTGCCATCTGAAAAAGCAGTTTTTCGTTTAACTTCCTTTTTCACTTTAAATTGATTGTATCCTTTATTTAAATCAATAATCATAAACAAATTTGCCTCTCCCATTTGATCTAACATTTCCTGCAGGACTGGTATTGGGTACGTATCTTTTCTTGTTACCTGATTTAACTTCATATAATCCACACAAAATAATAATTCTATTTAATGTTGGACGTATGGGAATTTCACTTTCTCATTTTTGTGCTCACTCTATGGGTGTGACCGTCATATTCTACTTCTAAGGACACTTTCCCGATACGCCGCACGATTTGGAAAAACCATTGCGTACCCATGATCGAAATCATGTTGGTGCTGTACGCAACAGCCGAATGCCATTCGAGCAGGTGAGTGCCATTACTAGTGCTACTCCTCGAAGGACCTTCGCTTTCCCCGTTACTTGCTGCCGGTAGATGGACTTACGCATCTTATCTACTATTCTACCTATGAACCCCTTTGTATTTATCTTAGCTGAGTCGAGAAGACCGTGGGATATCATTCGCACCATTTGACTCCTTTATCAACATTTTCTGATGAGTTACCGCCAACCGTTACCATTATTTCACACTCTTTTAATCCAAGCATACCTAATTCTAACCAAAAGTAAAGACAAGACTATATTACTATACCATAACATAACAATGACATCGCAATGACTATATAGACAGCACAATGGGCGGATGATAGTTTATGAGAGTTCTGGGTGAAGACAGACTGTAATATTTTGCCTTAAACTCAATCTTCGTCGGCATCAATATCCGTAGGGAAGCATCTACGTTTTGCCGGCCGGTATGGATGGGGATCGACATTGTAACCGATCTCAACGCGAGTAGAGGGTCCGGCGATTTCGGATTGGGAGGGGACTCGGGGCACATCACCTGTGAGTATGGCGATTTCGTTGAAGTCCAGTCCCAGGTGATCTAGAGCCTGAACGACACTTGGAGATTCCGAATCTTCATCCACCAAATTTATGTGGATTGACCGAGCCGGGGAAGGGAAAATTACAGTAGGTGCGCAGAGCACATCGGATCGAGCCCGGGAATTTCGAATTCCTGGTAAGGGGGGGCGGAAGATCATCGATCCGGTAGGGAGCGCTGAGTGGCTCCGTTTCCCGAAGGAGGTCTGCTTCCCTGCGACGACGATCGCGACGGCGTCGATTTCGGTTAGGCCGCCGACGGGCCGGGTTAGTACTAGATTCTGCCACTGGGACTTGGGGCGAGTCGGTTAGTGGGGGAGCTGAGGTTGATGGAATTTGATTGAGTTCTGATATTGGCAGGTGGTGCTCGGTTATAATGTCTAGGTGACGAGCCCAGACGCTTCCTGGGATGCGGGCTCGAAGCTCTGCATCCGTGAATATCGCCTGTTCTTTAATTAATACCCCGCTGGCTACGCGACTCCGTGACTAACTCATCTCGAGCGCGCGATAATCTCAATATTTTATGGTGTAAGCCTTTGGTGGCTTCCGGAGTGGTCCAAGTACCCTTTACTCGCTCGTATTTGGATCGAAGGGTATTGTACTTTCTTTCTAATTCCTCGAATCTTTGCCGAAGTGCGACTACCGATGGAGAGAGTCGTGGAATCCGTGGAAGATCATTTAGAGTTGAACTGGAGTCAGAATTCATGTCTAAAAATGGATATAGGAAGTTTAGAAAATGGTCAATGATTAGGGATAGTGTGGGGGAGGAATGCCCAGTTAACGGAAGAGTAGTGGAAGAATCAACGGGGCTGGTTCGAATCTCATCAGAGAACAAGGGGCGATTAGCGCTATTCCTAATATTCCTACTGAATACTTATGGGACTCGGGTAGCTAGACGTTACTACGATTCGTAGTGATGTTCGCGGTTAACTAATGCGGTCAATTATGGCGACAATGGTAGGGTTTGGATGTGATCACTTAGTAGATTGGGGTAGAGACAATAATAATATCGTTCGGAGAGATGTTGATAGTGAACACAAAACCAGGGTGACCCGTAGTATTAGCAGCGGTAGTAGTATGATCAGATTATCGACAATTCCTTGGGCGACAATACCTTCCTAACAAGAGAGGTGTAACATTAATAGTAGTTATGGGATTGACATGATTAAATATTCGCGAACTTTATGGGGTGAGCGTTTATCAGATTTATTTTACTATTTAAGTTAATTTACAGAATTCCTATTATACTAACGATTATCTATGAAGGGATTTTAACAATAGTATTTATACAATTAATATTATTATTTATGATTATTTACGTAGTCCATATTGTTATTTGAATACGCAATCGTGAAGTAAAATTTATCGTTAACGAGTAACCGTAAAATTCCTGCCATTATTAATGATTACTTGAGAGATTACGATCATTTTACTAATTGATTTAATACGAAATTAATATTATTACCAATAATTACCTATAAACTAGAATTGTTGTAAATAATTAAATTATGAAATTACTATTAGTATTGACTACTAAGTATTAACGTTGCTAATGAAAAGATTGGTCCTAAGTACGTTTATTATGGAAAAACTATAAAAATTACAATCACTCATTATCGTTAAAGTTAAAATCACGTTATCAGTATATTTACCAAAACCGTGTTACTTCGGGTGCTATTAGATACGAATTTGGTAATAATATTTGGTTTGAGTAAATAATAATCTACAAATTCGGAATATCGTCAATTATGCCCACGACACACTATTGCGTAACGCCAGATTGACTAACATTAACGACGAGAGAAACTGCTACTAATTGCGACACGATATTATTAATGAATTCGTCGGCAGTGTTGGAAAGAAAAGTTGTAGCAATATTCGGGTGTGTCAGTTAGTCGGACTTATCGATTTCTAAAAATTAGTCAGAGTTATCCCGTGACTGATTGGCTCGTAGAATTTCATGGTAATTGTGATGTACTAGTTTCTTATCGTGATAAATGATGCTCATAGAGAAGAAACTTATCGATTCAGTTGCTCAAACCGCTTATTCCTGAAGAGGGTTAGTCTCGTGTCGGAAGTAACGGGAATCCACGAATACGGTGAGTTTTCTATACTTTGGTCAAATTATTCGTCAAGGTCTCTACTAATTTAGGAAACGTAGTAGGCAATGGTTCTGTGGTGGACCCTATGTTATTGGAATTATATTTTTCTATGCGATGATAAAGATGAATTCCAATTTGCAAATGTTTCGACAATGACTTCCTTCGAACCAATCGCACCGTTTCAATCGTGGCATCTATGTAATGGCTTTATGTCTCTGTCGATCATGATGGGAATTTATGTCTATTTTCGCCGGATTCTAATGCAAAACTTAACCAAATCGAGGAAGCAATTTCAATATGTATGCCGGAGTCACTGGACCTACATTCAATTATGAGGACTTCAAATATCATACTTATATGTATTGTGTTTTGTTACAGAGCGAATAAATTCTGCAGACACTTTCGTCATTAACTCTTAATTTCCCATGTAATTATTCATTTATTTAATCTTTTGTGTCTATGCCTACCTCTGCTGCCCAGTATTAGGTTATCATTGCATTCGAGATTTGAAAATGTTTTTCCTAGATCATCCTATGATCTTGCCTAATATCCCCTTATCAAAGAAACGCTCTTCCCGTGATTTTATATCCTACTCGCCCCGGCCACTTTTCAGTAGTCGCTACGAGTTATACAACGATGCCCTGCGTGGAGGTCCTGTGCATATTGCCAGACCCTACTGCGGACTACCGAGGTATCCACGAGGCATAACCCGCGAGCTCAACTAGGGGACTTAACCCACCAGCCGGCACGAGATCTGTCCCATGGACTACTATTGAAATACTTTTAATATATGAATTTAGCGGACTCGAACTTATAAATATCTATAGTGTTATTAAAGAAAATGTTAAAACAAGACATTACAAGCATCATAAAGGTTTAATTACAAAAAGTGTTTACATTAACATGATAAGAAAATTAAAAATCAACAAAATTCCTTACGTTTTGATCAAGTTGTTAAAGTGTTGAAAAGTTGAAAATTAAGCATAAGTTAAAAATAATGAAATTTGTCAATGTATATATACTATTTTTGTGCGTGTGTGCGACCAATGAGCGATTTTTCGCCATTTTTAGGGCTTTTTAATTATTTTATTAATTTTAAATTATTTTTATTATTTTTTGTGCATTTTTCTCTATTTTTGATATATAATTTATATTACAGTTGAATTTTATTTTCATTATTATTTTCTTATAATATTATTTTTTAGCATAAAATTTTGTTTTCTGGTCGCCGCTTCTGCCTGTGTTTTTTCTAAACCTTATTTTGCAAGGTTTTGGTAGTTTTATTTTATTTTTCGTATGTTTGTGTATGCGGCTGTATGCTTTTATGATTTTATTTAATTATTTGTTTTTATTTAATTTTTGGTATATTTTTAATTTGTTTTAATTAATATGTTTTTATTGATTTTTAGTATCTTCTTGTGGTGCGTGCTTATGTACAGTGACTTATTTCATTACCCCTAGTCCTGTTTTAATTTTTATTATCATTTTGTTTAAATTGTGGCTCTGAGCCCAACATTAATTATTTTTATTTTAGGAATATTTGAAATTTTCTCCATTATGTAAGTTATTTTAATTTCTAATTTAGTTAATATTTATATTTAGGACGTTTAGAAATTTAACGATTCGAAGCGTATTTTAATTGCTTCAAAATAATTAGATTCAATTTTTTTGAAGATAAATTCTTTTTTTATAAATTAAAGGTAATTTTTTATGTTATTAATTAAGTTTTTATTTAGGAATGTTATTTATGAATAAAACTATTTATTGGAAACATGTAAAAGGTAATAACGTTTTTAATTTTTTAATGGTAAATATTTTGTAAATTAGATTAAGTATAAATATTATTAAAAATTTGATGTAAAAATATTTTAACTAATAAATTTATTTTAGATTGTTCAAGAAGTGATTATTCAAGCTTCTTAGGAACTTTTACTAAAAATTATAAAATGAATTATGTGATGCATTAATATATGAGTGTGGGGGTTAGGGTTAGGGATATTTGTTCACTAGCATTGTGGTATTTTCGCTCTTATTTATCTCAAGAACTCTCATATTTAAGGTTGTATATTCATGATTTGGACGAAGAAGACAGATTAATACCGATTCTTTTAAATTTAAATAAGCACTACATGGGTCCAGTCACACTCGTCAAAATAAAAGATTTTATGATATTATAATTTATATAAAAAAGTAGTCTGAGTTACGATTTAAACCCGGAGTTCTTGGATAGACCGTCGAGTCGCCTGGGCTTTAAATATAATTTTTTTTTCATATTTTTTTAAAAATTTATTTTTTAAAGATATTAATACACACAAACATAATATATTTTTTAATAGATGTTACAATGTAACATTGTTACATTCATAGAAACCAGTTTATGAAAATATATTTCATTAAAAAAATATTTTCACTTTGGGATTTGAACCCTAGCTGATTAAGCGTAAATTAATAAAAAGTGGATTAGATTATCACAGCACCATCAAGTCCTGTTACATATTGCATTTTTATTTCATAGAAAGATTATATTATAAATTAAAGAATTTATATTAAAAATAATTGTAAGCAAATCAGTGTTATTGTAAATCTTGTGATGAGTACATGCACAAGCATTATAAATATAGACATGTAAAAACTAAGAAGCATTTGAAAAAACAAGGCCGAGATCTTTAAACCTTTAGTTCTAAATTACCTGATTTCTAATGGTCAAAATATCCTGGAGAACACCACAAACTCGGATATTCATTTTTGGGTCAACTGGGCTCAAGTGTGTTTTAAAAGAATATGCTAGTATTTACTAAATTCATAATTAAAAAAAATGTCTTTAAAAATATGCAGAAATTGTAATATTGAAAAATTAAATGAATTGTTTAGAACAATCAAGAAAAAAGAAAAATTCTATTTTATTGGTACATGCAATGAATGCGAAAGCATAGAACATAAGGCAAGAGAACAAAAGTATAAGGAGCGACATTTATTAGGAATAAGAAATTTGAAAACTACTTTGTCACGAAAAATATGTACAAAGTGTAATATTGAAAAAACAATAAGTGGATTTAGGAATAGATTAAAAAGAGATTATTATGTTTATAATTCAAAGTGTACAGAGTGTGAACGAAAATCTACTAGGGAAATATATCATTCTAGATATTATCAGAATCATAGAGAGGAAAAATTGAAATACCACAAAGAGTATCAACAAAACAATAAAGAAAAATCAATGAGTGGATTGAAAAACGATATAATGCAAATTCAAAAGTTAAATTATTTCATCATTTATTTGGAAGAATTACAAGATCACTGAAACAAAATAAAGAAAAGTCGAACACTAATGAAATATTCAGGATGTCCTATAGAATACTTTTATCATTGGATTGAATTTAAATTTTATGATGGAATGACTTGGGAAAATTAAGGTTCTTATTGGCATATAGATCACACATTACCAGTTTCTAGTTTTAATTTTGAAGATGAAGAACAAATAAAAAGATGTTTTAATTGGATAAATTTAAGTCCTTTAAGAGCAAAGAAGAATTTATCAAAACACAATAAAATAATTTTAAAAGAATATTTATTACAAGAAATTAAATCTCATTATTTTATGAATTTACTAAATGCAACACTTCAAATTTCGGGAAACCCTTATAGTGTTTAGGTATCTCCAAGGTTTTGTATTTATAGCTCTTAGAAAATTAGTCCTATCACTTTCTGATATTTTCACCAACAAAGCATCAATTAATCCCTTCCCTTCATACTCGTTATCATCATACTCGCTAACATCATACTCTCTATCTTCATATATCCCACTACCCATAAACTTCTTCTTTTTATTTTCAAATTTAAACTCGATAACAATTTAATAATTGCTTTAGGTGTAACAGTTGATGATGGTGAAGATTTCCAGTCGAAAATAAAATCTATTGTTGATTCCTATAAACCAAAATCTACTAAATTCAAATGGGAAAAATTTATGTTTCAAAAGAAATAATAAAGAAAATAAACAATTTAGAATCCAAACTAGGAGGAGTTCTTCCACTAGCGGCTTTATTACCTTTGATTTTCGGAGGCTTAACTGCAGCAGCAGGAGCTGCTGCGGGAATTGCGAGTGCGGTCAAAGACGCCAAGGAATCTAAAAGAGCAGATGCGGAAGCAGAGAAGGCTAAAGCAGAAACTGAATTCATCAAGACCAAAAGCGGAGCGTGTATTATTTTAGATAAAAACCAATTCGAAACGAACTTCCCCGAAGATCAATTCATGGAAACTCTAATTTTTTCGTGTTCTTTGAAATGAATAAAAAAGATTGAGATAATATTTACAACGAGCTGTTCTCATCTCTTAAGGACAAATCAGGCTTTAATAGGTTTAGGAAATACTGGAGCACTCTGTATAATTACATCGCTCTGAACTCGGAGACTAAGGAAATACATTCAAAAATTATCTAATAAAATGGATCAATATTCAACGGTAATTGATTCAGACCCCAAAACGTATTATTCGGGAGGCAATTCTTTGGTTGGCTACCTTTCTACACACTCCCGAAAAATCGACCTAAAATATCATTACTCAACGGCTAAAATATTAACATCGTGTAGTCCAGTGAGCACTCTTAAACTTTAACATCAACATAAACAATCCCTAGGATCAACTTGAGGTTAACGGAAAAGGGGCTTGCCGAAATCGGTGCATCGAGCTTCTAACAACCTTATAAGTCATTAATGATTTAGTAAAATATGACAAAAACTAAACTAACAACTTTATAAATCATTAATAGCTTAGTAAAATACGACAAAAAACAAAAGTTACTATTAATAATTTGCGACCACTACTCTAAACAAGTTAAATCACGACCAGCGATTATAAAAAGAATCAAATTAAACTGCTTTAAATTTTCTATGTGGTAGATTAGTACTTACCAGCCATTAAAATCATTGTAACGCCCAATTTTCTGCAGCTCCCGTGACATTCTGTGTCAGAGGTCGTAAAAGCATATTATTTTTTGTCATAAAATAACACGAGAAAAAATTGCCTTTGATTTTACGAGACACAGGGAAAATTCCCTAAAAACAATTGTCCCACGAGCAAATTTTTCACAAATTGATTAACGAAAGTATAGGCACCATTTTCGATTGCAATAATGAATAGGACGGTAGTTAATGATTGCGATAACAAAGAATAGGCCTCCTAGTAATAATCTTACCAAAATAACCCTCGTAAACCTTGCAAATGTAACTACACAGATAATCTTACTCCTCTTATAAGTTTACTAACAAATTACCCACTGGTTAAATCGCCAACTATTTAAATTAAACGAAAAGAAACAAAACCAACGACGACAGACGATCAAATTAATACACTAAAACCCGAGATAATAGCAGGTTGTAAATAAGTTGTTCATGTGGTGGTTCGCAGTGCATTCAGGACGGATCATGACTATAGCTGCTGATGGACTGGAGGAAACCATGAGTATAGGCGATAAACGGTCATTCGATATCCTAAAAATCTTTAAAGTAGAAAAGTATAAATTATATTTACTTCTGAAGAAGCCACTTCCCAATCCCTGTTACCAGATGGTGAATGGCAAATACTCCCCTTGAATGAGTCTATTTTGAGCAAATTGTGAAAACGGTTCATTAAAGGCTAAAAATTTGAATCAATTATTAATCTAGCTAAAACAGAAATTTTACCGGAAAATATCGAGTAAAGAGAAAATATATTGACAACTCAAGAAATCCGATAAATAGATCAAGTGGTCGGATAGAAAATCTGAATAGTGGTCGGGGTGTATACAAAATATACTGGAAACTTTTCTACTCTCCGATCGATAGAAGAAATAAAATGAAAAATCCACCAATCATCAGCGGCCACCGAAATCACTATGTGGCCACGTGGCAACACACATGGCGACGAGGTATATATTGAAAATCAGATCCATATTGATCCAGAATTACCATGCCGAATTTTTCAATGTCAACAACGTCTATGCGTGGAACTGATACTGAGGAAACTAATGGAATGTCGCTGACTGGAGTTTCTAGCCGAAAATCTCCGAGATACAGGATCACCAAGCCAAGACCACTTCCATGCACGACAAAACAAATGCTTGAACCGAAAACCACTCTACAGGTACGGCTACTCTGGTCATCTTTTGATGTGTAGTAAAGAAATATAAATTTATTATTATGCTCATTCATTTCAATAATTGCCCAGCAATGAATTTTGATTCTGTAAACAGTAACTACCCTAAATTGGGATCAGACAATTGCCATTTAAATTTATGCACAACCTATCCTACCGGCTCCCGTAGAAAATCATCTTATTTTAGCCGCAATATCCTCATCTGATTGAGTTGTCCGATTTTTCGTCAGATCTTGCTATTCATCCTCACCTAAACTAGAAAAAATAAAATATGGAAACCAACGATTTAGCAGTACCCGGAGAGTTTCCCGTTGTAGTTAAACGCGGTTAGTCAGATCACCATCGATTTCCCACGTAGATAATCCAACATTTTAGGCAATTAGTAGATGTTTTGCTTTCATTTTTACCATCTAAATTTATTTGCGTGATCTTTACATTTTTAAAATTTTGATATTTAAATCATTTTAATTAGTTCTTTTTTCCATTGTTACCGTAGAGATCATCTGTTACAGGTAAACAAACCTCGTAGTTAATTATGACTAATTAGATAATTTTTGTAAATTAATTTATATATAATCTTTTGAATTAGCAATTTGGCTTGAGTTCACTGAAAATTCATTATCCTTTTTATTTCAGTTTTTTCTAGAAAAGAAAAATAATCAATGTCTATCTTATAAGAAATTTAAATTTTAGGGAATCTATCGGAGAAAGCTAGTAAGTATAACGTACATCTACCTTCCCCAGAGTTAGGCAAGCCAAGTTAAGGTAACCTTGATGAATAAACTTGAAGAAATAAACTCGAGTAGTTATTACGCCCGACTAACTAAATCCACTAAACTAAAACAAATAAGTCCCCTGTCATGGAAACGCTCGAAGCCATGAGCAAATTGAATCGGTGTGAGTAGAGAAAATCGACAAGAGAAAGATCCCAAATCCACCGGGTATGATATAAACTTGCTAACAACCCCACTACTAAATTGAAAGCAGGCTGATCCTATTGCCAATAATCATGGGACAAATGAGACAATGTTACGATAACCCATTATTTTTATTATTAACAGGTATCCATAGTAGTAGCTGGGAGGATGTGGACCGCACTACTCTAACAGTGCCAACCTGATTTGCCGTGAGATATCGGCAAGCGTTATGGGATCGGAGTTATACTATATCGACCTATGGTACCCCCGAATGGCCAAACAGGAACGCAATGGACAAGAATTAGACATCGAGTTTCTCATCATTTTCATCAAGAGGGAGCCGGTAGAAACCCAGCACGAGAAATCCGGCAAAAGCAGAAAGCAAACTCCACCGTCTGAAGCAATTGGAGTGGCGCTATAGGTATTTAGCGAACCGACAAATGGAGCACCTTGTCAGGATAAATCGGGATATTGCTACAAGCGTATCTCCAGCTTGGACGGGCATCTGCCCACCTATGGAGTGGCCCATGATCACCGGGATCCGGCACTACTGGAGAGCGACGCACCCGTTCACCTGGTGGTCCCGAAGAGTCTACTACAACCGGACATTCAAGACATTCTGGAGGATCGGAGTGCTGAGGATCACTCATATTCGCGGAGGCGTTTAACAAATAAGAGACAGTACTGAAATTAAAATTTTGTTGTGTCTTTTGTTTCAATAAATGAGTTTGTGTCAGTACATTTTTAATTTATTCTGGTTAATTGGAATAACGAAGTTTCACTCAAAAGTTATTAAAGCAAATATAAATATGCTCACTCGGTGATAGCAATGAATGAAAAATGATAATGGTGTTGGGACGGTAATTCCCTACTAATTTTCTAAAACTAATCTCTACGATTTATCTGATACCTATTTCATTAAGGAAAACCTATGATGGACGCCATACAGAAGATTTGTAAAGAGTTAAAAGATCTTCGCAAAGAGAATACAAATCTGCACCAGTAGTGCCTGCAATTAAGTCTCGAGCTGCAGCGGATTAGAGCCACTTGGTCCGAGCTGGTAAGAGTAAAGCGGCTCTATCAAAAAATAGACGCGGCACAAAATGGCTGGAAGGAGGAGAGAGTAGTGAACCCAGCCCAGAAGGTCCAGATTCGTAGGGTGGAGGTGGCCGTAGCGGCAAGCCAGGAGGGACAGGCCGTCACCTATCCCATGGTATTCGCCCCAGCCCAAGTAGCCTACAAGAATGCGACGAGTTCTGTGGAACAACCATTTTAACCAAAGTCCCGCACAAGACCAGGAAGGGTAGAAAGAAAGCGGCAGAAGCTACAAAAATTGCACTGAGACAAGAATTGTTTTTCGATAATATAACGTATTGAGAAATAAAAAATCTTCCTTCATTTACTTGTTTTCTCAAAATAAATATATTGACACATCTTTCTGAGGATCAATAATAGTACGATTTGAGGAAAGTGAGTAAGGGACCTAAAGGAGACAAGACGAGCATAGACTTTCCATCGGTAGCTCGCTGAACCAGCTGTAGACCGGGTTTTAGCAGTTTTAGCTCACATTTGACGGTCTCAGAATCGTTGGTTACAGTACCAACGTTACCTAGCAACGGGTAACCAGCGGCAGTCAGGTAGGGTTATATGATTGGGCTCAAGGACACAATAGCTAAAACAAACCACACATTCGTGTTGCAGTTTAAAATTAAATTTTAGAGTTTAAAATTTGTTTCTTTTTTAAATTCCTTATTCTAAATTCGAGAATTAAAAAAATTTCTTTTTTTTTCATTTAAAAAATTCTGAGGGTTAAAATATTTTAAATTTGCATTCAATGTATTTTTGAAATTAATAAAAGTAGTATCTAAATTATGAGGAATGCTTTTTCCCTGTTTAAGTTGAAATTATCAATCAACAGTATTTTTCATCTGTCAACTTTTGACATAAATTTTCCCTTTTAAAATTGAAATTTTTCCTTTTTTAATATATTCTGAGGGTTATTATTTTTTATATTTTCATTTTGAGAAATTAAAATCTCATTTTGACAATTGAAAAGTTTTTATATTTTCATTTTTTAAATGTAAAGAATTTAAATTGTCATTTAGAGCATTGAAGTTTTTTTTATTAGTTTTAAGGGTTTATATCGCCATTAATCTCATTTTGAAAGTACTAGGGATAATTTTTGAATTTCTATTTTAAGCCATAAGATTATCTAGTTCTTAAGAGTAATTATTTCATAAATAAATTCTATTTGTTTAAATATTACTTTTTAAACAAGCTTATTTTAAACTTCTTTTATGAATACTAAGGTAATATTATATTTTATTTTTATTTATTTATATTTCTAAATTTGTTGATTATAAATTTATTTTTATTTAGTTTAAAATACCTTCGTCATTAAGTGTTAGAATCAGTATCTTGTTTTCAACGAATTAGTTCTTCCCTTGTGCATGGGAAGTTTTTATCTGAATGTAATTGTTGAGTATGTTCAATAATATTAGATAATAATAAAGATGGGATTTTTTCAAGATCAGTTATCATGACTATCACTCGACACTCAGTTTTTGTAGTAATTGACAAGCAATATACTACATGCATATGAAACAGTAATTTTCATCTGCCAACTATTGACGTTCTAAAAGTTCTTACCTATAGAATTAATTTTTCCTTTCTTAATAAATTCTGAGATTTGTTATTTTTGAAATTAAGAAATTAAAATTCTCATTTTAAGAATTGAAAAGTTTTTATTTTTATTTTTTTATGTAAAGAATTTAAATTCTCATTTAGAGAATTATAGTTCTTTATTAGTTTTAAAAATGTTTATATCGTTATTAATCTCATTTTGAAGGCACTGAGATAATATATGAATTTTTATTTTTATAATGTTTATTTTATAGATAAATTCTATTTGTTTTAATATTACTTTTTAAACAAACTAATTTTAAATTTCTTTTATGAATACTAAGGTAATATTTTATTTTACTTTTATAAATATTTCTAAATTTTTTGATAATAAATTTTACTTAAATTTTATTTTTATTTAGAATAATCAATTTAAAAATCCCACTGAGAAGGAAAATGACGTATTTGAAGCAATTGAAAGAAATGAAGAAAAAATATTACGTTTAAAAAAGAATGATCAAATTGATTTAGTATACGGTTTTGATCTGCATTCGGCGATAAAAATTCGAACCGGATGGCTGATAAATATGAAGACCACAGACGCTATTGATGACAATAAAAGACTAGTTAGTGCCATGTCATATTACTTCTTAGAAGAAGATGGCTCGAAATTTAAGTCCACATTAATATTCCAGCCATATTTTTATATAGTTACAAAATTAGGCTGTGAAAGCGAAATCCAAACATATTTAATGAAAAAATATTCAGCATGTTTGCATAATATAGAAATTATCGAAAAAGAAGATCTTGATCTCGACAATCATTTAATTGGATTGAAGAAAATTTTTTTAAAATTAATTTTTCATACTATTGATGACTTGGTTCGGGTTCGAAAGGAAATAATGCCTAAAATTAAGCAAAATCAAAAGAACCAAGAATCCGACAATGATTACTCGAAAATGCTCACTGAACACTTTCAAGGTGAAAAGAAATATGAATATAATGCGAGAAAATCGGCATTGGACATCATGGACAACGCAATAGATATTCGTGAATATGACGTGCCATATCATGTGAGAGTGTCAATTGATACGGCAATATTTATCGGCAAATGGTACGATGTACATGGCTCTATGAATATCAAAGGACCTAATTCGACTCATATAACTCCAAGATCCGATATAGTTGACCATCCTGAACCGATCGTCCTTGCATACGACATCGAAACTACAAAGTTACCATTGAAATTTCCCGACGCAACATTCGATCAAATCATGATGATTTCCTATATGATCGACGGAATGGGATATTTGATTTGCAATCGAGAAATAATCGCTGACGATATTGAGGATTTTGAATTTACGCCCCGGCCAGAATTCCCCGGGCCGTTTTCGGTGTTTAATGAGCCGAATGAAAAAAGGACAATCGAACGGTTTTTCGATCACATTCGAGAAGTAAAGCCGAATATTTTCGTCACTTACAACGGGGATTTTTTCGATTGGCCGTTTGTAGAAACCCGGGCCGTGAAACACGGGTTGGACATGTTAGATTATATTGGGTTTAGTAAGGACAATCAGAATGAGTACAAGAGTCGTTCGGCTATCCATATGGACTGTTTCAAATGGGTCCAAAGAGACAGCTACCTACCGATCGGTGCTCAAGGATTGAAGGCGGTTTGCAAGGCAAAATTGCGATATAACCCAGTCGAAGTTGATCCGGAAGAAATGTGTAAAGTCGCTAGAGAAGATCCCAGAACATTGGCAAATTACTCAGTCTCAGACGCTGTCGCAACGTATTATTTATACATGAAATACGTTCATCCTTTTATATTTGCATTGTGCACGATTATTCCCATGGATCCTGATGAAGTGCTGCGCAAAGGCAGTGGAACTCTCTGTGAATGTCTATTGATGGTGGAAGCATTCAACTCGAACATTATATTTCCCAATAAGCAGGAATCCAAATTGAATCCCCTCACCAATGATGGGCATGTAATAGAATCTGAAACCTATGTCGGAGGTCACGTTGAAGCCATTGAATCCGGAGTGTTTAGATCGGACATTCCAACGAAATTCAAAATCGTCCCTGAAATGTGTAAATTTTTACGGAAGAACCTAAAAGAAACGCTCGTTCATGTGCTGGAAGTCGAAGAGAAAGTCACAGTTGATTCGGTTTTAAATTTCGATGAAGTTTACAATGCAATAGATGAGAAATTAGAAGATTTAGAAGAGACAAACATTCGATTCGAGTGTCCGGTGATATATCATTTGGATGTGGCAGCTATGTATCCGAATATCATCCTTTCGAATCGTTTGCAACCGTCCGCTCTTGTCAATGAAAAAACCTGCGGTGCTTGTGATTTCAACGTACCAAATGCTAAATGCAAACGGCCAATGACATGGAAATGGCGAGGCGAAATTATGCCTGCCACAAAATCAGAATATTATCTCATTCAAAACCAACTGGAAAAAGAGAAATTTCCTCCAAAGAAACCCGGCTTGCCGATGCGCTCATTTTATGAATTAGACAAACTCGAACAAGCCACAGTGGAAAAGGAGCGACTGGGGAAATTCTGTCGAAACGCATATAATCGAAAACATAACACTCGGTTTGAAGAAAGAACGGCTGTTGTCTGTCAAAGAGAAAACGCATTTTATGTCGACACCGTTCGAGCTTTTCGGGATCGTCGGTATCAATATAAAGATCTGACAAAAGTATCGAAAAAACGATTGGATGAATTGATTTCAAGTGAAAATGGTGACGCATCGGAAATCAAGCGTGCAAACGGAATGTTGGTGTTGTATGATTCGCTTCAATTGGCGCACAAATGCATTCTGAACTCATTTTATGGATACGTAATGCGCAAAGGTGCTCGCTGGTACAGTATGGAAATGGCGGGAATCGTTTGTTCTACTGGAGCTGCCATCATAAAATATGCAAGAGAGATGATTGAACAAATAGGCCGACCTCTTGAGCTTGATACCGATGGCATCTGGTGTATTCTCCCGGCTAGTTTTCCTCAGGGCTTTGAATTCCAAACGAATAATCCGAAAAAAAGAAACATCTCGTTCTCTTATCCAGGCGCTATGTTGAATCTGATGGTGCAACAATATTTCACTAATGACCAATATCATGATCTAGTTGATCCTGCAAAACACACCTATCGAATCCGATCGGAAAATTCGATATTTTTCGAAGTTGACGGCCCGTATCTGGCGATGATTTTACCGGCATCCAAAGAAATGAATAAGAAATTGAAAAAACGTTACGCAGTATTCAATAGGGATCGTTCTCTTGCTGAATTAAAAGGATTTGAAGTAAAACGTAACGGAGAACTAAATCTTATCAAAATATTTCAATCTTCTGTTTTTGAATCTTTCCTTAAAGGATCATCGATCAGTGAGGTTTACCAGCATGTTGCAATCGTTGCCAATTATTGGCTGGATCTTTTGTATTCCAGGGCTTCCTCTATGCCCGATGAAGAGCTTTTTGAACTGATTTCCGAGAAAAGATGCATGTCGAAGAAATTAGAGGAATATGGAAAACAGAAGTCAACATCGATTAGCACAGCAAGGCGTTTGGCAGAATTCCTCGGTGACGAGATGGTGAAAGATGCAGGATTATCATTTAAATTTATAATTTCAAAAAAGCCCGAAGGGCAACAAGTAACTGACCGAGCAATTCCAGTTGCGATTTTTCAGGCTGAAGAATCAGTGAAACGATTCTACTTAAGTAAATGGCTGAAATCGAAGGATTTACAAGATTTCGACATCAGAAATATCCTCGACTGGGACTATTACATTAACAGATTTAGCAGTAATATACAGAAAATCATTACTATTCCAGCTGCTTTGCAAGAGGTTCCAAATCCCGTTCCACGTGTCGCTCATCCGGATTGGTTGCATAAAATCCTTATGGAAAAGGATAACAGATTCAAGCAGCAAAGGATTACAGATATGTTCCAGACAATTACACCCAGTCAAGCAGCCGCTGATAAAATGAAGGACATTGAGAACTGTGCTCCGATATCCAAGAAAAAACCAACTGAAGTCACCTCATTGAAGCGAGCCAGAAATAATGATACAGTTGACGTATACGGGGTACAGCTGGACATGGATAATTTACCAAATCATTGGCGTGATATACTTGGGGATCCAGTCCCTAAAGGTAATAATAAGTCCCAATTCATTGTGTGGCTGGAGTTCCACAAAAAGAAATGGAAAATTCAAAAGATAATCAAACACCAATCAGAATTGAGTAAAGAAAATATCAATCCTGCCACGGTAAAACGAATAAAAACTGTTAAAAAAGGAATTCAGAGTGGAATATCTTCGTTTTTTACTCGATCCAAACAATCGATCCTGGAGGATACTTGGCAGATTATCCAAATCACCGACACAAATGTTTCTGGAACCTATCGTGTTTGGGTATTAATTGGCCAGGAAATTCACAACATGAAGTTGACAGTTCCTCGTACATTCTATGTAAACACGAGAATCCCTAAGGCACCCGGAGAAAATATGTATTTCAAGCAAGTCCACAAGTTATTGCCGAGATCTCGTATTGTCTATCACCTTTACGAGTACAATCTTGACGAGACGATTTTTATCAAGCATCGATCAGACATTTTATCGGAATTCATTAGGAACGAAGTGGAAGGAATATATGAATTAGAAGTGCCGTTATTGTTGCGAGTTTACGCAAAATTGGGGTGCATGTGTTCCATCGATCGGAATCACTTCACTGATCAACAGCTGTCAAATAATCCCTCGAGTTTCCTATTGAATGAACTGAAATTCCGATCAACTGCCCAGCATCCATATCTTTCACCAAATTCAATCAAAACCACCTTTCTATTCCAACATAAATCCAACAGAAACGAAATTATCGGCTGGTTTGATCCGTGTAACAACCGAGCTCATCTTTGTCTAGTTGAACAATCTAAACCGAATCCCGATAAATTCCAAGCGAATGTTGTCCAATCTTGGTTCTCAAGAGAAAGGGAAGCTTTTTTATCATTAAAAGAAAACGAATCCTTGATATCAGTCGTACCGGAACATGTGCAATTCGAGGTTTCCAGTCACAAATTTGAAATAAGCGCCTTCAAGGCAATCAACAAGCTGTTAGTGGCACACCGAAATGAAGTGACTACCCCAACATTTATTGCAACAAAATCCAAAATGACAATTAATGAATTATATTCAAACTTGCCTGCCTTACAAGAATATCCCTTGGTGCCGATCACAATCGGTGAAACTGACGTCTCCTTTAATGTGCTCGATTGGCAACGAATAGCCATCAAATCCGCCCTCCAGAACTTTGTTAAGTATGAAAAGTTATTGGCGGAAATGCTGGAACGTGCAAGATATCTCCATATTCCGGTGGGGAACATGAGCAAATTCACCAATGATTATCGAGGAATTTCCGATAGCTATGATTTGTTTTATGGAAGATTTCTGATGAAAAACAATTTCATTTGGTGGTGCAATGATAAATCGGAACCGGATTTGGGTAAGAAAGAAAATCAAGATCGTCGTATGATGCTTGTCGATAATGATGCGCTGAATGGAATGATTTACCGCAACAAACCCGGTTGTTATCCGACTACTTGTGTCCAATTAGAAATGACTTATTTTCCCATCAATACGATCATTGCTATGCATAAAGTTATGGAAATAGATGGCACCAATGAAAGACTGTTTGAGTCAATGATAGTTCCAGCAAAAACAATTGATCAAGCAATGATACAGTCCAAATGTAATGCCGCCAAACGCAACATGAATCTAACCAGCAACACAATGTATGATGACGTCACTGCAGCCGGACCGGCTTTTAAAATCCTGAGGAATGTCATCCTTCAATGGCTGGATGATGTGAGAAACTACAAAAATCCGGTTGCCGATGAACATTTAATGGGATTCTATAAATGGATGAAAAATTCCCGATCTTTGTTTTATGATCCAGCATTATTCAAATCTCTTCAGAAATTAATGAGAATGGTCTTTTTCAAACTGATAGAGCAACTGAATAATCTCGGAGTAGAAGTGATTTATGGGACTCTGAATAAAATTGTGCTCTGTACAAAACGGACTGATTTAATGGACGCGCTGGTACACGTTGAATATGCAACGAAAACCGTGAGAAATCAAGACATTTTCAGTCAGCTCGACTTTCAATATGTTTCCGGTTGGGACTATTTGATATGGCAGGACGTCAGTAATTATAGCGGAATCAAATCCGATCTGGAATCGGTAACGAAAGAAGAGCACAATTCGATGGTGTTAGAAGAACTTTCATTTGTGAATATGACGAATCCATCATTGTCGATGGGCTTATCCCAGAGCCAGAATGAGGACAGCTTTTTGACTACGGAAATCGCTGACAGCAGTCAAATAGAAATGAATTGGCATTTGTCGCGATATTTATCACCAATGAGTGGCGTCCAATTGAGATTGATTGAGATATTGCAATATTTCATGCTGACCAATTGGAAAATAGTAAAGGATGAATACAAATTGAACCGATTGGCTGCTAAGAATGACGTTGCAGAGGAAGCAGTGAATACCGGGACGATATTGGGTTCCGATGCCAGCCTTTATCCAAGCAGTGTTCAGCGAATGGAAGATTTCCTGCAGAATGAAATGGGATACAAATTGTATTTATTGGTGTCGCAATTGAAGGATGTTCCCCGGATGCACAATGCAGTCCCGTTGACAACTGATGATGATGACAAGGAGGGTGACGATGAAAGCAACAAAACTCCACCTTTGTTGCCGTTGAAAAATAAAGTTTCCCTTCATCCAATCGTCGATTTGATTAAAACAACGTGTCACATTCTGGCTCTCGATACGTCCGCTCGTTATTACGTCAATGATTGGAAACGGAACATGTTCAAATTGATCAATTTTGATGCCTATTCCGATCAAGCCAAATGGCGATCACCATATTCGTCGGATCAATCAATGGGAGACGCTTTCAGATCAGATTTGATTATTACAGTGCCGGAAGTGATTTGTGACAATTGCAATGTTACACGAGACCTGGATTTGTGTAGGGATCTTTATCAAGTACGCATTAAGAACAGCTGGTGGTTTGTGTGTCCCACATGTGACTTTCCGTATGACAGAAATGTGATCCAGGAAACTCTGATCGACCAAGTAAGATGTATCTGTGAATCGAATGTGATGCAGGACTTGAAATGTACTAAATGTACAAACGGAATATTGGAAACATCTTTAGCCGGGACAGAAAATTGTGTAAAATGTGGTAATGCGATTCAAGTCACCCAAAATGCGGCATCCTTGAAAGAAAAGATCAAAATTTATGCAGATATCGGTAAACATTACGATTTGCCATATCTTCACATGATGACTTCCTGGATGTTGCTGGGGGAGGACTTATCATAGATGTTATTTAATTTGATTTTAAATAGATTTTTAGTGTCTTTTCTTTTTTTCACACAACTTTTTTATTAATTCTAATCCTAACTTAGATTTTGTGATTCTAAAATTATTGAGTTAAAAGAAATTAAACGTTAATAAATTTTAACTAATTAGACTGGAATAGTTTTAATTTGAATTATTTTTAATTTATTTGGTTTTGTTGTGCCAAGACTTAGTGACCCTGAGATTTGTTTTAATGAATCCACATAACATGCAAACATAGCAATACAAATTCAAAATAAAATTACAAAACATCAACTAGACACCCTAAAATCTGAGAAAAATATAATTAAACAAAATCAAGAAACACAAAAGTAAAATAAATTACATACAAAATGCATCAAGAACCGCACGAAAATTACATAATATAACTAGAAAAGTTGACCAAAAATCGACAATTTTTACAAAATCAGAAAAATAAAGAATAAAAATAAATTATTTTTGGTTAAAGAAATATAGTGAGGAAATCGATAACTAAATAAAAAATTGGATAACACAAACAATTTTAATGTCAAATTATTTTTATCGCAAAAAAATGAATACCCAAAGTTAGGTTCATAGAATAGGCATATATACCGATTCATTTTTGCACTATCACATTTTACTTGTGGAACTCATTTTCCCTGTTAAAATCTCTTTCTTATGAAAATTTCTAGTTGTAAAGAAGCACTATTTTATTGAGAACTATTACTTCTTTTGTGAAAATCACTAATTACTGAAAATATTTCCAATACTCTCTAGAAATTTGATTTTGTATATGTTCAACATCAAAGCAATTATATATTATTCAACGATACTAATGAGTTTTCTTTTGTCGAAATTTTTCTGGCATACAACTGAAACTTATAACAAGCAAGCAAAATCATAGACATCTATTGTCACTGTGTAAGAGCAGTTTATCCTCCAATAGTTCGTGCTTGTGAAGGTCTGATCGCGAGCAACGAAGGATCTGAATGTCAATTGAAGCCATCTATAATGGCAGTGAGAAGATCGAGAACTTATCTTTTGGTCGGCTGATGTGACGTAAATTAATAAAAAAGTGGATTGTATTACCTCTGCACCATCGAGACAAATAACATTATTAATTTCATACACACTATTATAAATTTAAAATTTATATTAAAAATTAATTAAAGCCAATCAGTTTTATTGTAAATCTTGTGATGAGTACATGCACAAGCATTATAAATATAGACATGTGAAAACTAAGAAGCATTTGAAAAAACAAGGCCGAGATCTTTAAACCTTTAGTTCTAAATTACCTCATTTCCCATGGTCAAAATATCCTGGAGAACACCACACCACATTCCCGGATATTCATTTTTGGGTCAACTGGGCTCAAGTGTGTTTTAAAAGAATATGCTAGTATTTACTAAATTCATAATTAAAAAAAATGTCTTTAAAAATATGCAGAAATTGTAATATTGAAAAATTAAATGAATTGTTTAGAACAATCAAGAAAAAAGAAAAATTCTATTTTATTGGTACATGCAATGAATGCGAAAGCATAGAACATAAGGCAAGAGAACAAAAGTATAAGGAGAGACGTTTATTAGGAATAAGAAATTTGAAAACTACTTTGTCACGAAAAATATGTAAAAGTGTAAATTTGAAAAAACCATAAATTGAATTTAGGAATAGATTAAAAAGAGATTATTATGTGCATAATTCAAAGTGTACAGTGTGTGAATAGTAATGACAGAAAACAATAGAATATGAATTCCGGATGGAAAAAGAATTGAATTCATTCATAAATATCATAAAAATCGTGTCATGCTGGATCAATGAAAATTGAGAAATATGTTTCGAATAATTTTGCAATGAGAAATATGAAACGAATGATTCAAGAAGTAGTATAAACGTGTGAAAATTGTCAAAGGAGAAAGTTACAACGACACGAACTAAAGAAAAGGCGCTGGAAATGCCCGATGGGGTTGTCTGGGTAGCAACCATATAGTTTCCAAAAATTTCTAAAAATTTCAACACCCAGAAAATCACCATAAGTATAATAATAATATTAAAAGTACTAGTGAATGATTTTTATAAGCCTACGTAGACTTAGTCCTAGACGTAATTGTATGATTGTTAGGCGATGATCGTCGGTGAGCAGTGATAAGTGTGTATGTATGATACGTGTTTTTTGGAAAATTCTAGAGTTCGTGTTTGGAAGGTTCTAGGTGTCTTCAGGAAAGTTCTAGAAATTGCGTGTGTATGTGTGCTGAAGGTTCTAGAAGGTAGGTTTGTTGAATATTTTAGGTGTGTTGATTAAACTAGGGGATTGCATCTGACGGGCTCACATCCTACTACTGTGGTTTAGGTATCATTTTTATCTCATCATTTTTCATTTCTTCAATTTTCTTTTATTTCTCAGATTTCTTTTCTTTTCTCTTTTTTCTCATTTATAAATTCTTAAATTCTTTTTATTTTTTCTTTACTACTCAGATTAAATGTTTTAATTCTTTTCGCACGTATTACATCTTCTTTTTCATTTGGTTCTTGTTCATCTATTTTATCACCGGCGCTGTTCACAACGCACTGCTATGAAGTATAAATTTCTTCATCATTTAGAACTCTTATCATGTTTATTCGTCTTGTATTTTGATCTCTGTTTTTCCATCTTTCTTGGATTTTTCTAGTTTCCTCTTTATGCAATCTTTTCCAATCGGTTTTCTGTTGCCCATGATTATTTGCCAACTTAAACCGATTGTAAGATAATTTTGATGTTAATACTTAAATCAGATTCATAAATCAACTTTAAATTAATTTATATTATTTTGTTTATATTTCACAATTTACTCTTATAGTGGTTTTTTAACGATTAATTTTCCGACAAAATTTTAAATTTTCAATACAATAGACAAAACCTTTTCCACTGTTGGTGTACGGGAAAAACTTCATCAGTGAAAATGGGTACCCCTCATCAATAACTTTCCTCTTCCTACTCTTGGGTTCATTGTCCGTCACACCCCACGATTTTAGTTTACTGTCACGCACCCGTGATCGAAATCATGTTGGTACTGTACGTAACAGCCGAATGCCATTCGAGCAGGTGAGCATTGTCTCCAATACTACTCCTCGAACGACCTTCGTTCCCAGTTCATTGCGGCCGTTGGAAGGTCTTACGCTTTTCGTTCTAACCCTGTGATCTTTATGGTGAACCTGATTTACCGCGTTTATTAATTCGGAAGAATTGTGAGAATATTGATCGCAGAATTCCAACCATTCGATTGGTGGCAACACTAATTGTTATTACTATATTTCATGACTTACCAATGAAGTTAACACCTATCAATACTTTAATTCTACACCGCTTTGTTGTCCACCTTTGCATTAAATGCTAATTATTAATTTATTAATATAATTATACCATAATTAATCTACTTTTACATGGATTATTAGTGGTGTTAAGAAATTAGAAGACAAAAACAAAAATTGAATCGTTCAATTCTTGACTACATTTACTAATAATAACGGAATACTACAATAAAACTATAAGATGGGGATTACAGTTAACATGAAGGCATAAGGGACATGAGTTGATAGATAACCCACAGAAAGTACGTATATCAATATTTCAACACTGAATTGGCTTGGGACTGAGGTTTCCGCACTTGGCTGCAAGTCAATCTTCTGCATCGATGTCGACAGGCAAGCATCGACGTTTTGGATAACGGTGGGCGGATACTGGAGTTGCTCGGCTTGGTCCTTCTTGAGATGAGGTTGCCGGCTCGACCGCAGAGAGGGGTGCTGTGCGGTACACGTCCGCTCAAGATAGCTATCTCAACCGTAGAGAGATCCAGCATTTCCAGGGTGCGGTTCAGATTAGGCGGTTCACTATCTTCTATGTTTAGGTTGATATGTATCGATGTCGGCGGACGGAAAGACGGTAGCGTCGGAGCATAAACCACATAAGGATCCAATCCATGGAATTCTATTTCTTCATAGTCCGGAGGCAAGTCAACTATTTCCGCTTGTCCTCCCGTCCTCACATTCGCTCGTATGAGGGCGGCTTCGGCACGTCGCCTCTCCCGACGATGGCGGTTACGATTGGGCCGACGCCTTTGGGTTCCGTTTTCGGCATTCCCGCTCGGAGGAGGTCCATTTGCTGGTCGAGCCATTGAGGGAAGAGGGAGTTGCTGTGCAGGGATAATATCAATCTCCTGCGCCCATCTTCGACTCGGTAGGCGAGTCCTGAGGTCGTTTTCCGTGAATATTTGCCGGAGCGCAGCGCTCTGCTCGGAGATCGTGATCCGCTGGCTCCTGTTTTCAATTATAAGGTCGTCTCTGGCCCGAAAGAGGCGAGAGATTTTCTGGTGTAGACTGTGGATAGTCTCGAGCGAACTCCACGTGCCCTTGACTTTCTGATATTTAGCCGGCAGAGTGGAATAATCCCTTTCTAACTTGTCGAGTTTCTGCATTGTGCCCAACATCGATGGTGAAATTCGAGGTATACGGGGAAGGCTTGATAAATTAGACATTTTCTCGAATAGACAGAGGTTTCTTTGTATATAACTAAAAGGGAGAAAAAAGGATAATTATCACAGAAGCATACTAATACGACTATTTTTATTAGGCTATGATTAGTGGGATGTCCTAATATTTATCTTTGCGACTTAATTTACTAGGTTCATTCATAAGAAGAAAATAAAACAAAAAATGAAAGTAAACATATTACTAATAATAATAATAATAATAATTGTATTAATAAGGGTGATGGTGATTAATAATTTACAATGTCGATAATTTACACAGAAATTTCTCTATATAATTAGTACTGATTGTGGTTATGATGAGTAATAGTAGGGTTAATAATGTAACTACCGATGGTTACCGAATTAATAATAATGTTATTAATGACGCTAAGACTACTTAAAGGAAAATTTTACCTAATATTTATAATGATGTTTTAGAAGTTAAAATTGAATTAGATTAATCAATATGGTTAGTGTGATGGGATCATCTTAGGGTCGCTACAGAGAATAATAATGGACGGCGCTAATCTACATCGGGTTCTCCGGTCGCATCATTTGTTTCGTCCTAACTTTTATTTCGTGATTTTATTTGTCGCTAAGGTCTCACAGAAATTTCTGGACTAGTTTAGTTTGGGTAGAAGGTGACATTGGGCTGGTGGCTCGTCCTGTACGTTAAATGTGATTCGCGTCACTTCGGATTATGAATCCAACAAAAAATTATAATCCCTAGGGTATATAATGTCAATAAATAATCAACTTACGGATTTCCTAGGCGGTCTTGCAATGGAAAGAAAAAATTCCAACGTGTCGTAGAAATGTTCCTGATTTTTAACTCCTAGTTGTTGACTACCCAATATTGATTTATTGTCATCCAATTAATAACGTGCTATAGCCAATATGTATATCATTAGGGATACATCTGTGGTGGCGTTTTCTTATCGATTTTTGTGGACTTCACCGTATTACTATAAGAGTTCTTATTTTTACAGTGAATGAACCGTGACGTTTTGCGAGTCTAGGCCAGTGTTGAATTATCGTTGATCTGACATATTGCTAGTTTCGTGGTACGTGATAAAGTTGTAGCTTATTGTGATATTCCCTAATTTTGGTTCAATTATCTCTGAGGATACGTTTGTTCGTTTAGTATGATTAAACAGAGTGTCTGACACCTCCCCAAAAATTTGTATTCCCTTTCTAGTATTGTCTACTCAAATTTCTTGTCGTTAACTTATCTCTACTACCCGGGTTTAACTCGATTTCGAGGTTTATACACAAAAATTTTCTTAATGATCGTCGAGCGATCATCCTTAATACCCCTAACTGATAGCGCTCTTCCCATAATTTAGAATTTCCTGCTCGCCTCGGCCGACGTTTCCATCAGCCGTTGTGAGTTATTTAACGATGCCTTGCGGGTAGAGTCCTGTGTCTTTCGACCAGACCTCGTCGCGGAAAGACCGAGATTTCAGGAAAGCTCGGCCCGCGATCTCAACTAGCGGAACCTAATCCGTCAGCCGGATCACCGACCTGCATTCCCGATAACTATTTCAATACGTATAATATATAATTTTATCGGGACCTCGATATAGATAATTTATATGAAAACATAAGAATTACGAAAATTGAAACATTACGAACATCAAAAGTTTTATTCCATATTTAATTAAATAGCAAGTAAATTTACGAGAACATCATAATAAACATGAAAACCAAAACTTCCTTACTTTGCTAAAAATTCTGAAATTTGCTCGAAAGAATTAACGTTTATAAAGTTAGAGTTGTAAAAAAAGATGATCTGTAGTTAACAGTTTAAAGTTAAAAATAATGAATCTGATCACTGTAGTAGTTTTAATGTAGTAGTTTTGTGCCTGTGTGCGACCAATAGGCGATTTTCGCCATTTTTAGGGTTTTTTAATTATTTTATTAATTTCAAATTGTTTTTATAATTTTTTATATATTTTTCCTTATTTTTTTGATATATTAATTTTATGTTGTTGGATTTCATTTTTATTATTATTTTTCTATAATACTCTTTTTACCCTTGATATTTTGTTTCTTGGTCGCCGCTTCTGCCTATGTTTTTCTAAACCTTATTTTGCAAGGTTTTGGCAGTTTATTTTCTTTCACTTATGTTTCTTTCTGCATCTGCAGGCTTTTCAAGGATTTTAATTAATATTTGTTTTATTTAATTTTGTTATATTTTTATTTTGTTTTATTTAATATGTTTTTATTTTATTTTTGATCTCTGCTTGCGGTGCGTGTGTATGTAAAGTGACCATTTTCCTTATTTTTATCTTTTGTTTTAGTTTGTATCATCATTTTTGTTTTACTTTTGGCTCTAAGCCCAACATCACTTTAACTGAAAACTTTGGGTCGGAAAATTCAAATGGACGATAATCTATCAAATATCGTCTATATCGTTGTTAAATAAAACAAAAATTATTAAAAAAATTGAAAAAATACCAAAAAGATATAAAAAACAAATAAAAACGAACAAAATTATCCAATTTCATCAAAATCGCTTATATTTTATAAAATAACTATGAGAATTAAGCTTAGGATGAAACTAGAAACATTAATAAAAAAGAATCACGAAAATCTGTTAATCAGGAAAAAAGTGATGAAGTATGATAAAAACATAAAGGCATTTTGTTTTACCGCATCAAAAATTATGCTTGTAAAACCCTCATATATAAGTTGATGCCAGATCGATATAAATTTAACGTATATGCCACTGATAAACTTCTGAATCTTCACTCCAGAAATTTAACGTTAGAAGTAAGGGAGAGGACCCTTGAATTTTTTCTAAATTTATTTATTAATTATTTATTATTATGTTTTTTATATTCTATCTTGATTCAGGCATTTTAATTTTGATCAAGAATTGGATGTACTTTTTATGTGCTTAAAATTTGATATAGACCCTGAGGTAGTTACCAGGAATCATTGTAATGAATTATGAAAGATTTACATTAAAGTTATCAAGAAAATAGTTTTCATTTATTTTATCTCAATATGCTTATGAACGATAATTTATCTACATTAGATAATTTAATTAACATTTCAGGTCACAATGGGTATTTTAGGTATAACCTCCGAATTTTACCTATTTTTAAAATATTTCAATGGGATCTCTATAATCAAAGCCTGATCGTTGTGTAAGATATGACTCTCAAAATCCTGAATATATTCGCAATTGCCCTTCATTGGGTTGTGAATGTGTTCCTGATTTGAAGATCGGCATTTCTAATACTCATAATCAGAAAGAAAAAATTTTAAATCATATTCATAAATTTTATTATCATAATTATAATAATTTTATGTATCGTAACCTTATATAAATTTCAGTTATGAAAAATTTATTTTTCAATACATGCATCAAGATTAATAAATTTGAGTGGTGTCTCACTAGTCATTAGGTGGAATGGAAGCAGTAGTGATGGTAACCAGCTTGCTCAGTTCCTTCCTCCAACAATCCCTGCCACCCGACTACCTGCTGTTTGTTGTTAGGCCATTGTGAAGGAATAATTTTTATATGTCAGGAAAAGAAAAATACAAAAGAAACTAGAAAATATAAGAAAAATCGAAATATAACATCGAAAAACCTAATTTATTATATTCTCGAGCGTCTTCCCGTAAAATGCATTGTTCAATAATTTATAGAAGAAATCACCAAACTTCATCAAAGTAATAACGGAAATTTGTGGTGCATAGAAAAATAATTTTTGATTTTGTGTTAAAATAAAATAAAAGAAATATTGATTTCTATTAATTTACTTTTATCAACTATTTTTATTTATTTAATTAAATTTAAGTTTTAAATACCAATTGTCTTGTTATTATAAATAAAGTAATTTTAATAACAAAAGCATAGATTTGAAAATAATATCCTGCGGTGTAACTGGGTTTTCAACGCCATTGCCTTATTTAATATTTTAGTAAAAGGGATAATAAAGACATTTTAATCAGAATGAAATCTTGTGAAATCACTTATAAAATTAAAAATTTAACTAAAATCTTTAAATTATTTATTTATTTCTATCAGTTTCGAACAAATTTAAACTTCGACTATTTAATTATTATACTATATATTTTAATTATTCATATAATATAAATATCATTTGAAACAAACTTTATAATTATTATTTAGATTTTTAGAAACCTTTAATCAAGTTTTAAAAATAAAAAACTTAAAACAATCTTATTTTGTTTTGATTTAGGAATACTGAGTATTTAAATTTCTAAAATATCGATATTAATTTTAATATTTTTAAAGTATTTAAATTTATGTTATATTTAAAACAAAAATTTAAAATCATAAAATATATGAATTTTATGTTTATTTAGATTGTTTAGTATATTTTTCTGAAAGTTTTAAAATTTCATCGTATTACAAATTTTAATAATGAATTTTTAAAATCAAAGAAAATCTTTTGAAATATCAGAAGCTTTGATATATGATTTTTAATTAAACTAATTAAACCATGATTAATATCCTTTATGTTCAATGCTTAGAATTATGAATATTGTGAATAAATAATATTTATTTAATTTAAAATTTGATTAAAAGTTTATTTTTATATCTATTCATTTATTTAAAAGATAACGCCAATAAAAAAACTTTTCGTACGATATATTTAGATAGCATAACTGTCATCTTCAGGAACTCAAAACCAACTAAAAATATTATGAATTAACATTTAATTTAAACAAATTATTTTTTATTAATTTAATTTTGGAATAAATAAATATTTATAAAATATATTCAAATAACTTTTAATTAATTAAAATTTCATTTATATTATAACTTTTTTAAAAAATTAATGTAATTTAAAATTTCAATTATTTTAATAATATTAAAATAAAGTTTTTTTTAAAAAACAATACATAAACATGATTTAACATACGTAAACTATTTAAAAACATTCAAAACATTCGTAGTCACAGCACTTTGAACTTTAATCTTTGGATCCAATGACCTTATCAACATTTATATAATTCATTTATATAATTAATATTATTTTATTTTAATTAATTTAATTTAATTTAATTTAAACTTGTAGTCAAGCCAATTAAATAACAATAAATATTAAATCAAAATCTATAATAATTATTTAAAATATTTGTTTAAAAATTATGTTAATTTGATAAAAATAGAATTTTATTTTATTGATTAAATTATATGGCAAACAACCCAAAAGACAACCCCCATATTGTCTTAAATACAACTCCACACAATTGATATTTAACGATAGCAGTAGAGTTGCCAACTTTTATCCATAAATCCTATTTTTTAAAAAGGACATTTCCATTACCAATTTTTTGCATCATCGATATTATAAAAAATAAAAAACATATTATTTTTAAAAAATTTAAAATCAACATTAATCTTTATTTTTAAATGAATATTTCAAAGTTGACTTAGCCTTTTTCAGTATGTTTTCCGAAAAATCACCGCAACTATTCTTAATTCTAGCTTAATTCCAAAAGACATGTCGTTTTAATATGTTATTTCAAGTCCTGAAAAAAAAGGACTGTTGGCAACCCTAAATAGCAGTTTAATTTAATGCATTTTTCTATATTTTGCGCATTATGTTTTGTCATTCACGTCCATATCCACTAACTTATTTATCGGACTTTATGCCGAGTTTATCGGAACATTTTTGGAAATTAGATAATACTAAAAACAAAATTTTACAAAAAAGTTTTCGGTTTCCAGAGTTCTTTCAAAACCGATTTTGAACGGTGTAACAATATATGAAATTGTAAACATTTGGTAAATATATGAAAGTTAAAACAAAACTACACGTGTATTTATAAAACAAACGATAATTGTTAAATTAACAGTAAAATAAAACATGGAATAATAAAAAAACAAATATTCTATTATTTCAGTTCATTTTTCATAAGTTTCATTTCTGTTTTCTTTATAATTTGTACTTTTATAGCTTTTTTTCTTGGAGTAAAGTTTGATAGTATCTTTGTTTTATTTGAATATATAATTTACAATGGATTGTTTTCATTTTTTGGGTTATTTTGTCCAACATAGAAGAATGAAGTAAATACAATAAAATATGTGAGATAACCATCAAACGTAGGTTAGTGTGACAAAAATATATTCGACATTATTGGGTTGTGAATTTTAAATTTGCTTTAAAGTATTTTATTAAATCATTTTTTAAATATTTTAAATAATTGTTTTATTCGTTTATTATTATCATTAAATAGTTTTTTTTTCTTTTTGTTTAAATAGTTTTTTTAATTATCTTAAATAAATTAATTTATGATTTAATATTAAAGCGATAAAACATTTTCAATTCCAAAAGTTGACATTTTCAAATAGTAGTATGATATGAGGACTCCACTGCACTTTGACTCAAGTGTTATTTGATTTAATTTTTATTTAACGGTTGATAAAGACAAAGCCGATAATTTATATTGCATAGAAGCAATTTTTGATTTTTTGTCAGAATGAAAATCAGTAACATCAAAGATGGATAAATACTGATAATTTTTATAAGCTCATAGAATTTGAACTTTTACATCTTGAGAAGTTCCGTTATATTTTCTGGAATTCAAGAAATATGCATACCAAAAATCTCTGTTGTCATAACTTTTCTATATTTAAATTTAAATTCTTATTTGTAAGATTATAAGAGTATTGTGAATTGAATCGACTTTTATGAAAGTTGTGATATATAAATTGGAAATAAATCTTATTGTGTTGAGTTAATTGAATGATTAAATAAGGACACCAAAGAGTCAGACATAAGCATAGACTTTCTATATAAAAACCCAACAAAAATAAGCACTGCAGAAATTTAATCTGAAAGTTAATCTTAAAAATTTTATTGATTTGTTTCCATCTATTAATAATATTATTTTTGAAATATTAAATCCAGTTATAATAATTTGGATAAATTTTATCATTGGTTTTTGAAACAGGATTTTCAATTTTTTTTAAATATTCTCACTTAGCAATTTTCAATATCACTTAATATAAACAATTTCCCAAAGGATTTTGGCATTTTTTAATATTACTCAATTTTAATCATCTCATTCCATCTCAAAAATTAAAGTAAATTAACAAAATATTCATATAAAAAATATTATTGAAAAATTAATTCAGTTAACTGAAGGGGGACATTTAATTTTGTATTTCGACAACATTTTTTTTTCAAATTATAAACAAAGATTTCAATAGTGCCGAATTGGCCCTATCTCTTATAAAATATATAAAGTCCATAACATCAGTTTAATTCAAATAGTTTATTTAATTACAATAATATTTAAACAAATTATTTAATTTATGCTATTTCCAAGAAACTGTCATTTTCTAATTAATTTTATTACTGTGAAATTTAAGCGAGTTTGCCAATAAATATTTTTAATATTGTTTACATATTTAAAATTATTTATAATAAATTATTTAATCTTCAATAATATATTTATAATTTTAAATTTTATACAATTAAAAATTAAATAATGATTTAAATATTCTTCACCCTTGAAACTGGTAAATTTAAATTATGTTCTGCTAAAAACCTCAATTCAATTTTAAATAATGTGTTTGACGATATATAAAGTAATGCTTTTAAGATTTATGAGTGAAGCTTAAAGTCGGATTTCTCACCTCGTAATCCACAAGTCTGAAAACGTTAGGAAGCACCGGCTTAAAGGTTCCATCAAATAAACAATTTCTGCAAAAGTGTTTAATCTTGTGAGATTCTTGGTAAATTCCATAGTCTTAACTATTTATACACACATACATACATACACTACTTGAAAAAGATTCTGCCGAAAATTCGTGAATATAAACTTCGATATTTTTACTAATTCCTATTTTTTGATAAATATAAATACAATGTCATTGGAAAATGAAAAGAAATCGGTACTGAAAATCAAAAGAAGTTCTTATATATATAGCAGGTTAAAATATTCCATTCTAAAATATTTAATTACGTTTCTAAAGTAGATTATAAAATTTGAGATCCTACTTCAGTGACTTAAAAACATGCCCGTGGCTAACATTTGGTAGGTAACTAATATAAATATAATTAATCTTTAATTTTAAATAATTTCCTGAGGTCATTTCTCTAGCAGACTAATTATGTTTATTCAAAAAACTTATAATAATAATAATAATAATAATAATAATAATAATAATAATAATAATAATAATAATAATAATAATAATAATAATAATAATAATAATAATAATAATAATAATAATAATAATAATAATAATAATAATAATAATTTTCAAAATAAAATATTAAATTATTAGAAACCTTATATTAAACTCAATACAAATGGAGTTTGAATCAAAATACTTTTATTCGGCTTAGAAAAATTATAGAAAACCATTAAATTTGGTTTTACGCAAATATAAACGTTTTATAAATAATATACTAATAATATTATAACAAACGCGAAATGGGTATAGTACATAAATTAGAAGCCATTTATTTTATTATTCTTGATCGGAGTCCTTTTATTTAATATGTATTATGACTAGGGAATAAGAATGTGGTTTTAAAGTAAATATGGCAGCTAAACAAAACATATAATGTTTATAAAAAATTATGAAAAAAAACTAACAAAAAATATTTTCAATAATGGGTTTTGTATGAAGAATATGAATAATGTTAGGGTATTACGAAAAAAGCACAGCAAAGTCAATAAAACACCAAAATGATAAAAGTGCAACATTAATTAAAAAATTTACAAAAATTCGAAAGTAGTATTGATCGGGGGAAATTGGTATAAATGAGAGGCGAGTCCAGAAATAATAATAAAATTTTAGTGAGGGGTCCCTAGAAAATAATAAAAGACAAAAAAGAAATTAATTTTAAAAAATTAATTACTATTGGGAAGCCCGAGTCAATTTGAAGTCCGAGGCAATGGGAGACCCGAGAGATGAGGAAAACCCGATAAATGAGGAAAACCCGAGAGATAAGGAAAACCCGACGTTTAGACGGAATAATATAAAATGATAAATTAACCTAAACAATATTAAATGGGCGCCACTGATCTATGGGGAGGTAATTATTTCTTTATTTGTAATTGAGTAATGTAGCAAACGTTGTTGACAAATGTCGGCTAAGGTGGTCTGTGGGAAGTAATTATTTTTAATAATTTAATAATGTAGCAAATATTGTTGACAATCGTCTGAAAACAGTCTGAGCAGGAGTATAAAAGAAAAATGGAAAACACGAAAGGGCCAGTGGTCGAAGCAAACGAGTAGTCTAGTCAGGTCAGTAAGTAAAGTCAAAGTTATCTATCAGAAAGATTGATTATCCATTGGATAGCCTACCTTAAGATAATCAAATTTACATGATGGTTGAAGAATGCAAATAAGTCAGTGGAATTGTGATTACAAAACATTGAAATAAATCAGATTGAGTTGTAACTGTGATAAAGTTGCTTATTTGATTCGAAAAGGATACGAGGAGCCAGAGGGAACCGACTTTCAATAATAATAACCCAACAATAATATATATATATATATATATATATATATATATATATATATATATATATATATATATATATATATAAGTACTTGTTACTTTGTAACCTTTCTACATTAAAACTCAATAAATAAAAGCCTTAATCATTTAAAAATTGGCCTGTTTTATCAAAAGATGAATAGTTTTAAATCGAGAAGAAAAATAAATGCATACACTCAAGCACTGTGCACAAAATTCCTATAATAAAATATAAAAACATTTGGTCAATATATAAACGCTCTTGACAATATGTCAGTCTCATTTTTCAATATTAAAAATCCATTATAGTTGTTTTCAAAACTATTTTTGATTTTTCCACATTACTAAATATTCCATACAAACAAATATGTAAGTTTCTTTACTTAATTTATGGTTTTATGCTGATTTCAACTACGAAAGTTGCTACTCGAAATTCGAAAATTTATGGACACATTTCGAAGATACGGTGAAAATATTTATTTGTTAATTTACTGATTTAGAAAATATTAATTCAAAAAAATCGTATTAAAATGTAAAATAATGAAAAGAGTAACTCTATTAACAGTATTATTTTTTGATATTCCATGAGAGGTCGGTTTGAAGCGGATAGGATAGTTTCTGGTAGGTCGAGTGGAGCGGCGAATCGATTACAAGAATGCCTAGTGTAGACGAAGACCTCTCAAACTCTTACTGGTTTGTTTAATTAATTAATTAAATTGTTTAAAATAAAAATGTAGAAATTAATTACAATATTAATTCTTCTCGATGAATAGTTTCCGAGTAATTGAAATGAATGCCCAGATTATTTAGTGAAATAAAAGTCTTTTGCATTATTGAACAAAATTTTTTTAGGAAACTAATTTTCTAGGAAAATTAACACGTGAAGTTTATGAATTGAAATTTTGAATTTATCACGGGCTGTAAATATTTATGTTTGTTTACGCGAATTTTATTGCGTTTTTTATCAGTAAAAATGAGGGGGGAAATTAGATTCAGTTTTCTCCTAGTTTTTCTGTTGTGGGTGTGTCAAACTATTTTTCCCATTTTCTTGAGCTTTACGAACAGCTCCATTGGGTAGATTTTGAATATTTAATTCCCAACAAATAATCTGTTCGTCTACGACTGGGCTTTTACTTGACTCGACTGTCAAAAGTTGGGTTTCACACGAAATTGTGGCCAAATTTCATTGAGTAAACATGACTGTTCTAATATTTTTTTCCAGTGAAAAGTAGAAAGGAGATAAAAGATAAAAAAAATATTTTATTATTTAGAAATTTTGTTTCTTTAAACTTCATTTGAAATGTTTACCGGAAAAGGGCTATGACATATTCATTTCAATGTTTTTAATTAATATTTTATAAATAATTTGCTTTGGATCTCGAAATTTGAAACTCGTTTCAGTTCCAAAATATTTATTTAAATCTAATTCTTTAATGTAAACAGTTAAGTTTTCCACAAGCAGCATCCTGTTCAGTTTTTGGTGTACTGCTAACATCAAAATTCTCTGATTTTCAAGTCCAGCAAGAATATTTTTTCCCAATTAAACATTTAAAACTGATTTTAATTTAGTTTTAATTCCAAATATAGAAATTTCTTTTTTTTTCATTTTTGTTAATAAATTTACTTGACTTATAAACATAAAAATTAAATTGTTTTAAATATTTAGACAAATAAACAAAATCTCAAAAAAGATCTATTGCAGTTATGAATATTAAAAACAAAAAAACAAACAAAAACAAGCAAAGAAAATATATTTAAAAACAAAAATTATAATGAAAAATATATATATATATATATATATATTAATTGATTATTTATTAGGAATGAGCACACGGGGTCTCATAATCATAACTAATGTTGTTTAGGTGGATTAAAAGAACCGCAATTTAAACAGCAAAGTTGAATTCATAGTCAGTCGACAAAGAATAATTGTCCGTTGGCGTCTACTTTATCTGTTAAATAAATTATCCGAGATGTAACATACCAAAGAACGTAATATTCTAGACTTTATTATTTTAGTTTATAAAAGTAAAAAATTTGTGATTCTTTAAATATTAAAGTTTTATTAAAATGAAAAATTAAGTGGAAATGTAAAGAAATTGAAATTGTAAATTTTATGATTTAAAAAAAAATTAAATGTAAAATGGTTAGAATGTTGTTGGTTTTAATAATGAAATGGTTTTTAAGAAAAAATGATGTAAAATTTTTGAAATGTTTTTGTTTAAAAAATTTAATTGAAAGGTTAGAATTTAACTCGGTATTTGAAATAAATGGTTTAAAAATGGATATGTGGTTTACTTTAATTTGAAACTGAATTTCTTAGTTCTAACAAAATAAGTGGAGTATTTCTCTCTTAACCATAACTCTACTTTTGAAGTCGGCATTCATATAAATTATTCGGCCCAGCATGTTAGATCAAAAATCATGTAACATCTTCGGTGATGTCACTAAATAACTACATATACATTTTATTTACCTGTCTAGCTAGAGAGATTATTTTCATGCCTGTCAAACTTGACGATTTTGTTTCCAATAAAAAAGGTTAATAGCAAAGTTGGGTTTTTGCAAATTTTCATCAAATTATTGAATTTGTAATTATTTTTCCAAAAGCTGTCTTTTTACATTTTCTGAATTATTATGCTATTTCTCTCTTAGATTTTTATTTTAACATCTTTAAATTTTTAAATAAATTGCACTCAAATTTTTAATTATTTAAATTTTATTTCTTGACTCTTACAGACTCTAAACATATCTTGATTAAAAGAAAAATGTTCTTAATAGCAAAATATTTTGAAATATACAACAATATTTAACATTTTTAAATAAATCCTCGGTTTTCTTATATACGAATCTCATTAAATTTCTTAATATAAATGCTAAGAATTTCCATTTTTCGATTTTATTAATTAAAATTAGCTTTTCTCATTAAAATTTTGTTACGGTTGAGTTAAATAATTTTTATTTTATAATAATTATTTAAAATTGTTATTTCAGTATAATTAATATCATTATATTAAGAATAATTTGATTGGTTGATTGTCTGATTCGCTATTAAAACAATTATTCTAAGTGAATTGAAAGACACCGAAGTACAGATAAATTAATTTAAAATTAATTTTATTTAATATAAAAATGAAAATTTATTTTAATTTTTTTATTGCTTAGAATGATGGATACTTAATATTTAAATATGGCTCTTTTTCTCCAGCCACACTCGCAGTTCACTTAATTTCATTAAATTCTATATTTGCTAAAATTTCATGACTTATATTTATTATATTTCTATATAACAAATTATATTAAGTTTAAAAATAAAACTATAAAAAATAATATTATAAAATTGAAAATTATAACAAATTTTCATGATAAAAAATGAAAACTATTACAAGTTTTCCAAATATACGAAATAAATTAAAAACTTTAACAAAATACTGATTTTTAAAAAATATTTATTTAAATCAATCTGACAACACGTCGTCAATATCAATGTTCGAATCACTGTCCTCAAAACTGAGAATTAAATCACCGAAAAGCTGCCTAACTTCATCTTCATTATCACTGAATTCTGTTGCATCGTCAAAACTGGGGCTCAAACCACCGAAAAGCGGCTCATCCTATAAATCTGGTCTATCATCTATTACTTGGCTACTATCTATGGCAGCAATCCCAAAATAATGCCCAAATGCGATACTGGTATTTTTCCCCACCCATAATCGCTTATCATTGTTATTACTCAAAGCGATTTTACTATTTCTAAAAGTATAAAGCCTGTGGTTCCGCGTCCCTATCCTACTTTGAGGCACTGTGAATACTACGTTCTTATTGTCGCAATCCAAATACGACTGATGTTTGATGTCAGTCCTAAACAACTTCACCCCCTTAGCCCTCATTGTATCGGATTTACCTAATAAACTATAGCACTTGGGCCTTAAGAAAACACATTCCTTATACTCGAGACCTTTACTCTCGTCTTTAAATTTTCCTATCACTGAATCTAGTTTCCTCGAGTATAAGGAATGTGCCGGGTCGTAATTTGAGGTATCTAAAAGGCAGAAGAATGTCAAGCTTACATTGCTTAACCCTACGGAAAAACGAATCCGTGTCGCCGGCAACAATATTAATATCACAGTTAAATTCGGATCTATATTTTGCCAATTTATTATATTGTAATTTGTACATCCGCAGCTTAGACCGGTCTAATATTGATTGGCCGATGTAGCTAGGTCTGTCTAAGCATATAGAGTCTTTGTTCAGATGAGCAGCAATCAAATCATCCAGTAATTTAATTTGACCTTTTGAAAGTCGGTTTTGAGGAATATATACAATCATCTTTTCAGCTGAATTGCATAGCCTCAAATTCATCCGTTTTTTAAAATTCTCAACGAACTTCCCATATAAGCTATTATTAAATAATTTGTATATATCTCTATGAAGCTCGCAGTTTGAGTTTGAACGTAAATCTGTATTTCTTTGAATATAAATATTATTGTTCATTTTTGAAATTTGTGGTGTCAGTAAAAGGTTTTTGAAATAATTGTGACAAATTTGAAAATTGTCTATGTTTATAAAGAGAATCAAATTTTCAGGATTTAGCCAATCATATTTTAGCAATACACACATATAGGTGAGAGATTTTGATGCATTCAGTTAGGCATGTGTTCTTTATAAATCACATACAAACAAAAGTATGTGATTTCTTTGTAAATTACATACAGTCTTGAGTGTGCATGCATGTTACTAATCACGCACATATCATGCACTGTCTTTGTAAACCATGTCATGATCATGCTGTGTAAATCATGTGATGATTATTCAGTGTCTTTGTAAATCACGCATTAGCACTGGCTTTGTTAAAATTAATTAATTAAACACATAATAATAATAATAATAATAATAATAATAATAATAATAATAATAACAATAAAAATAAAATATAACAAAACATTAATTCATTTATTAAACATCAAATCGCTTGGATAAAACAATGTTGACGACGTGTTAAGGTCCATGGTTTTTGATACATAGTTTTATTATACACAATAATTTTACCCATTTTTTGCAGATTCGAAACTATTAAATCCAGATAATAGAAATCCATAGGATCAAATACAAATATCTTGCTAGGTTTCATATATATTGCTCACCAATGTTCTCCGCCGAGATGAGACGATTGAGTATTGACGATTATGGCTTGATTATTACGTAAATATGGAATTTTATCAAGAGGAAAAACCCCTAAAACTTCATGTCCTAGTATTTGTTTTCCAATTCAATAGACCTGAATAAAACTACATCAATAATATTAATAATACATGAAAAACTTACTCCATGACAAATTATCATAAATTATCTATACATTTATACCATTCAAACTAGCAATGCTTGAACGTTGTTCAAACCAACACGGTTCTGTTTGCAGTTATTTGAACCTCATTTTCAAATTCTCCATATAATACAACATGCACCGGTTCAGTTGTAGCTTTAGTAAACTTTATATCTAATCGTAAATTTCCATTTTGAGGTAATTGACTCTGATTTAAATCAAAATTGGGTGCCAAAAAAATGTAAATAGTGGATATTTGCATTTAAAATCATCAGGAGTTATATCACAATTAAGGTTTTTATCCAAATAACCCATATTTCTCACTATACTCTTCATATATGTAGCACAATAATCATCATTATCGAAATCTTGAGTATATGTTTCTCTATAATCACTATTTTTCGATAAAGTTAGCGATGTTACACCAAACCTTTTGAAAATTGAAATCGATGTTAAGTATGATCCATTATATTGAGATTCACTTTGAAATGTTACCAATATAAAGTTGGGCATTCTTCTATCTCCAAATATTTGTTCCTTATAAAAAGAACCTGCATCTTTAGCAATAGCAAATTGAACAATTTCCTTTGTTTTCAATGGATATATTGCATGCTTAGAATTAAGCCCCAGTTGATGACCAGCTAATACAGAGGGCTCAACATGAACTCTTCTCACCAATAATTTTGTATCAACTAATTGAAGAATTGGGGCGGTGGTAGCACTTGTTAGTGATAATGCCGACTCAGATCTTTTCAATGTAATGTGTACATTAACACCTGGGAGTAAATATTTCGGTTGATCCATAAAATCGAGTTGTAATGATGAGCACATGGTAATCACTATTGTAATTTATAATAGTTTCTATTAGAGCTTTGTGAATATATGTACTGTTACCACCCTCAATCTTGATATTATTAAATCCGAGAATTGCATCTTTATAAAGTGTATGAAACAAGAAATTGTTTGGTATTACATCACTAGGTTCACCCAACGGTTTTCTATCTTTATCTACAACTTTGATCTGAACAGTTAACAATGTATCGTTCAAATCTAAATATTCAGTTTGGGAACCGTTAATATAAAATTCAATATCAGTTCTACTGTCCATAATAGAATTCATCGGGAATACTTCTTCAAAAGCCCCATTTTAATTACCACCTGGTGAGATGGTTTATCAAATAAACACAATTCAGATTTATCACAAATCATTGAAATATACTTCCATATCCTTTCATTCGTTTGTTTATATGTTTATGAGGTCGTTTACGTTTTTGAGCTGGCGCTGTCGTGGTTAATGTTTCAAACATACCTGCAACACCTGGTAGAACTTTCCCTAACTCGGATAATACATTTGATTTCAGAGATGGTAATATTTTCTGCTCATTCATTATCACATCTTTAGCGGTTTTCATACCAAAACTACCACGGCGTTTAAGAATAGGAAGTGAAAATCTACGAAGAGTTCTCAACAATCTAGATCCGTACTGTTTACCAATAAAATATGGTAATTCAGCACCACTTTGGATACCACTATACATACTAATGATATCGTTATTGGCCATCTAATTTACGAAAATGTAATGTCAAATGAGTTTTTGTATCTTTAATAAATTCAATAAATTTACCGCTATTATCACGAATATTTATTTCTATATTGTTTATACATGATTTTGATACCGGTAAGTACATGGGATTATCGATATTTATATTGACAACTTCATCCTGGTCATGTTTATCAACCCAAACAGATTTCAATAGAGAAACCAAAGAATCACCAACAATTATAGGATCGATGATGTTAGTATATATGAACATTTGTCTATGACGTTTTATTATTTTAGGTTTGCGTACACTAAAAGCACTTGTCCGATGTGTTTGCTTATCTAATCCCAATGTATTAGCCAAATTTGTATCTTCCACCTCTATAATATATAATACAGTTATTTTGATGTGTTCATTCACAGGGCCGACATCAATAAAAGTTTGTCATTACCCATTCGCTTGGCATCCTCAATACTTTCAAACTTTATTGTAAATGGACTAAAATAACAACTAACATTCAATCCATCTTTGTTAAACATGCCACTATTTTCATCTTAAATCTGATTCGGAATATGACAATATCGATCAACATTACAGGACTCTGTTTAGTATTAATTTTTGTAATTTGAAATACTTCATCACTCCAATTACTATCGAAATTTTCGATGAATGGTGAAGCAGATATTTTACTAATTCTAACGCGAGCACCAACTTTATATTTTGGTTTAGTAATTTATAGAACTTTTTTAGATCGTACTGGTGTTTTTCTACTGATATCTATAGGTCTCAAACCATTCAGACCTCGATATGGTGAATTATTATAACTAACAAGTATTTTCGGTAATACATTTATCCATATTTTATTACCTTGATGCACGAAATATTTCTTCAATCTATCCCTCAATGTCCGGTTAAATCTTTCAACATGTGCGGCTTTGTATCGAGAATGTACAGAATTATGATTTATTTTGAGACGATCCAGGATTTGCTTAACTTTACAATTGTAAAACTCCTTGCCTATAATAATAATATTAACTCGTAATAATAAAAATATCTAAATCGGTTTGCAAATTGTCAGGATGCTCATTTTTAAATAAAATATTAATTGTTTTAGATATTTCCTCTGCAGATTTTGTCTTTCTTGGTACATCGCGGGCAAAACGACTGAAAATATCAATACACGTTAAAATATATTTATAACCCATGTTAATCTTTGAATACGGTATCATCTCCATCAAATCCATTTGCCATAAATCATTAATACTGAATGTCTTATAAGCTCTTGTTGGAAATCTTTTCGTATCGGTTTGCTTAAACTGTACACAAGCTGATCTGACAACCACTTTTGCGTTTCCTTTTTCGAATTTGGACTCTTTTCTTTAACTTTACCACTCCACCGAAACCTGCTTCGTCTTCTAGGTTTGTACAAATCTTCTCCATTACAACAAGATGATTTAAATTATAATTTAACATTAGGTAATGATTGTTCCATCATTTATTGTAATCCACTTATTAATGATATTGCTAATGGTAACATTGCTCCGATAAAACCGCCTTGTTGTTTATATATGATTTTTCTCATTTTTTTACGATTTTTATTATTTACAAGCGATAACAAAGGTTTACGATGTTTATTCAATACTAGTTTTTTAGATTTACTGATTTTAATTTTACCACTGACAACTTTTAGTAGAATTTTGAGTAGATCATCGACAAAAAAATTTGGAAATGATTGTAAAATAGACATTCATACCTGAAGCCTTTAACAATGCATAAAAATAAGGGAAACTCCTATGAGATTTTACAATTTTAACTTTTTGACTATTTTTATTACTCCTTTTAATAGGGCTTTTCGAAATTAGATTAAATGCGGGGAAATTCTCGGTTATTAGTTTTTTAGATTGTGTATAACTAGTCTTTGATGGAACTTTTTCGGTCTTTATTTTCTTTTTAATACTTTTTCTAAGTTTTCGAATATTTTTAAGCCTGGATTTCATAAAAATGTTTACATGTTAATGTTTTAAACTTTGTTTATATACCATGGCACCTTCTTTATTGAAAATATCTGTTTTTACTTGTAAATTATCATTGCATTGTTGTGTGAAATCAAGAAATATATATCCATGTGGTGATTTTGTAGCATCTTGAAATGCACTGATGAGAAAATTACGATTATTAGGGTATGCTTGTCGAGCAAGAAATCAATAACTGTTGCATCTCTAGGATTCTTGAAAATAACTAAATATTGAACATTTAAAATCCTTGTTCGATGTGCGCCACCCTGATGAAATAGATTTTGAGTAATAAAGATCACAGTAACACCAACATGTCTACTGATTTTTGTGAATAAATTATTAAAATCCTTTTCTTTATTAGCTTCCTGATACAAATCATCGATAATGATGACATCACTTTTCCTTACTCGACTTGACCAATTTTTATAGAAACCCTTTACTATTTTCATGTTTTTCAATTTACAGAAATTATCTTGAGTTAATCCATGTTCTTCATCTGCACCCCTATGCCAATAAATCTTGTTAAATTTTGTTTGGAATAAATTAGATTTCAGTAATTTCACACACAAACATAGTTTTACCACTACCACTATTTTTTTATATACCGCATCATTTCTTAATTCCATTATTAATTTGTATAATTATAGTTTTGGTTTATATTATACAATTTAATGAGCTCTTTCTAAAAATCATATATAAAGAATAATTTTTCATTGTTGTTTAATTATGTTATCAAATATACATTATACAGGAACTTTCGACGCGTCAAAAATGATGTTTCCGACTGGTAAACCCCAGCCAATTGTTGATAGGAGTAGAAAATACTCTATAATATTTTTCAAATCCGGCAAATGCAGAATCATGGGATGCAAGAAACCTTTAGATGTCAATAAATTTCAATATAGAATAAAGAATATTAAAATTCAGTGAATTACGGTTACCATGGATATAGGACAATCTATCAATCTATACAACATGTCAACAAAATGTCTTTGTATGTTCGATCCAAAATTATTTCCTGCACTGAGGCTTTTAAAATACAATCAAATGTGTGTTAACGTGTTTGCCAGTGGGAAAATAGTCATATTAGGGTTGCGAAATCTAGAGTACAAATATATTGTTACTGACATACACGATGAAATTATGGGATTGGTCGATATCTAATTAGCTAATGAGTGATTAAAACAACTTCGTTATTCATTTTATTTCATTTTTAAAATGGAAAATACTACGCCGAAGAAAAATATATGTACGATTTACCGATTAAAAATAACAGTCGATATGGTAAATTTATTATTTATTTATTTTCTTTTATTATTATTATTTTATTTAGAAGAATATGAAACCCTGGTAATTGGAAGATTACGGTATTATTATCCTCAACTCAATGCGATAATAAAGGATAAGCCAGCAACAATGATTCCCTAGCTCATATTTAATGAGACGAAAATACGGATTTCGCAGATGATCAATTAAGCTCTATAAACAGATTGGAAACGGAAATGGCAACAGAATACCCATGTATTCTAGATTGTAGTTGCTGCAATTTCCGTTACCAATGGTACGTCGAATGGTGGCTAGTCAAATCCGTAAGGAATTTTTGTAAGCTTCAACTTTTAAGCCAATAAATGTTTTGTGTTACATCTTTTTGTTTTTAGTTTGATTTTGATTTGTTTTTTGTTTTGTTTCTAGTATTAATAATTAATAATAACAAGTTTTATTAGTAATAATTTATTTAGTCATTGTTTTATATAATAAACGAAATAATACTAATAACAATAATAATAATATAAACTTGTAATAATATAACACATAATAATAATGTAACACATGATGAAAATAAGTATAGAAATACACACATATAGGTGAGATATTTTGATGTATGTGTTCTTTGTAAATCACATACAAACAAAGGTATGCATGTGTTTTCTTTGTAAATTACATACAGTTATGTGTATGCATGCAGTAATGCACTTATCATGCAGTGTAAATCATGTGGTGATTATTCACTCATTAGCACTGGCTTTGTTAAAATTAATAATAATAATAATAATAATAATAATAATAATAATAATAATAATAATAATAATAATAATAATAATATTAAGTAATAGAATAAAAATTTTAAAATATTAATAATTAAAACACTACTTATAAAAATAAGTAGTAAATTTAAATTAAAAGTTTTTTAAAAATACTATGACCTTGTAAAATTTTTGAATGACCTTAAAAATATATGATGAGTCATGGTCGTTGTTTAAATGGCCTTGGAAATATGATGACTCATCCAATGACCTTGCGAAATTTTTGAATGACCTTAAAAAATTATGGTGACTCATCGAATGACCTTGAGTGAGTCATGTTTTTTGTTTAAATGACCTTGAAAATTATGATGACTCATCCAATGACCTTGAACGAGTCATGGTCTTTGTCCTACAAAAATTTGTACTTTTAAACTTAGAGAAAATAAAATTTATCGGGGGGGTATATGTCTTTGTCCCAGCGGGCCTGTATCCCACTACTATGGTTGTTTTGGATGATTTCATCAGCAAAAATGAATGAATTTCAGCAATAACTGAAATCCGCTTCTTGAGATAATTTTTGGGACAAAAGAATTTTTATAAAAATTTTCAGTGCTCTAATGCATGTGAATTGAAGGAAACTTTATAATTGCCATATACATTACAAATCCCAGAAACTGTTTTAATAAAATATATATGTATTTATAAAGTTATATAGTGTGACAGCCGGCAGAACACATGGCATCGTCGTCTGTCACACTATACAACGGTTCAAATAACATACGTATACAAATAACACTTTTCACAAATAAATTTTTTTTCACTACAGATTACTTTACCCCTGTTATTATTTATTGGCACTTTAGAAGTATATTTTAAATTTGTATGACGACACTCAAGAGATATAAAAATGTAATAAATTATAGATTTTTAAATAATAAGGCATAAATGATCAGAAATTCATATAAAAAAGAAACTTTAAATTAAATGAAAATTTTGCTAACATTAAATAATAAATAAACTTTTTAAAAGTATATAATTTGTGAAAGGTTGTGTATATTAGAAGGAAATTGATACAAATAAAAAAATTTATGTGTGAAAGGGCACTCAACTGAATTATTTTAAAATAAAAACAAGTTTTAAAACAATAAAAAGTGAAATCTCTTCAAAATAATTTCATACAAATGAAACACACAAAAATCTTATACGAAGATCCAAGTAACCGTGCTGGAATCAGTAGACATTTTAATGGTAAAAAATATTATTGGCCTTTAAGAACAATCTCAGAAAAGTGAATCGGAAGATGTTTCATCTGTAACAGATTATTGTAATTATTATTTCTGTCAAAACGATATCATATTCATTGTTGTTTATGATCAATGCTTCGTTTTAAGATTTTCTGGTAAATCTTATTGTGAAAATATTGCAAAAAGATGTTGTACATTATCGCAATTATCCAAGCGACAAAATTCAATTATTTAGAATCTAAAGAAGCTAGGCTGTGAGCTAAAGTTTAGATCATAGCCTAGTTTCTTGAATAAATATATTATTATAAAAAATTAAAATAACTATTTTTACATAAAACCTTTAGAGAGCGCATAATAACCCTCACTTTTCGATTATACTCATTCTTTTTACTGGGCCCCTAAATTTAATGCATATATTATTAATTTTATATTAATGCTTTACAAACTATTGGGGCTTTGAAGATGAACCAATCTAAAGTCGACGTTTCTAACTGGAACCAAGGCTTAAAGTTGATCTAAATCTGGCTATAGCTCTGATATTTTATATTTTTTAATATTCTTGGGTTGGACTCGAGTTTCTTACATGTTGCTGATGACAGCTATAAAACTCGAAACTAGTCTACCATTGATAATTGCATTGAAGACAACTTTAAAAATAATTTGATATTATATTTTAGTAAAATCTTTTCTTATTTACACTGTTGAATAATTATCATTTTCAATTTTCTCTTACAATATATCAATATTTTGTATAATATTCACCACAAAGTTTCCTCATAGCCTTTTTCAGGTTTCCTTTTAATTTTGTGTAATTTTCATTAATTTGAAAACAAAAAAAAATAAATGAAATAGAAACTTTAAGTCAATGCTGTATGGAATTAAAAATAAGTAATTATTTAATGTGATGAAAAATTATTCCTAAACTACTGGAATCCCAGTGACTTATTCCCTATGAGAATTATTGCCCATTGAAAATGTTTGGACATGTAAGTTCAATATTGTGATGGTTATAAAATGTCAATAAGAAATAAATCTGCTGCTTCTGCTTTCTGTAAAAGATTCGACAAGACAATTACTCAAAGTTGTATCGGATTACTTCGAATGCAAACAGACTGTTTGTGATTTGATTGGCTGCCTCATCGGCCAATAGCAAGCAAAGAAAATCGACATCTCTAATTTCTATTATATTTTGAATTAATCCAAACCTATAACTCGAAGATGGTAAATCACTGGTGCAATATTTATGAAACAATATTAATTTGGAATATTTAAACAGATTGTAACAGGTAATTCTTTTTTATTATTTGTTTTAAATGATTATAAGTTATTTAAGAGTCATGAAAGAAAATGAGTAAATTAAAATTGCGACGAATTCTAGGTTAAAATAAACTTTATTTTTGAATTTATACACATGAAAAGGGGTTATATTAAATATGTTATCAATTTGTTTTTAAAATTATTCATGAATACTGAAGAGTTCCCTCAAATTAAGCACATAGAAAGGCAAAAATTGAATTAAAAATTCTTTTATATTAATTATGATATTTTTATTAATAAATTAAATTAAATCGCATTTTTATAAGGGGAATAAATTTACTTTAGTTTTGATTTTCATAAAATATATATGAAAACATAAATTCACATAAAAAAATTAACAAAATATTTAAACATTAACAAACAAAAAATATAAATAATTACTTATAATCATAATTTATTTAAGAAAAGACTTTCTTTATTACAATGAAAACGAATAGGAACTACATTAAAAAAAATTTCTCTTTAGTTTCATATATTATATGCCAGTGGTTTTTTATCTGAGAGTACGATAAAGCATTTTGAGGGATGCTAGAGAAACTTGCAAGCATTACGTCGACTTCTGAGACCTCACTTTTTACCTTTGGCTTTAACCCAGCGCATATACCTGCAAATGTAGTGCAATAAGAACCTTGAATTATTACAAATGAAAAATAATAACGTATTCATTAAAAATTTAGATATTGTTTTGTATGTTTTAAATTAAAATAAATTATCTAGAAGTAGATGAAATTTCTTTAATAAAGAAATATTATCACATTTTACAAAAAGATGCGATAACTTAATTTTTGGATTATGGCATTGGTGGACTATTTTCCATATAGACAAATTGTAAAATGTGAATAAAAATGGTTTTTACATTCACATATTCTAATAAAACAAATCCTGAGAATTCTTCCCTGGGCAATAGCCAGTTATGTATTTGGTCAACTTGACTCTTGCAAAATTATAAAGTGGAAGGGAGGGGAGGGGCGGGTGGCCGAAAAATGCATTATTGTTAATTGCTTTCATAATATTTGTTTTAAAAATAGCTATAAAAATTTCTAATTTTCAAATTGTCTTCGAAAATTATTTATTATATTTTATAAACAATTTTGTAATTTTAATTTGTAATTTTATTATGGATGCTTGAAAATTTTTAAAAATGAGATTTTCCCATTTTTGACCCTTTCCCTTTTGCCCGAGCCCAAGCACCCAAACTATTGATAAAATCAAGTTATAATCAGTTATAAAGTTAGTGTCAATTATTGTCAGGAATCCTGCTCTTTTATCCTGAAATATCTTAGTCATCAAATCTTTTACAGTGTCCAAGTTTCAAGGGTTTGTATCAAATTTAGTTTTCCCGCTATTCGATGTTAAATAAAGTGATTTTTATAATCAAGTAAAGCGTATATAACAATGAAATAGCAAAAGATTATAACCAAAAATTTGACAGAACAAAATTTTATATAACTCATAAAACAAATGTTTGATAAAATACCTTAATTGTCATTTGCCCATCTGTTATTTACAAAGTAGAAAAACACAATTTTCTATGTTGTATTTTTTTCCCGTTATTTGTCTGTTGAAATACTAGTTTTCGGGAATTTTATGTGTTGGGAAGTTCTGTAGGCATCATTTATTAAACTAAATTAAAATTTCGAAGGTCTATTTTAAATTTAATTTATTTATACAATGGAAAACAGAAATTAAAAATTTATAAAAAATGTACACGGTAAATATGCTTTATTTTTTTGATATTTTAAGGATGCAAATACCAATAAAGAAGAAAAATAAAAATATTTGAAACATCACATTATCCGCTAGATTCTAATACATGATGATCAGATGGGGGTCAATGGGGATCAGCGAGATTAGGGGTATGCGTTGAGGGCAAACTTTCTACTTACAAAATGTTCATTTTTATTTTATAATACTTTTATTTTCAAGTACTTTTACTCTGCTAAACTGTCATCGTATTAATATAAAACATGTTATTAATTATTAAAGAGAACACCAATCCAAAATATATATTCAGCTACAATATATTTCGACTGATTAACAGTCATCGTCAGGTACTTCGTCTTGAACTTTAAACTATTTAGAAAAAATCATTATTACTTAAACAAATTTTTGTTTTAAATTCTCAAAGCATTTTATCAAAAATAAAAAAAATGCTTTTTTTTAAAATCACAAATTTTACAAAATTTAAAAAACTTTAATTTTCTAAACAAAGACTTTAGCAAAATTTAAATAAAACTTTCAACGAAATATTTTAAAAAATTTTTACCAAAACTATTTTAAACTTAGTTTCATCCTGCATAAAAAATTGCGCTTACTAATATCAATAAATGCCATAGGTCGACTGTGATCGTAACCTTGAGAGCGGAAACTAAGTTTTATCATTTTGTTATTATTATTATTATTATTATTATTATTATTATTATTGTTATTATTATTATTATTATTATTATTATTATTATTATTATTATTATTATTATTATTATTTTTTTTTTTATTATTATTATTATTATTATTATTATTATTATTATTATTATTATTATTATTATTATATAGTAGTAGTAGTAGTAGTTAGTAGTAGTATAGTAGTAGAAGAATTATTATTATTTATTTTTGAAATAGTAATAAATGTGAATACTCTACAAACAGTGCAAACAGTGATAAAAGAATTAGTTTAAGTGATTCATTAAAATGTTTTTATAATTAAATTTAAAGTTTATTATATTAGAGTCAATAATCCTCATCAAAAATGATTAGGTTTAGTGTTAAAGGTGTTTTATATAAATTAAAAGATCAATTTAGAGCTTGAGAAAATTAAAAATTTTAATTTACTCATTTATTTAAAATCCATTAGTATTAACACGAAGAGGAAATTAAATTGTTAATTGGGGGATCATTTCCGTGAACCAGACAATTGCATGTCATAGCAAATTAAATGAAGAAATATTGTGAAAAGGATTTTAAAATTTACCAAAACAAACCCCTGTCAAGGTAAAATGTCGAAAATTCAAAATTTAATAAAGAATAAAAAGGTTTTTATATATTTAAATTATATCTAAAATGCAAATTCGATTTTAAAATCTTATAAAACATTTTTAGAGTTGAATAATTTATTTTTGATTTTTAAAAAATTTATAAATTTTTATTTTTATCTATTAAATTTATTATATTGATAAATCTAATTTGAAAAATATTTTGGAAATTTGTTTAAGTAAATATATTTGTTGAATACAGTTGAGTGAAAGAAAATATCAATCAGAGATGAAGAGGAGAAATCGAAAGTCTAGTTAAATTTTGGTTATTCGTGATCAGGACCGATTCATATTTCTTTTTATGAATTAACATTGTGGGAATTGGCTAACATTGTTATTTATTTAAATTTTATTTATATAAGTAATTCCGCCATCGACAAAAAAAAAGATGTTAAAATTTATTATTATTATTATTATTATTATTATTATTATTATTATTATTATTATTATTAGTATTATTATTATCATTACTATTATCTTTTATTTAATTTATCATTAAAATAATATATTAAATCTGATCTAATTTAATAATTTAACATGTTACATCTATTGCCTATCATAGAGTTAATAAAATATTTATGTTTCTAAGTCGATTACATGTAAATTTTTTATAAAATTTATATAGAGAGTTTTGAATTATATATTTTGTTATTTATTGATAATTTGCATGATAATTTAATATTTTATTTATTAGTAATATCTTTAATTTTATTTTGACAAATAACAGTAGATTATAAAATTCGCTAATGAAAAATAAATAAATTTGTTATAATTTCATAAACTGAAGGGGGGGGGGAATAAATGAATATTGAAATTCTAGGACATAAATTACTAGATACAGATTTTGAGAATGATAAAATAAATTCAGCTCTTTGTGTTAATTAATAGTAAAATTTCTTATTCATGTCTTACTAATTAAAATGAATATTATAATAATGAATTATATAATGTTACAAAATTTAACTCACTTTAATTTAAAATTTTGGCCCCCTCACGCAAAAGAATTTTTTTAATTTAACAAAAAAAATGTTACACATTAAATAGATATTTTTTTCATATATCATTCTTCAAAATAAAAAGGAAACAACAATGACCATGAAAATTTTCAAAGCCATATCAAATAACGTATGGATATAATTTAGATTTATTTGCTAACCAGTTTTTCATTGTAACATTGTTCATTAATTTGATTTAATTTAAAAATAGTTAAATAAAATTTAGTATATTTTTAAAATAGTAATATTAAATAGAAATATTATTTTAACAAATAAAGTTTTCCATGTATACTTAACACATTGTAATCGGATCACGTATTGATACGTGTTTAGCAAATTAAATGCTAGAGAGCGGATCACGTATTTATACGTTTTTGATAGATTGTTAGTGGAGCGCGGGTCACGTTAAAATGCGGGTTCCAATATACTTGAGTTTTCGCTATATAGCGTCTGTAGGGTTGTAGCCATGCAGGTAAAAAGAATTATTGAAATCAAGCAAATATTTTTGAAGTTATCGCAATTTTTCTAGAGGTCTACGTTAGCGCGAAATTACGCGAAAAATAACACGTTACCAGCACTAGTTCGCGGCCGAAAACTGCCCGATCACAATGTGTTAATAATTTTTTCGTAGATGCTAATTAAACTTTTCACCTTTCATCTATTTATCTTTTCTTTCAATATTTCATATATTTTCATTGCAAGAATAAATCAAAATTTTTATTTTTAATGTTACTTAAGAAATAAAAGTTTTGATATATAGGTGCTATGAAGACTAATTATTTTGAATCAAGATATAAATATTAAAATAAATACGTGAATTAACTAAGTATAAATTATTTTTTACTTTTTATCACAATTCACAAGTACAACTATTTTTATTTACTTAATATTATAATTTTTTTTAATTTAATTACATTTTAATTAATTCGTTCGACTAATATTTAATTTTTAGTATATTTTAGTGAATTTTTTAATATATATTTTATTCTAATATTTTAAAATTTTTAATAAAGAAAACATGTTAATCTCTCAAAATGTTTAAGTTTATAATAAAATGTTGTGAGAAAAAACGAAATAAATATAAATAAATTTCTGGAGTAACTATTGAATTAGATTTGGTGATAATATATAAATTGCCGAAGGCGTTATAAAAAAAGAATTATTTTCATCGATTGGCTTTCACAAAAAAATTGATTTGAAGAAAATAATTATTTTTCAGAAATTTTTGATATGTTTAAGTGGAACGCATTTACAAATATTAATGAAATATAATAATTATAATTATGCCAAATAATAATAATAATAATATTAATAATAATAATAATAATAATAATAATAATAATAATAATAATAATAATAATAATAATAATAATAATAACAATAACAATAATAATAATAATAATAATAATAACAATAATAATAATAATAATAATAATAATAATAATAATAATAATAATAATAATAATAATAATAATAGTAATAATAATAGTAATAATAAAAATAATATTTAGCTTTTTGTTATAAATTTCTCAAAAATTTCCACAACAATGGACTGATTCCGGAAAATTGGAAAGTGATCAAAAGATTAAATGAGAAGATAATTCTTGTTTTCAGGAAATAATAAACTCATCATATCGTCGATTATTAACAGAATCCATAATCATAATATTTCATAATATATTTCTTGTTTGATTATACTATTCATGACCTCTAAATACTAAAATTGGATTTATCAAAAAAATTTATAATTAATTTTGTTTAAATCTAAAGATCTTTACTTATACATTTCTTTTCCAGTATTTCTAATACTCTTGTTTTTCTTTTATCAGGTTTATCACTAAGTTTTGTTTCATTATTAATTTCATCTTTTCTTAGAATAAATTTGCATAATTAAATAAATTATAAATATTAGTGTCATTTCTTGAAATTTTAAAGATTACAAATATATATTATTATTATTATTATGATAAAAAGAATCACAGAAAATTTGCTTTGAATTAAATAAAAGAAAACACTAATCTACTACAATATATTTCAACAGCCTTTTTGTTATCGTCAGGTAGTTTTGAACTTAAAACTATATTGATTTAAAATGCTTTATTCAAACAAATATCTTCATTTAAATTTTTTTCACATAAAATATCAAAAATTCCTATTATTTTAAAAATCTAATTTAATAAATTTTATAAAATTGAAATTTAACAAAATATATAAAAATATATATTTAAAACCTTTTAGTATGATATATTTTTAAAATATAAAACATTTATGAAGAAAATTGTTTAAAAAATTAATTTAATTCTATATAGTTTTTTTTAGTTTGAATCTACATACCAATGACAGTGAGTCTGTCAAAATATATTGTAGTATAATATATATTTTTGATTGGTGCTATCTTTTATTGTGATATATTTGTTTTTCTTGTTAATAATTATTATCTTCATAATTTTTAATAATAATTATTTTATTACGTATTATGATTATAAAAAAATATAGAAAATATATAGTTAATAATAATAAGTAATAACAGTCATCTATTGATAATACTAATAATTGAAAATTAATTAAAAAGGTTAAAATAATTAAATAAAATTAATTAGAAAAATAAAATTCAAATAATTGAAAATAATTAATTATTTAATGTAATTAATTAATTAAGTTCTTCTGTATGAAAAGTAAAGTATTTATTTATTACTGTCATTCAGTAAGTAATAATGGGGACCAAAAAATTAGTTTACTTTTATTTACTGCCAATTTCATTTCCTTGGCTTATTAAATGTTGTCATTGAACTCTTGACAGCGTAACTGTCTTAATAATTTATTTAAAGTTTTTTAAACATTCAAAAGATAAACTTTCGACTTTCTCATTGACATTTTATCAAAAGAAAAATTCCAAAATTTAATTAAAATTATTTTGATAATCGCAAATAATATTTATCACAAGATATTTAATATTTTCAAACGATTTATAAATTCACTTTGATATGTTCGTTTTGGAAAGTGACTTATTTGAGATTTAAAACTTCCCGAATGTAAAAAAATGTCACGCAAACAAAAATTAATGAACATCAATGAAGATAAAATGGAATTTTGTTTATCTAAATAATCGACGGATTCTCTGAATATTTCCAGAAATTCTATTAAAAAATTCGATTGATTTTATATTTTTGCAATTTTGGGTAAATTTAAACAAAGTATTTTACGTTAAAATTTAAAATATTTGAGACTAACTTTTGGAAGTCTCGACGTTTTATTTAGAATCTTTCTGTAGTAAAAGAAAATTGAATGGAATAAAAGAAAAATAAACGAAATTAGAATATGAAAATTTAATTAATTATAAAATGATAATTAACATGGAAGAATGTGTAACAATTTCTAAATGAGCAGTAAAAGCATAAATTTACTAGTTAATTAATTAAAGTAGAAAAAATCTTAAAATAAATAAACAAAAACATAAATCAAAGTGTTTATAGGTATGGCTTAATAAAATGAAATTGGTCTCAAGAGGATTAAAATCCACATAAAATAAGCGAATTAATTATTAATTAATTAACTAATTGACGGATGAATAAATCAGCAAAAGAATTTCAGGATTATAGAATACGTCGTTAATAAGGAATTTGTTAATAAAAAAAGCAGAAAATGGTACCAAAATAAAAAAAAATATGTCAAAAAAGATTTATGAAGAAAATTTGAAAATGGTTTGTGAATAAACTAAAGATTAATTGTGCAAAATCTCGAAATCTATCAAACAAACAAATAAGTTTTATTATTTATATACAGGATTAATTTTTTTCATTTTTTTAGTTGATCATATCTAATTGATACCTTAGTAAAATTTTATTGAAATAAAATTTATGATTATTATTGTTTGTTGAATTTCATCTTTTAAACTTTCATTTTCGATAGTAATATCTTTATTCAAGTGACGAAGAAAAGGCTGCAGTTTGCAATTCCTGTTCAAAATCAAAAGCGATATAACACAATTTTTCTTTAATATCTCGGACAATTTCTCTTTCAGCCAAAAGCATTCTGCAAATTGCATGGGGTAACGCATAGCCAGTTGAACGCCAAGCCGCATCGAAAGCGAGAACTGCAGCAATAGATTTAAAATGAATAAAGACATCTTCATCCCATAGTTCATTGTTGTTGCTAATAAATACATATCAATTCTTCGAGTTAAACAATTTAACGTGTCTGATATCTTGAAATTGAGTCATGATTGATAGTTTTGAAACGAATTTCAAAATCGAAATATATATTTGAACAAATTATAAAATTCCAAAATGTCATAAAAAATTAACTGATTTAACAAAATTCAAATGATAACTATTTCCAAAATGTCATAGAAAAAATAAACCAACCAATTTAAACAACTTGAAATAGTCTAACTCAAACCATAAATTCGAAAAAAATAACTAAATCCTCAAACTTCCAATGATTCAGCAAATCCGAGCGATCAACCTCGTCTAAAAATCTACTCGCCGCGCACACAGACGCCACAAAATTGACTACCTTTTCATCAGGATTGAATATTATAACTAAATTAAATTTTGTATTGTATTATTCTAAAGTCAATTTCCGTTTATTTTAGTTTATTAGCAGGTTATAAAAAATACTTTACCGAAAAAATACATTACATTAATAAATAATTATAAAATTTTTGTTAAAAAATAAATATAAACATTAATTAAAATTTATTTATAAATAAAATTAATAATATTAAAAGTAAAATAACTTAATAAAATGTTTAAATAACAAATATAGTTTATTGGCTTCTTCATGTACTAAAAATGCAATAGAATAAAATCAGGTATGCTAATTTGTTTTATTGGTTAATAATAATATTATTATTAAAAGTAAAATAGTTAGTTAAGTAGAGTTGGTTATTAATGGTGTGAGTATTTCAATTTCTCAAAAATTTATTTAACCTATTATAACGTAGAATTCTCAAAATAAAATTGTTTAAATATCCTCAGAACAGAGAAATTTGAAGGAATTTAAATTTATAATATCAATAAATATTTTACAAAAATGGGTGTTCTAGCTCGATCTAATAAGAATAGTTCATTATGTCCTGTTAGAACCAAAGGGGAAGGGCTTTAATCCACGGGTGGGTAATGCCGACATAATCGCATATACTATTGCTTAATCACAGTGTTTCATACAGTATGTTTTGTTATATATTGGCTACACAACCCACGGGTTTTATTCAACGTGAGTGATTATGTAACCATATGTGTCATTACGTCATGTCTTGGGGTTCAAAGCCATATTGTGTCATAGGTCACGTGGGTCCAAGGACATATGTCCTAAAGTCATATTACATCATATGCACACTGAATTAAGGTCAAATGACGTCATCGATAATTTTTGTTTAAATGAAGTCGCCATTTAAAATTTTGTTTTAATGAAGTGGTCATCATTTTTTTAAAAAGGTTTTTGTTTAAATGGTCTGATATTATAATTATTCACGTAACATCACAGTTTAAAATACACCATGCTTTGTTGATGTCGCCATTGTGATGTTACAATGAAAACTATGATTATATCAGATCCTTTGATCTCACTTTGTGGGTGATACGGTCGTTATATCTTACAAATAAACGCGAGCTCTGCTCACCGCTCATTGTGTCTGGTAATAAATAAATGCATTCTTTATCTTGTCTCATCTTTTCTTCATAGGATTAATAATAATAATATTAAAAATATTAATAATGTACCCAATCGTTAAATATGCAAGGTTTTTTCAACCCATACCCGATTTTAAACCAGCCTCAAGATTTATTGAAAATTATCCCTCTACGCCAGTAGATATAGTCACTGGCATTAAAGTTGAATTAAATTTATATGTTTGGTATCATATTTTGTTCGAAATTCAATCCTGACCCCCTTTTGATCATATAGGCTGATTAAACCGTTGATTCATAGATTTTGACACTTGAATCAACTTTTAATATAAAATTAACCTTAACACTAACTTTTTTTTCAAAATTCCGCATCCTTCCAACAACAAAAACATCAAAAATACAGTGAGATCATGAGTTTTGAGCCCAGAATCGATTTTATCGACCCAAATTTACCAAAAATTAATATTGTTTGATTAAAATCAGACCATTTAAACAAAACCTTTTTTTAAAAAATGGAGACCACTTCATTAAAACAAAAATTTAAAATGGCGACTTTATTAAAGCATAAATTTCGACTTCATTTAAACAAAAATATTGATGACATCATTTGATAAAAGATAAGATAGAAACTCATTATTAAAATGGCAGCATACACGAAAAACAAAATATTAAATGCTATGCTTGTCATGTGAAAGGTCGTATCAAACGAGAAAGCCCAAGCATAAAATGTCAGCATTGTAAGAAACAGGGTCATTTCAAATATAAATGTTTTCAACTGAATCCAAGGAGAAGCAGATGGCAAGAACAAAGATTTGCAGCTATTTCAACTGAAAGAATGGAAGGAAAATCGCAGTAGGATAAACCAGGTGAAACTCCAAACCACGAAGCTCCGGTGCTAGAGGAGGTGATTGGAGCTCTAAATCTACAGTAAGTAATTTTTATTTTGAGAATTCTGTATATAGTAAACAATTAAATAATATTTTTAAAAATAATAATGTTAAAATAAAATTTTAATCTAGATATAATTAACTGTAAACTATTAAATAATAATTGTAAATTTTGTAAATTAGATGATATTTTTTATAATTACCCTCTAAAATACATTGATTGAAAAAAACATTGTTAGTAATATTGATGCTCTCAAACAAAATTCTTGGATAAAAGATAATAGTGGCTGTTTTGGAGGTAGACCGAGTATGAACATAATAGTTGATAATTTAAAACTTAGATGTTTGTTAGATACTGGTGCTAATCTTAATGTTATAGATGTTTCTAAATTATCAAGTGGAAATTTAGAAACATTGAATAAAGTAGATCTAATAGTTAAATGTGCTAATGAATGCCCATTAGAAATGCTTGGGAAAATAAATTTAGAATGTAGAATAGAAGAGAGAAAACAAATATTTAAATTATCATTTTACATTGCCCGTAATATTTCTCCGAAAGTAATTCTTGGTATGAGTTTTATGAATAAAGTCGGAATAAAATTAAACATTGATAATGGTGGAGAAAATCTTTCAAAAAGAATCAACGTAATAGAGGAATCTGGGAATGATAATACTGAAATCAAAAGATTGGTTAGAAAATATGATAGTATATATATGAAGCACATATATGATATAGGGAAAACTCAGCTGGTGAAACACGAGAAAATATGTCCTCCTATTAATATGAATCCTAGAAGACAACTAGTGCACTTGTTACTGAAAACTGAGGAATGTATTGAAGAAATGGAAAAATATGGCATAATTAAAGATTGCACATCTCCATGGAACATTCCATTAGTATGCATTAAAAAAGAGGATAGTGAAAATTTAAGACTGTCTTGACTTCAGATTATTAAATAAATCATCAGAAAGACCCATATTTCCAATTCCTAATATTGAAGAAATTTTAGATAGTATTTATATCTCAAAATAGTTTACTACAGTAGATCTTGGTAGTGCGTTCTATCAAATTGAATTAGATGAAAGTTCCAAATTAAAAACAGATTTTGCTACGAAATCTAAAAAATATTGCTTTAACAGGGTGCCTTTTGGTATAGCCGCAGTATCAGCAACTTTTCAAAACTGATGAACAAATTATTAGAAGAGATAAACTGGAAAATTGCTATAGTATACCTAGACGACACATTAATTTTCTCAAGGATTATGAATCACACATCAGATTAATATAACATGTTTTCACAAAAATAGAGAAAGCTGATTAAAAATTAGCCTTTCAAAATGCAAATTTCTAAGGAGAGAAGTGAGGTTTTTAGGACATATTATAAATGAAACAGGTTTAAAAACTAATCCTTCTAAAATAGACTCAATTAAGAATTTTCAAACACCCAATGTGTCAAGAAACTTCGAAGTGTTTTTAGGGTTAACAAATTATTACCGGAAATTTATAGACAATTACACAAAGTATTCAAAATCTTTAGAATCGTTAACAAGCAGCCAAAATAAAAAATTAATATGGTCAAAAGAGTGCCAGAAGCGTTCGTAGAACTAAAAGAGAAACTTTTCATTGTACCAATTGTGTTATATCCAGACTTTAATAAAAGTTTTATTTTGAATACTGATGCCAGTTTTGATAGAATTGATGCAGTGTTGTCACAGTTAGATTAAAAGGTGAAAGAAACAGTATTCACATATGGGTCAAAAGCACTCAATAAATCCGAATTGTGATATTACATTACAAGAAAAGAGCTTTTAGTCGCTCATCACTTAACGGTTCACGCCAAGCATTATATGTATGGAAAATGATATAAACTTAGAACAGACCATTTATGATAAAAACAAAAAACCCATAACCGCACAATTTCAAACTTGGATGAGCCATCTCAGTAGCCTAGATATTGAATTTGAATACAGAAAAGGTTAACTTAACGCAAACGCAGACTTCTTATCGAGAAGTGACTGTAACGTGTATTCAGTGTCAAACAATCATCCAGAAACAAAGATTGGGAAACTGAAAACAAAATTAATTGCAACAATGACAGAAAATCTATTTGATAAATGGCTAAAAGACAGTAATGAAATAAAAACCATTAAATGTAGTGACTCAACAAATTAAAAATTTAAAGTCTAAAATAATCTTGTTAAAACGATTGAGGGTAAAGTTTGGATACCAGATGAAAGTAGAAACGCATTTATCGGTGAATATCATAAGAAATTATGCCATACAGGTAGCAATAAAGTCAAAAAATACATATGACACAAGTTTGCAATGAATAATCTTAGTAGCAAAGTAAAAGAAGTCATTGAAAGATGTGAAAATTGCCAAAAGCGGAAAACGTATACTAATAGAACGAAAGAACTAATAGTGCATCAAGAAGATTCTAAAATATTTGAGGTAATTTATATGGATATATGTGGTCCTTTTCCAAACTCTGTGTATGGAAAGAAATATATTTTATGAATTATCGATCAAAAAAGTAAATATATAGTACTCAGAGCAATATCTTCTCAAAATGAGTATAATGTGATTAATGAGTTAAGAAACTGATGGTTGTTAAAGTTCGGTGCTCCTCGTATCATAATAGTTGATATAGGTAAGACATTTGAAGGGAAAATGTTTCAAGATGTGTCAAAAGATTATAACATGGAGATATGTTATTCAAGTCTTTATCATCATTCGGAAAACGGTCAAATTGAACGCCAGTTTCGAACAATAAGAGATTCTATACAGATATCATTAAAAAACAATAAATATTGAGATTGGGTCGAACTATTACCAGTAATATAATTTATGCTAAATAACACATATCAGAAAACAATTAAGACATCCGAGATCATATTTGGCAAATCTTTAAGTAGAAAATGCACTGATGATAAAAGTACAGAAATATCAGTAAGCAGTGATAGGAAATTCGTGATTGGTGATGCAGTTTTGATAAAGAAAAATAATATAAATAAATCAGAGAACAGATATGAAGGTCCTGGTAAAATTGTCGGAGAGAACCACGAAAAGAATCACCTACCCATAAAAATTCTAAAATGGTCTCACTATAGTCAAGGGTTACTTTGGTTCTAGTTAAAAAAGCATAGAATTATAAAAAAATCCTACGAGGCCGTGGGTCAACCGTCTTCCGGTAAACAAATATAAGATATAGATAATTACTTGATTCGCTTATCGATAAAAAAGCCTAAATGGTCATACTATACTCAAGGAGTATCTTTGGCTCTCGATAAAATAAACAGAATTTTCCAATCTCTATAAAAAGCCTAGAAATTCAATTCTCAATAATAAAAAAGCCTAAAATGTTGACTGACAATAAAAAGCACATGTAGTATTTGGTCACATTAATATCTATAGGAAAATATATGCTCACAAAAAAATCATTTATCAATAAAAACCTAAAATGGCCTACTATAGAAAAGGGGTACTTTATGGTCTCGAAAAGAAGTAACGAAAGAAGTTATAAAATAAAATTAAATAATGGCTCCATTTTAGTTAGAAATATAGAGTAGCTCAAACATTTTAAAGGAAGTGGGATGTAAGGATAAATATTAAAAATAAAATTTATAAATAATTAATTTAAATTGTCTAATAATGCAGAATTCTCAAAATAAAATTGTTTAAATATCCTCAAAACGGCAGAAATTTGAAGAAATTTAAATTTGTAATATCAATAAATATTTTATAAAAATTGATGTTTTAACTCTATCTAATAATAATGTTTCGTTAATATAAAAAATTAATCGACAAAATGTTAAGTTGGAGTTACGTAACATAATGCAATTTTTTAAAACTAGTTTTTTAATGAAACAGGCTCTATATAATTTAAGGTTTTGAAAATGTCATTTATATCTACATTATCACTAAATTTAGGCCATTTATCACAATTAATATTTGGAAATATCCCTTCATAAAATAGATCCTGATCACTCCAAAACCGAATTTAACAAGTCTTTTGCTTTCTGTTTCTTCTCTGATTAACTTTTTCTTTCAGTTTTCAAAGTTTATATATTGTTTTGACTAAAATTAAATTTCGTATGATAATCTTTGTAACAAAGTGGAATGTTTCAGTTTTTACAATTTTTGATTTAATACAAATCCGTCGAGGTTGACGCACTTTGATCGTGATGAGGCATATAGTTTTGCAAAATTATGTTATTTGGATGTGGGTGGGTTTTTACGAGAGACTGTAGTGTGAGCAAGATTTGTATTGAGTGAATCACTTTTGTGGTGTTTATTAAGATTTAAACTATTATTTTATGTATCTGAACTCTTTTTCTAAAAAGCGAAATAAAAGCACTTTTTTCAGTAGTTAAAGGCTGAACAATATTATTAACTTTCTGGGAAATTACAAATGAATTATTTTAAAATTTATTTTTAACAAGTTCTTAGCATTTTTATTCGAAGATCAAACGATTTTACTGAGTTATTGTCATTTTCTCATCAGTTTTCTTAATAGTAATTATTATACTTACTTTGGTATAATATAAACATTATTTATTAATAATTTATAATGTAATAGTTTCACCATTCATAATTTAACGGTTTCTCTAAGTCTAAATAGAAATGTCGACCTTGAAAAGGCTGCTCTAAGCTTTTCCTCAAATCTTCTTCCTTTTGCTTTCTCGTATTTATTATATAATGGTTTGTCTAACAGTGTGGTAACCAGAATCTTCTGCATCTTTGTAATTTTCAAAATTGTTTGACACTCTTTAATGAATTCTTTCAGATATCTCGACTCTTTCTGGTAACATTCTATAATCATAAGGTTTGTTGATGAGTTTTCATATTAGCTGCAATAATATTGCATTAATTTTCATCATTTTGTCATAATTAAGAATTAAAATTCTCCACAAACTTTATTCAACCAAAATAAATTTAAAATTGATCAACAAATTTTGTAATATTTAAACAATTCTATTGTAGCCGATTCTTATTTATTTATGAGCTTGATTTAAATTCTGGTTAAATTTAAAACGATTTATAGTTAACATAAAATGTTTAAATGTTTACAAAATTAATAAAAATCATCATTACATCCTTCGATATTATATTTTAATGTTTATTAGCATTTTATTTCAATTTGAATTCTACTATTTCATTCCAATTTTCTAACCCGCTACAAAAAATACATAAAATAATAAATGATTTTAACCTCAAATATAAAATTTATTTCTTAGTAATCAATGATATGATTAATTCATTCATATTTGTCAATGTGATAATTAATGATTGTTTACTATAATTTGTTTTTGAATTCTTAAACAAATTTATACTAATGCGCACTTATCAAAATGGAAAGGAAGTGATGAGCGTGCAATTTGAATTAATATATCAATATGTAACTCACTTTGTCTTTGATTAGTTAATTATTTTTCCTCGCTTTATAATAGTTTTGATGATATTTGCTTTTATCATAATTCACCTTTGACTAATCATTAACGGTTCTCGTGAAAAATCAATTTTTCACACTCTTTTAAAAATTATAATTGAAATTAAAAAGCTTGGTAAAGATTTTTTCAAAAATATAGAGAAAATTATTTTTATGCAATTTTTAAAAAAAATATTTATTTCAATCGCAAAATAAAATTTTACTTGCTGCGTCCGTTTAAATCCTCTTATATTTAATTATAACTTTAATGATAATATATTTTATTAAAATTGATTTCGTACAATACAAAATCATATACAGGTCTGAAAAATTGAAATGATAAAATGGTTTGAATCACCTATCCATAAAAAGCCTAAAATGGTCTCACTATAGTCAAGGGTTACTTTGGTTTATTTTAAAAAACCATAGTATTATAAAAAATCCTACGAGGCACTGGGTCAATTGTCTTTCCGTTAACAAATATAAGATATGGATAATTACCTAAAATGGTCACACTATACTCAAGGAGTATCTTTGGCTCTCGATAAAATAAACAGAATTTCCACTCTCTATAAAAAGCCTAGAAATAAAATTCTCAATAATAAAAAAGCCTAAAATGTTGACTGACAATAAAAAACGCATGTAGTATTTGGTTACATTAATATCTATAGGAAAATATATGCTCACAAAAAAATCATTTATCAATAAAAAAGTCTAAAATGGCCTACTATAGAAAATGGTTACTTTATGGTCTAGAAAAGAAACAAGTAAATTAATTAAACAAGTAAAGATCGAAATAAAAACATTTTATATACATCAAAACAAATTTTTATGTAATATTTTCAAAATCTAATTTGCATTTTATAAAAAATTGGAATAAATACATTGCCAAAATTTGCTTACATCAGGAATGTCAAACTTGTGGCCCTCAAAAAAAGTTTTTGCGGTACATACAAGAAATGCGATGATTATTAAATAATTGAGTAAAAACTAAAATTCAAAAGAAATGTTCAATATAATTTATGAAAGAAATTTTTTACGTACATCCGTAAGCACATATATATTTACTAATGCATAAATGAATTTTTATTAACAATAAATATTTTTAACTTAGTATATTTTGTAGCAGCCCTTTACAGTCTAAAATTGTTAATGTGGTTTCAAGTGAAACGAGGTTTCAAGATAAAGATTCGTCTTTTTTATTGACTCAAAGCCGAGCATCGCAAACAGATTTGGTGTCCAGTGTATCAGGATGAGTGTATAAAAGTGTTAATTTGACACTGTTTTACACTTTCATGGCGCGAATAGAATAGTTCTGAATAGTACTGAATAGAATCATTAGCTTGAAACTAGTCTACTATTGGGATTTGCACTGAACATCACATTATATTTCTTATCATTCTTTCATTAGAATCAGACATACGTGAATAAATTATATTATTATTATTATTATTATTATTATTATGATTTTTATTATTATTATTACAGCCTTTTCAAGCACCGAAGATTTGTGAATATCAATAAAACATCGATATCATTACTAATTAATAGTCAAAGGATAAAATATTCTTAATGTAATTTCAACTTTTAAACCAAAAGAAGTTCTTATAATAATAATAATAAAATAATAATAATAATAATAATAATAATAATAATAATATTTATTATTATTTATTATTATTATTATTATTATTATTATTATTATTATTATTATTATTATTATTATTATTATTATTATTATTATTATCACTGAAAAAGGCTGTGCCGAAAATTCGTGAATACCATAAATAAATCTGATTCATAGTCAAATTTTGTAGAAAATACAGTGTCTTTTATAATTAAAAATAAAAATAAATCATAGGTGAAAAACAAAAAAAAGTCTTTATAATATTATTATTATTGTTATTACGATTTTATTTGAATTTCGCTTTTGTAGAATTTATTGATATGTAAAATGAAAAGTAAATTTATTAAAATAAAAAATTAATGATTAATATGAATGAAATATTATTCTTTTTAACTTTATAAATAAAATTGAAATTTTTCATGTGTGAAAAGTGTGTGTGTGTGTCCATGAATATTTAAAAGCTTCTTGATGATTGAATGTAAATTGTTCTAAAATGCATGAAGCATTATGTTTTAATCTTTCTGCAATGAACTGTAACAATTCCCTTGGCATAGAAATGTAAAATGGTTGTTGTATCCTGAATATTTGATTTGGAATAAATGTTGAATTAATTTAATGTGTTTAGGAATTTTTTAGAAATTATTTCAGAGTTGATAACTAAAAATTTCAATAGTGATAAAATATGACAAATTTTTACAGTGATATTTAACAGAGTTTATTTAAACAAAACTATATTAGTGTGCAAAAAAGATAATTTATGATAACATTGATAAACTGTCATTTTCTTTCATGAATTAATTTTTTTTGAATATTTTCTGTTTATAATTTAAGTAAATTTTTTCAGAAAATTTGAAATTTTTTTTCATTTGTTATATTGAACTGCTTAATCTCAATTTAGTTTTTAGATATTTTAATTATTTAATCCTTTTGCTCTTAATTGAGCTCTATAGAAATATAAAGAAAACTTTCCCATTTATTTTTTATGGGTTTTTATCCAATTTGTTTTTAACTTCTTAAAGAATTAAAATACAAGGGATTAATCTTTTTGGTTAGTAGGATCGTGTTACTTATTTAGTGACTTTTGTTTGTCCATTAGTGTAGTAATTTCTTGATTTGTTACAAATAATAAATTTCATTTAACCTCTGCTTAAGCTCACTTAAAAGATATTTATTTGTTGTCATAAAGACTCACGTCAATTGCGCTTTGGCGTATAACACTTTTAAATTAAATCTAATACACCTGTTTGTACGGAATAATAATAAAATTTAATAAACTTATATTATAGAAACATACAGAGCTACTGGTTTGCTGATTGTTTAGTGTTGCATTGAAGTACATCTTTTAATAAAGCAATTGAGAAAGGGGTGGAAAAATAACTTTAACATAAAAAATGCATCAAAACTTTCGACATATGGAAATGTTGCATGGAATAATAATATTTAAAATTTAATACTAAAATCTCTTCTGAATTCAAACTCTTGCTACTATGATTAGTCGAGAAAATAAAGAGAAAAAATCATTGGATTCATTTTGTCAATGGAGTCGAATAATCGAATATAAGAACTCGAAATAATGTATGAGATGAAATACAGAGAGAATGGTGCAAGATAAATAAACGAAGTAGAATTAGAAACACGAGAAATCCAAATAAACGAAGTATATTTCTAGAAAATTATCCTGATCAGGTTGCCATCATAATGTTTGTTAAATGTTAAATATATATATATATATATATATTGTTTTGTCATATTCCAGCCGTTGCTTAAATGCCAAAAAATGCATATATATGGTATTTTTATTTTTTATTGTTTTAATAAGCAAAACGCAAACTTACCGGTGAACAAAAAAGATTTCAAGAAATATATAATTGTAAGAACCGTTATTATATAAATTTATCTTTATTTTCTTTTAATATTTGGTTGACATCATGTAAGAAATCGGGAATTTCTTTTACATTTCCTATTCAAAATTTCCGGAATTTTTGACTCTGAGATATCTTATATGTTTTATTGATGTTATATTATAGTTAAGTTACATTCTAAAAATTATTTATAGTGTAGAGTCTAAATCTCTGTAAACAAAGAGTAGTTTAAAACTAATATATTTTTTACATCTTTGATACTGGCTTTGTATATTCTTGATTGTGGTGGTAATGGTAATTGAATTCCATCGTCATAAAGCGTTTTAATAGTTTTGTAGCTTTTTTGGCGCTAGAGTTTGTATTCTTTACATAGGACATGGAACTGGCAGTAAAGTGTTTAAATATTGTAAGTAATTCTATTTTTACACAATTGTAATTTGTTATGTGAAGCTGTTGCAATCTATTTCATACACTGATTTTAATGACTGTAAAGTAGATGATTTCTTGATCTTGGATGCTATTATTTATTTGTAGTGTAGCGCGATCCTCTTTGACTTTCAACTTGCTTTTGATACAGAACTTTATCTTTAAGGCTGAGCCATTTGCCAGTTCGACTCAAATACATTGGAGGAAATGTCAGTTCATCTTCACTCGTATGATGTTTGATGAGATCGTCATGTTTAACTATTACTTTCTCAACTTTTCTTTACAAGGACTTTACTGATATTTTTGGAAAATTGAATTTTATCCACAATTCTGTCAACCTGGCTTTTCTAATTTTCTTTTATTCGACCAAGGCTTTGAATTTTTTAATGATGAAGTTTTCTTTTGGACGTTTTACTGGTTTATTATACAGTCTTCGGGATTGTAATGCCACTTTGTTTTGTTAATGCTTTAATGAATTTAAGAATTTTTATTTTTTGACTATGAATCAGTAACGACATCGATGTTTCATTGATATCATTACTGGTTCATAGTCAAATGATAAAAAAAATTTAATGTCATAAATATATTGAATGAATTTTTTCTAGTTTTCACCCTGATTGCTTTTCATTTTGTAATGACATCAAGAATTTTTTTATTATTGTTTGACTATGAATAAGATGTTTTATTGATATTTACAAATTTTTGGCACTTTTTTATTGTAAAATCTGATTCATAGTCAAACAATAATAAAAACATTCTTGATATTAATATATATATATATAAGTTTGAAGAACTAATTTTACTAAAAGCTTTCATTTCCCTTTTTTCAATCAATCATGTTAAATATATTGAATTATTAATTTTTGTCAATTTTTTACAGTTTGGTTATTTGGGGAGGTTTTTGAAATGAAAATGAAAACGAAAATTGTTTTCAGTCGTTCTGGGTTATTTCTCATAGTGTAGAGCCTTGGTCATATAAGATTGGAAAAAGGTCATAATGTAGACATACTGAATGTTTATAAAATCGTAAAAATGTAGCTCGATGGAAATTTTTCAAATTTTACTTAGGAATGCAATCTGTGATGTGTTACGAGCACAATTTAAAATGTATTTTATTGGACTTGGTTAAATTTTATGTAATAGAAGGCTATAAAGTTGGAAATGTTTAACTGTGATTGTAACTGGCTTTCGTAAGTTGATGCATTTGTATTTTCATACATTTTTTGTATTTACATTTCTGATGTCTCAAAAGAAATTATTTGTGAAGATACTTTATGAGAAAGAAATTAAACGGTTAATTACTCGAAATGTTCAAAAATGGATATTCTAAGGTTTTGCAAAAAGACTGACTAAAGAAACCATTGATCGCTTTTGGATTACGTCGGATGATAAAAATTGAAATTATAGTCCATTTAATGATTGTAGACCTATAAAATCTCATGGTTAGATCATTCCATATTCGGAAGGTTTTAAAAGTTTTAAGTTTGTTCTCACAAAAACATTGGGTGATTCCAATATACTGAAAATAGTGTCAAAATTTTAAAACGATAAAATATGTTGATTAATAAATCTCAAACTCCAATACGTTGAGTATCTGATCTAGTGTATTCGTTTTCTTGTAATGGGTGCAATGCCACATACATTGGAGAGGCTTCCCATCATCTACGCAAACGTGTTCAGGAACTTAGTTGATTGAAAAGAGTGAGTAATTTTATTGCATATAGATAAATGTTTAAAGGAAAAACTGATTTAAAATATTTTAAAATTTTATAAAAAAACTTTAATAAAAAGTTTTTTTGTGTGTGGGGCATTGGTGAATAAATCACAATTCCCTACAATTAACATTCAATCACCACTGAATTTATTTACATTATTTAATTAAATCATAACTAATCTGATGTTATTTTCGAATTCAGTGCATCAAAATTATATAAAATCACATCTGATATCTCGAACATCATCAAACTTTCTTTTTTTGCTGCCCTGTGTTATGAATGCAGACTGGTGATAAGAATAATTTTCTTGAAATGTATTTTGTTCATTTGTCGTTATCGTGTTTTTATTAAAAATAGGCCATCCATTTTTCGATATTTTTATATAAATTTACTGTCAGAGTAATTATGGTTTGCCTTTTAGAAAATTTAAAACTTTACAAAATTTAAAAAGTCTATTAAAATATTTTTAAAATTTAAAATTGACAAACCAATAATTTTAATTTATTATTAAAAGATTTTTTTTAAATTTAAAAACGCTAATCTTTCAGCAAGTAATTTTGACAGTGAATTGTTCCTCAAGAAAAGGTTATTTTAGAAATAAAAATAATTTTTCCAAAAAATAATATTTAAATCTCTATTTTAGCAATAATTTTCTTCTCTCCGTTAAGAATTTGCATAATTATTATTTATCATTATAAACATTAACTAGGCATTCAAAGAATTGTAAATAGGAATTTTCTCAGTTTTGTTTGTTATTTTTCTTAATAATTTGATATTTTTCGTTAAAATTTATTTTCTTTAATTCAAATTTAATACGAATTTCATTTCTTTTAACGGATAGAATGTCCTCAATGATAATTATTTTGTCTAGAGATGAAATCAAATCATTCCTCCATCATCTTTTTTAATTATTATTATTATTATTATTATTATTATTATTATTATTATTATTATTATTATTATTATTATTATTATTTTTTTTTTTTTTTATTATTATTATTATTATTATTATTATTATTAATATTTTTATTATTATTATTATTATTATTATTATTATTATTATTATTATTATTATTATTATTATTATTATTATTATTATTATTATTATTAACATAAAAATTATAAAAAATAAAATAAAAAATATTTTACCTAGTTGGTTAAATAAATATGTATTAATTAAATAATAATTCGTTTGTGATAATAATTTATGTAAATAATGCAGATATTATGTCATCCATTTTCTTGCTTTATATTAAAGTTTTCTGCAGTTTTTTTCTGCAGAACTGTGAGAAGCTCTGGGATATGAATATCTATTGAATTGTAGAAAAATATTTGAGAATGAAAAGTAATACAAATAATTTTACTGATAAATAAAAGTAGAATAAAAATTTGCAAAAAAGTTCAATTCAAACCAAAAAATTATATTATCGTTCCATTGACTTAAGAATTTCTCTGGCTTTGAAAATTTGATTTGAAAAGCCAATGGACATGTGTAAATTTAATTTTAACAAAATTGATAAAATTCTTGTGAAGTATCATAAAATGTAATATAAATTATACTATTACAGTGAGGCTCAATAGCACTGATGTTACAGCTTGGAGCAGTTTCTTAATGCTTGTCAAAGTTAAGGAGGACTTTCTATTAAGGAAAAGATTGAGGAACGCGAAAATCACAAAACTGACAATAAAATTATACTCGAACATGCATTGTATTAAATATTATTAATTAAATCAGTTTTTCGCAAACTTTTTTACTCTGTTATTTTTTCAGAGACACGTCAATTTTTTCTTCTAAAGATTAAGCAAAAAATTATAGAATTGAGCTTTCGCAAATATAATATTTATTCTAAATTTAAAAATAATAATATTTAAAGTGATGTGTGAGCTAATTTATGAAAATAGATTTGCATTTTTCTAGGTTCAAATTTGGATAAACACACTTGTATCTCACCATCAATCATCTGCAACAGCTCGCATTTCTAATGTTAAACAATTTGATATAATAAAATTGAATATTAAAGTAACTAGTGCTAATTTGAAAGTATTTTGCAGCACACTTAATTAGATAAAGGTAAAATGAAAAAGTATTACCGTATATACGAAAGTATTAGACGGAAAGCTTACGACCAAATATCACAGTCAAAATCCTGACCCAATTTATATTTCAGTCACCTATAAACCAAAAACAAATTAGTCTTGACATAAATTATTAAAGTTTTCTCATGATTATGATTATTGGTATCTCATTGACTGGATGTCTGTCAAAAACATTTTCAAGAACCGCCATTGAAAGAAATGTGTAGAATGAAGCAGCTCTGAATCTGTTACTTTGATAAAAGTAGAAAATCTTATGAAACTTTATCTGGCAATCGCCGTAGTCTGTGTAAAGGAAGCATGTCATTTGATTCCTAGTGAAATGGTAAAAGAATGCGATGGACGAATTTGAAGACGAAGCTTTTTACTAATATGAATAACAAACTATAGTTTCAAGAGTAATATCAACAGTATGTAGCAATGACAATTACGAAAACAGTGGGGACGATTGCACACCTGACCTCGAAGACACTCAAAAACAATATAATAAACTACGAGCCACTAGTTTTTGAAGGGTTTTAATAGACTCATACTGTTTTAAACTATGCTTTAAATACACTATATAGGTATTTTCACGCGTGCAACCCACATGTGAGAATAACCAATTCGGTCATATAAGCAGCGAATTTAATTTAACCAGTTAAAAAGAATTGATATAAGATAAGTTAAATTTGGTAAAGATTTGGAAAATTATATATGACATAGATGGTAGACGAGAAAAATCGATAATATATATATATATATATATATATATATATATATATATATATATATAACACCAACGTAGCATGCTGAAGGAGATTAAAATATATTAGTACCCCAAAACTATTGTTCTTAATTAATACTATTATATAGTATTAATGACAACCTACATCAGTGCTTCTCATCTGGGTCAATTTGACTTTTCATTCGCGCAATATCGAAATTAATGGATTTTTAAAATTTGATAAATCATAATTTTTCTCAAGTATATTATGATAGGTATATTACGATAGAAACAATTTCTTAACACTGAAGATCTAATTATTATACTTACATCTTCCCAATGCAATTTTTACCTTATAAATTTGATTTTTTACAAACATTTTTTTGGCAAAATACTGATATTTCAAAAAATTGGCAATTTGACTTTTAAACTCTATATTTGGGGACATAGAGCATAACATAATGAGAAGCTTGGCCTACTTCATTATAATCACTACTAAAATTGAGACGCTTACTGTGTCTCACATCATGAATTTTTATCTCCAATTTATATAACATTAACCAAATTTTAGACATCTATTTTTGCTTATTGCACGCATCGGACTAATATTCCAAAGTACTCATACAAGAATATATAAGGTAATTGAAAAATAAGTACGACTTGTACTTGTACTACATCAATAACATACTGCTCAAAATTATATTTGTATTTGATAATATATTTTTCCATTATGTTCAAATATGAAATTAAAAAATAAAATATCAGCATAATCATTATTATATTTATTTATTATTTTCTGATCTTAAATGAAGGCTTTGCAGGTACATACTAAGATTTCATTGTCTAAACTAGTGATGATGAGCAACTTTTTTGGTAAGGAGCTAAATTCAAAAATTAATATTTGACCAGGCCAAACTATAAGAAGTAAAGAATTTTAATTACACTTTGAGTCACAATTTAAAACAAATCATACAGTATAACAAGTCAGAATATAAAAAAACTATTTAAGAATTTAGAAACTCAAACTTGAAAACAAATTGAGCAATAAATAATAAGTTTAAGTTTAAAAAAAATAAAATTTTATATTTCAAAAATCACATAACTGGTTTTTTTATTTGATTAAAAATATTTCGATCTATTAAAAATTATTGGATAAGAGGATGTTAGATTATTTAATATTAATAAACTACTTTTATCAATATAATAAATAGACATTATAAAGGTTCATAATAAATTTTTTAAAATTTGAAATTAACAAACAGATTAGTTTGAAGTGAAACTAAATAAAAGTTTATAAATATTGAAAGGTTATAATATTTAACACTGTATAAGAAGAATTTTTTACCCCAATTTTTTACCTTTAAAATCCTATTTTGACGAATATGCTGATTATGTTTTCTAGAAGTACTTTTCAGTACTTTCAGGGCTGAAGAAACCATGAAAAATCTGAGATTACACAAAATTGAAGCAAAGTGTCTGACGACAATAGAATTCTTCAAGTGGAGTGTGGAGACCATTTACTAGGTTTATTAACATTGACAAAAGATTACTAAATAAAAATTTTTTATTGAAAGAACTTTTTCTAGTTTTCGCCTCTGATTACTTTTCATTTTTCAATAACATAAAGAATTTTTTATGGTTTGACTATGGTTTGAAAAAGGCTGTTCCGAAAATTTGTGAATATCAATGGCGATGTAATTGTATTGGGATAATTGATTTCCCTGTCCCCTATATGTAAACCCTTATAATTAATGTTTATGATTGCCTGCATGTTTGATTGATTACTTTGATTGTCTGGGTCCTCGGATTGCATCATTGTTTATTATTTATCCCAACGAGCCATGTACTGTAGACACACATTTACTATATATATATATATATATATATATATATATATATATATATATATATATGTTGTCGGCCTGTCATTAATAGATTCTTCACACATTGTTATTTTAATCTTTTACATCAATAAAACATCTGATTCATAGTCAAACAATAAAAATTTATTTATGTCATTGCAAAATATTTTCTTGAAAATATTTCATTTATAATTATTAACTGAGTAAAAAACAAGCTCTTTAATAATGTATTTTTGTTTCGTTTATATGTTGATCACATTTCGTATGTTTTCATTTTTTATTCACTGGGTTTTTCTCAAACATTATCAACCAGAAAACCATGGCCAGAAAATGTCATGTCCAAGGATTGTGTTCAAAGAAATTAATCGGCTGTATATGTTAAAATCAGATATTTCAGGCCTGAAAATTAACCTCGACGTTTAAGACCGGAAGACATATGCAGCTGTATATCCGGTTTTTAAAATGAAAATTACAAGCCCTCGGAAGTTTATGATAAAATCTCAATCAGTATCAACATCCGAATCATTTAAACAACATAATTAACCCTGGTTTTTAGATTTTTCATTTAGAATAAAAATAAAATAAAACTTCATTTTTATAAAATTAGGATGACACAAAATAAATAAAATATATAAGTGATAATTATAAATTCAAAAGATAATCCATTTGATGAGAAATTTTCAAAGTACCAAAATGTTTCAGGTCAATTATTAATTCTTTAAATTAAAAAATAAAAAATATAAAAAATATAAAAAATTTTCTAAAATTTGATTTCATTAAAATTTATCAGTTAGAAATCTATCTTTATTTGTAAAATTATTGCTAATCATGATCAATGAAAACGATAAAAATAATTTTGATCAATCAAAAATAACAAAATTTTCTTAATTAAAACAAAATAATAAATTCACTTTTTAAGCAATTTTTTTATTTTTTTAAGAAAATTTAATTTATATTTATTTAAATTATAATTTTTTCAATGAATTTTATTTATTTATTTTTCTTACATTGAAAAATTGCAATTAAAACTTTGATTGAAGTACCAAAGATCGGATGGTTAGTCATGAGATTGAAATAAGTCTTTTCTACATTTTTCAAATTCTCAATTGTTAGGCAGCTGCCCGAATAAATCCGTCCGTTCTGCCTGGGTCCCATGATTAATTAAGAATACTTTTAATTAAATCAACTGTAACTATAAAAAACTGATTAATGAAAGATTTTATTTGTCATTATAATGAAATTTCACCTTACCTTTATTGTTATAATTATTTTTCTTTAATTAATTAAATTATGGATATTCTGGAGCTGTTTAATTAATTATAATTTAAAAAGCAAATACTAGCATTTTGATTTCATTAATGTCTCTTTTAGAATAAGCTATTTTGGACAGTTTATTAGGAAACTAGTTAGTCATATATATATATATATATATATATATATAGAGAGAGAGAGAGAGAGAGAGAGAGAGAGCAAAATTTTATTGAAGATTATTGTTGAAATTTTGTGTTTATGTAATAATAAAAAATATTAATATGTAATTAATACCAAAAATGGCAAATTATTGTTTATAATGAAATTTTTTCATACCCAAATAAGTCATTAACAAACATTCTTTTCTTCCTAATTTTTGAAAGTAATGAAATATTTTTTTATTCCTAGGCTTGATTTATTTATAATTTTTTTAACTTTTTATTTCCATTTTTCCTTATTTCAATTTTTTTAAACGTGGTGATACCTGGAAAAATTTTTGTAGATTTTATTAATTTAAAAAATATATTAATTTTATTTATTTAGATAAATTATCAAAAATAATAAAAAACACGAAGAATTTGTTTGAATTAATCGAAATAACTTTTTTCGACTAAATTAAAATATAATTGAAATAAAATCTGTGGAATTTTTCCGTCCGAAATAAATCTTATTTAATAATTGCCGAGTTTTGATTGGCTAATCAGATTTGATTTTCTTTTAATTTTGTAATTTTTTCATCGACAATTTGAAGTGAAAACGATTTTAAACAAACTCTTTTCCATACAGCATTTTGATGCGTGTTACTTTTAATAAAAGATTTACAGTTTTATTGTACAATTGCAGACATTTCGATTTATCTCGGTCTTTTTATCCGGAATTTTTCATTAATTTTGTCTTTACATTTTTTTTAATTCTTCAATTTTTTATGCATTACTGATCATTTTGACAATGTTTTATGTGAGAAATTCTCTTATTAATATTTAAAATATTTATTGATTTATTATTTTTGTCTTATTTAATTAAAAATTAATAATTATAATTTTATAATGAAATTTATTCCAGTATAAAATTTCTGGTTACTAAAAACCAAACAATAATCTCGTTATCATCTAACAGAGCTGTGATTATAAATTATAAATCAACTTTATGCAATCAGGAATATTTTAACTAAATATTATAAATGACATTTATTTAAAGCATTTTGCAATGAATTTTTAACTTATTTTTTTTAAATATCAAAAATTTAATTATTATTTTTATAATTATAATAATACATTTTAATATTGTGGGAAAGTATCAGAGATTCAACTTTCAAATTCCCTTTTTTATGAGAAAGCTGATGATATTTTCTCTATAAATTTGTAGACCCTTGAAGCGTATTTTTATTGAAACAATAATAACTTCAAATAATAATAATCAAAATACTGTTAAACTTCATGAAAAATAATATGAAATAATTATGGTATTATTCATTATTATTATTATTATTATTATTATTATTATTATTATTATTATTATTATTATTATTATTATTATTATTATTATTATTATTATTATTACTATTATTATTATTACTATTATTATTATTACTATTATTATTATTATTACTATTATTATTATTACTTTATCTTCACTATTATCCTTATTGTTTTACATTGTTATTTATAATTATCAAAGAAAAATTATTATAAATACATGTTTGATAAGGAAAAATTAGTAAATGCCTTCGAATGAAATAAAAATATATGAGGAGGGATATTGTGTATAAAATAGATGTTTCTTTAAATTATCAAAGATCTACAAAACTATGTGGATATGAGTTCAAGAAGCGCAGAAAGGCTCAAAGTCGTGATACCGCCACTTTTGCTACTATTAGATATTTTTTAATTTCATTTTGGAACTCTAAGAAAAGTTGTTTTTGAATCTAATTATCGTAATGATGCGGTTTATTTATCTCGTCATTCCCATGGAGATGATTTTATACCGGCTGAACTGACAACTGGGGCGGAGACTGCTGAGCTAAGTAACCAAGATCAGTGAAGTAATATAATTGTAAATGTTCGTATCAGTGATCTGATATTTTACGATTGTGCATGACCATTTTTATTGGTAATATGGAAGCCTAGAAAACTTGGAACCAAATGGACCAGATTCCCATGACAAATAATTTCAGGAGCTATACAAAATGTTAACGGGTCATTTTATACGAAAAATTACGATTTGAGAAATCGTGTAAGAATCAGGGAAAAAACAGTGTTTAAGGCTTTAATCTCTAGTTACAGATTAAGCTAAACCAAGAGTAAAAGCAATGTTTTACTGTCTTTTGAATTGTGAAAAGTAAGTCAAGTTATTCACTACTATGTGGTATCAAATATGTAGGTAAAATCTATCGAAAATAATAAGTAACTTTAACAAATTTAAGTGTCATAAAATTGTGTTAGTATGTTGCGATATGTATAACAGTAAAATGTTTAAAAACATACAAAATAACCAGTAAAATATTCAAAACTAAAACTTAAGTAATAAAATTAAAATGAAGAAGAGCGGCACTTTCCCTCACTACGCCACTATAAATACTCAATAAATTTTTAATATTCTACAATCATTTAACAAAACATACGATTAATAAGTTTAATTTAAATTTCATCTCACACGTGTAAGAAGAATAACAACAATAAAATTAAAAAAGAATGTATTCAATACAGTTGGTAATACATACCAGGGGTGATGCTTTGCTTTGGCGCCCCTATGCAAACCTAAAATATGCACCCCTTTAAAATAAGGTATACCTTTCGTAACAACTAACAATACATGTATTACATAATTTTAAATCAAGTAATTATTAATAACAATTATGTTTATAACATTAATCGTAATATAATTTCATCCTAAGTGAAAAAAAAGGTAATAAAAACTTAGTATATGTAAAATTAAACAAAAAAACAAGCAAATGTAAAATTTTATTTCGAAGTGTTCTATACATTAATTTTAAATATAGGCTTTCCTATTCACTCTACTTGCTTTTGCTGTCGCAAAATCGTTAATTATTTTGTTGTTTTCGATGTCATCACAAACGTCATTCTCAATTGAAATTAAGGCAAGTCCGACTAATAATTTTTAAAACTCGTCTCAACGTTGGCGCCCCATTCTAGTATGTGCCCCCATGCGATGTTTAATATGCTTACCGCTTTGCGCCCCCTTGATACATACCACATGTTTGTCTACAGCACATGTATCATTGTGTATCTTTTAATAAATAATAAACATTGCTATAATCAAGTGATCCAGACATTTAATATTAATCAATCAAACATGCAGTCATTCAAATTTATTAGCTGTATGGGTTTACATAACATAATGCAGTAGTCAAGGCAATCAAATATTTCTATACAATTACATCACAATGCAAATTTTTGTTTTAAATTGCCACAGGTTTCCAGTTCTCCCCTATAAAATATGTTGAATTTAGATTTTCAATTCAATTAATTTGAAAAACAAAAACAATAATATTTATTGTGACTTAATTTCGATTTATATGACAATGTATTTTTGTGATAACAATTCACCATATTTTGTCTACAAATAATTGTGATCTTATTACAATAACATTTAATAAAATAAAATTATTAGAATTTCTTAAAAATATATTTACTGAAAATAGTTTAAATTGAAAAATACTAAATTATTTAAATTAAATTTCAAAAATTGATTATTTAATATATAATATCTATAGGTTTTTCTATCATGTTTGATGTGATATGAAAACTGCGGAAATATATCGTAAAACGTGTTTAATGGCACTTTATTATAATTAAATCATTATTATGTTTATTTAAGTATTTATTTGTTAATTTGAGTTATTTCGACTCATTCGCTTATATTTATATTAATTTTAACTTTACCAAATCGTTTGAACCTTATTTGTAAGATTTGTAACAAATAAAATTAACTTAAATTTAATATTAATTAATTATATTATATTAATTAGTAAATGATATGAGCAATATTTGCAAATATGATGAAAATAAATTATTATATGAGTATACGTAAATATTCATTGTCAATCTTACCATCAATTATTAGGATTAAGTGATTAACAGTTTGTTTGAATGATAAAAGGAAGCGGGCTTTTGAAGAAATTGAAATACTAAACATTAAAAGGGCGATTTAAAGATATTTAAAGATTTGCGTTTTAATAAATTTAAAAATTTTGATAAGCTCAATCAGTTAATTTTTGTGTGTTTTGTGGTAAATTTATTATCCAATAGCGTTTATTAAAAGTTGTTGAAGAAAAAAGGTCAGTTCAATTAAAAATGAAATTCTCTCACTTTCAAAATAAACGACTGAAATATCTAGTATAGCTGTGATCCACATTATATGTTCATTTATTATTAATATTACTTAGATATTAATTATTTGCAAATAGAGACTGGAAGCTACACAATTTACCTAAATAATGTCACAAAGTATTAAGCAGCCGGAAAGGTTAGTGGAGTTAATAACAAGCACCGACAATCTCCTAAACATATCCCGTGTGATGAAAACATAAGTTCAATTTTAAAACCTTTAAGGTATATAATATTCTTCGTCACTTTATTTTTGGCAAATAAAAAGAAAAGGTACCTAGAATAGTAAAACACAAAAGGCGTTGACGGTCATCCCCTGAGACCTTAGGTCACATGTTTCTTTAGTAGTCTGCAGAAAATAAGTGAATTTCAAATTGTAAGTGTTTCCCTTATCATCACCTTTCGATTTCTATTTATTGCGTTTTTCACAAACTTTTATCATTGGAAAAGCTTTGAAATTTGAAAGTATCGCTTACTTGTCCTCTTTACCATTTAGCTCGTGTTAACTTGACTTATTCTCAGAGAATGGCAAATAGGATGCGTTAGTTACCATGGAGATTTATCTGATGAAATAAAATTATAATATTTGAAAATTGGCATTTTTTTAATTTATACTTTATTTTAGACAATCGTAAAGCCATTCTATGTCCGGGTTGAATTTCTAACTTTGTCCTTTGTGGATCTGGCATATATATCCGAGTTCCAATGTTGAATATTACTGACAAAAACTATTCTTTTGTCAACGAGTTAGCCTATCGCCCATTGGAAGCCACCCTCATAAGCTTGTCTGTGATTTTACTATTAGTATTAATAGTTGCCGGAAATTCTTTAGTTCTAATAGCTATTTCTACTGATTATCGGCTGAAGAACATTCAGAACTGGTTTCTTGGATCTTTGGCCATTGCAGATTTACTGTTAGGAATTTTGATCTTGCCATTTTCATTATTTAATGAGATATTCGGCCGTTGGATATTTGGAAGACTTTTGTGCTCTCTTTGGTTGGCAATTGACGTCCTTTTGTGTACTGCGTCTATAATGCATTTGTGTTTGATTAGTATAGATAGATACTATTCCATTGTCAGGCCCATACAGTACAAGACATCGAGGACTCCCAACCGAGTGCTTGCCATGATTATTGCGGCATGGATTATATCTGGATTAATATGCTTACCGCCACTTTTTGGTTGGAGTAGTCATTCTTTAAATTTTTCCATCTCCTCGAATGAACAGAAATGTGAATTGACCCAAAACCGAGCCTATGTTCTATACTCATCAATTGGATCGTTTTACATTCCACTACTCATCATTATCATTGTGTATTTGCAAGTCTTTATTGAAGCCAAGCGAAGAGCCAATCGAAAGTATGTTGTCAAAAAACCGGAAGTGAAAAAAAATCCGGAGCTCTTCAGAAAAAAGGAAGTTGTTGAAGTAGATATTGAATATACGGAAATCCAACAGAATTGTAATTGCAATCAGGTAGATTCTGAAGCAATTTCTTGCATTGTTGACGATGACGACCCGTCTGTGACAAATAATCAGGAACCGTTGAATTCTCAGAAGCATCGAATAGACAGAATCCAATCGAAAAACATCATATCAAAACTGGCGATTCGAAAAAGTAAACTTGTTCGTTATCGAGAACGTCGGACAATAGTTGTATTGGGGGTCGTTGTGGGGGCATTTATTGTGTGTTGGCTGCCGTTTTTCACCTCCTATTTGATTGTGATTTTCTGTAAATGCATGAATGAGCATTTATTTGGATTTTTCTTCTGGTTGGGTTACTGCAATAGCGGCTTGAATCCAATTATATATACTGTATACAATCGAGACTTTAGAAAAGCTTTTCAAAGAATATTGTCCATGATAATGTGTTCAAATAAATACGATTCCAGGCGAATGATCAAGAATTTCAATTTATAATAGTTGTTTGATATTTTTCTAATAAATGTGCAATGATTGATCTTTTTTATTTGTATTTTATTTATAATTGAACATTTTATTTTGAGAGTGGCATAAGTCTAGTTTTGCTAAAAATGAGAATGGAACTATTTATGATTTCAAATATGCTTGATTTTTTCATATTTTACTGATCAATAATTATTATTATTATTATTATTATTATTATGATTATGATTAAAAGAACCACAGAAAATTGGCTTTGAATTAAATAAAAGAAAACACTTATCAACAAATATATATATATATATTCCACTGAAATATATTTCGACAGCCTCACTGTCATCGTAAGGTAGTTTTGAACTTAAAACTATATTTACTTAAAATGCTTTATTCAAGCAAATTTCTTTATTTAAATTTTACAAATTATTTCCATTAAAAATATCAAACTCTATTTTAAAAAATTCCAATTATTTTTAAAATCTAATTTAATGAAGAATATACTATACATTACGTGATATCCAGTACACTTCCCAATAGTATACTAGTTTCGAGCTAATGGCTCTCATCAGTAATATGCGGCAGGCGCTCAGATTTCTCTTCGCGACAGGTAAGTGTACATCAGTGTCAAGTTAACATCGTTATACACTCATCCTGATGCACTGAACATCAAATAAGTTTGTAAAGTTTTACATTTGCAAAAAAACATTTTACATTTATTTTCATCTTGCAGCACAAATTTTCATTTAATATCAATCAATTTCATAAGTCGACTGTGAACAAAAACTTGTAAGCGGAACTGACGGGCAGTCATTCCAATGTATGTGGCATTGCACGTATAACATATATATTTATAACCAAGTTCCAGACACAATCTAAGTGGGACTTGAAATCCACCAATAAACGTAAATACCAGACAACAATTTTGTTCACTCATATTATTCAATTCTTTAAATCCACAGTTATCAAGTGCTTGAGAACGGAGATGAAATTAGATTTTTAAAATAATTGGAATTTTTTAAAACAAAGTTTGATATTTTAAATGGAATTAATTTTTAAAAATTAAATGATGAAATTTATTTGAATAAAGCATTTTAATTCAATATAGTTTTAAGTTCAAAACTACCTGACGATGACAGTGGAGCTGTCGAAATATATTGTAGTGGAATATATATTTGTGGATTGATATTTTCTTTTATTATTGTTATTGTTATTATTATTATTATTATTATTATTATTATTATTATTATTATTATTAGAAAATGATGGTTTCTTTGCAGAAAGATAAATTAATTATACATAAATCAAATAATTAACCCAAAAAATAAAGCCTAAATATATTGAAAATTTTATTGCTGTGAAATAATTAAATAATCAATGAAAAAATGTAAATTTTACAGAAAAATTTCTTTTTGTTAATCAATTTTTTTTAAAATCAATAGAATCAACAAGAAAATGAAAATAATTTTAATTTTTCAGGGTCAAAAAATATTTCTTGCCAAAAATATCTATTTTTCATATATTTTAATTTTTTCTACGTTTACACAAGAAAGTAATTGCTGAAACAATTGTTGATCTATTATCGTTGCTTGGTGGGACAAAGGTGATGAACTAAATCCTTGTGTTCCCGACCAGAATCAGAACTTCAACACAATATGTTTCATTTGTACTCAGACTCTGAGAAAGAATGTCGGAGTACGTATCAAGGGAGCATTGTAATAGACAGCTCAAAATTCTCCACTGCATCATTTACAAGAAGCACTTTGCTCTAAATCTCCTACTTTAGATGGTATTCTAAAAGTAGTGAATCGTGTTATCTTGTTCATTCGCGTAGATGCTTTGCAATACAGACAATTTCTAGAAATTCTACATGCGAGGATATTCTGTATCATGCTGACGTTCGTTTGTTTTCTCAGGGAAAAACTTCATGATGTGTTCTGCTGTTGCGCAAGGAAATACTGGATTTTTACTTGATGGAAAATAAGGACAGTCCTTTACTAAACAATGACTTCCTTACAACTCTGGCGTTTCTTGTGAATTTGATAACTCATGTCAACTATCTGAATCAAAGTCTCCAAGGCAAAGCAATAACAGTTTGTCTTCATACACAGAAAAGTAAAAGACTTCAGTGACAAATGTCGTCTCCTCAAAAATCATCTTCAGCGGCGTAAATTCTACAATTTTCTACAGCTGATGATTTGATAAACAGCAAAGAAGTAAAGCCAGACAAAATTCCTGTTGCTTTCTATTCTGGAGTTTTCAATGGGCTGTTGCAGGAATTTACCGACAGTTTCCTAGATTTTGAGAAGGTTTGATCAACATTGAGGAGCTTGATAGTGTGCCGTTGCATCTTCAGATGGAACTAGTGGGGCTAAAAAATAATGAGCAGCTTATGAAAAAATGTTCCGAAGAAAACAATTTAATCGATACATGGAAAAGCATCAGTGGATACCTAAAGCTAAGAGAACTGGTCAGGAATATTCTTGTTATTTTTGGAATCACTTACGTATTTGAATCAGCCTTTTCAAGAATTTCAAGTATTTGAAGAACGAATTCGAACCCGAATGTCAGACAGCAATCTTGAGTCGGAAATACGGCTGATAGTATCCAGCGAGAATCCTGATTTTGAAAGTCTGTCTGCAAGTATGCAAAACCAGGGGAGCCATTTATGACGAGGGTTTTAAAAAGTGCTTGAGAGAAGTTTATTAAAAATCGAAAGTTTGTTAATTTTAATTATTTAGGCATAAGTAAAATTGATATAGGATTAAAAACCAATTTCTGTTATGAAGCATTTATGAACTGTTTATAACTATGCTCCTTGGATACGTACACCGACATTCTTGCCACAAAGCCTTTTAGTTTACTCGTAATAGCATGTGCCCATCAATACAGATCTCACGAAAAGTTTTCAGATCAAAACCGGAGTGGATGCAAGCTTTCTTAACTGCAAGAAATATGTCTTCACCACGAGTATGAGTAGCGAGTTTCTCCATACAAAGAAAATCCTCACACAGCTCGAATTCAGAACAGAGAGAACAAATGAATATTAGCAGCTGCGCAGAGTCATTGATGTTTGTTGATTCGTTGACAACCAAAACAAACAAACTTTAATCCTCGATAACTTTCGTTTAAAAAAGAGTGTTTTAATTGCTTGGCAATATCGTACTGCTGACGTTGCACAGTATCACATGAGAGAGGAATCGATAAGTATTCAGCTTCTTTATCAAGATGAAAACATTTAATAACATCCATGATGCATTCTTTAACGATTTCACCATCGGAAAAAGGCTTTCCTGCTACTCTAAGGTGTAACGGTACTCTGTAGGAGGCTTCAGTGCGAATGTTCGTAGACTTAAGGAAAGTATACATGACAGATGTCTGCTGCCAAACACTTCTTTTCAAATTCTCCAAACATATCTTTCTGGATTCGCCTTTCATATTTGCTTATGAGGACGCAGTGTGATGAAGGAAATATTGCTTTGCATTATTTCCGTTCATAGTCTGCATCACTTCGTTGCAGATTAGACACATCATGGAATGTTTTTCATTCTCTATCATGAAGAAATCCAGCTCCCACTTGGAATTAAAGCGTCTCTTTTCTTCCGTCAATGTTATTTTCCTTTTCAAATACATGATTAGATAAAATTATAACTGATTAAAAAGATAGTAGAATAAAAACGGTTAACTATATTATTACACATATTAACATACATACAATCTACATCAAACGAAGGTCATTTTATTATGAGTTATGACATCGGTGTATTTCATTCTTAATTCGGATGTACACAGTGCATTGATTCACTTCAAAGCTATACACATATAAATATATCTTTCTCGGTTCCTTATTGACATATGCATTTATGTTGCTATAACGGTACACCCTTTTCAGTTCATTAAAAACTTCTATTATAGAAGTTTTAATGAACATCTAACTACAATTATCATTAAATTTATGAATTAGGCATTTTTAAAATGGCTGAAAGGTAAATTTTTTATTAAAGTATATTTTTAGGCTTAGATTGTGATCTCGTATATTTATGAGATCATTATTCAAGCTCTTAAATAATACTTTTCATCAAAGTGTATTTTAAATTTACTTTTATTAATTTTCTTTGGGTTTTTTAGGATATTATGCCAATTTATATAAATTAGTGAAATAATTTTCGAATAAGTGTAAGTTCGATAAATTGAAAACTATAATTTATTAAAATAAAATTTACTATAAAAAGTTTCTATATTCGAATAAATTATTTCTCTGTTCCTTGGAAATTAGTTTTGGCTGCTCTCTTTTTTACCTTTTGACAAATCCAAATTTTTTATATTAATTGATATTATGAGGCTTTGGACATTTCCGTTAATTTCCAAAATTCATAAAAATCTTTCCCATTTTTAATGGTATTAAGGTTACTTAAATTCTTATTTTTATTCACTAACAATATTCAAAAGATTTAAAAGATTTTCCAAACTCTATATTATTTAAACACACTTGTTAAATAAAACTTGGAGAATTTATATTATGCATTTTCATATTCTGAAGGATGCTAGCATACAGCAATCATACACATACTATTTAATATATAACATAATAAAATTAATATACATATTTATAATAAATATAAATTATTTATTAGATTTATCTCACAAATGGTATTAATGATTTGGATTTTTTATACTTCTATTAAAAATATTATTTTTAAACTTAAGTTATTGGAATACTTACGTGTTCCGTTTTTTTTAAACTCCTCATTTAAAAGTTCTGGTTCCACTCCTGGTAAATTGCAAATGAGGTAAAAAATGAATTTATTTTAAGTACAAGTTAAATCTTACATTGTTATTTCTTCATCTCTGCAAAACCTAGAGTTTTGATGGATATTTTTGAAATATCTGAAATGTGGTACAAATATTAAATTGAATGAATTTCATGAAAAAACCTTACGACATTATTTTATAATTTTTTCTACAACTCAAATTGGAGTTATTGGGTTTTTTTCAAAAATTTTCGGCTCTAATTTTAAAAAAAAATTGTCTAAAAAATTATTAAAATAATAATATATAGAGTTTTTATTGATCTGAACATTTCTACATTATGAAAGTTTGGTATTATGTTTGTATGTTAAAAAGAATTTCATCAAATTCCTTCATTCCTATAATATAAGTTTTTATTCAATTGAACAAATTACATGCAGACACGGGTAACTATGTATTTCCCTATATTATAACATTATTGATTTTTTCATTTTAGTATAGCAGTTTTTAATGAACTGAAACGGCATTATAATGTGTTACATTCCACAAATACACACCAACTTAGCTTCGTATATTTTTGTGCAAGGTCGCCATCACATACACATTAATCACAGCCGCAGGTTGCGTACCAATGCATTAGAGGGTTAATTATATTTTAGGAAATATAGCTTGGGTTTCGGCAGGAATTAAATCATAGTCTGACTTCAGGTGTCATTATTCAAAACATCAAAACTCAATACAGTTTTGTTTAATTTTCAATAAACATGCTTTTCTCAATTGAAATTCACTTCTTCAATTAACCTCTTAAGTGGTTTATTTCGTCAAACGAAATTAGCTTTTTAGCGGCGAGGTTTGTTATCCGCTAGCGCATATATTTGTCTTGTGCATAAAAACATATATTTATATGTATATTATACGCAAGGGAATATATTCGTCTTATGGGTTTTGTAATGCATGTGTTGATGATGTATTATACCTGTCATAGCCACTTAAGAGGTTAAACAACAAACAATATATTTCAATTATTTATTTGTTCACTTCAATAAACATCTATGAATGTCATTTTAGCCGAAGCCACTTCAAACTTTATTTCAATAGAAAATACTTGTATATCTGATAAATAGTTCAACACCTTTTCTAAATCATCATTTATTAATTTATTTTCAACAAAAAATGCAAATTTATTTAAGTTTTCCTCCGTTTATATAGGATGCTGTTACATTAATTATATTCACCTGTGAACTGGCCGCATGTTAAGTGAATAGCACGCAATTAGGTTTTCCTACCAAGATGATTAATGTCATAAACAATATTTTAATTGATTAATTTGTAATTTTAAAATTGCATTTTCTAGAGACTTCCTAGTTGTACATTAGTAGTTGGATGTGTCACCTCCAGCACATGTCACCTCCAGCACACCCCCCTTGCTGAGAGAAAATTTTTCTAAGTTCAAAAGTACAAATTTTTTCTGAGGCAAAGACCATGACTCATTCAAGGTCATTAAAACAAAGACCATGACTCATTCAAGGTCAATGAAACAAAGACCGTGACTCATTCAAGGTCATTGGATGACTCATCATAATTTCGCAAGGTCATTTAAATAAAGACCATAACTCATTCAAGGTTATTCGATTACTCATCATATTTTTTCAAAGTCATTCAAAAGTAGGTCAAGGTCATTGGATGACTAATCAAATTTTTCAAGGTCATTCAAAATTTTCAAGGTCATAGTATTTTTAAACATTTTTTAATTTTAATTTACTACTTTTTTTTATAAGTAGTATATATTTTGTAAATTTATTTTATTGTTATTATTTTATTATTTTTATTATTATTTTTATTATTATTTTATAAATATTATTATTTTTATTATTATTTTATAAATATTATTATTTTTATTATTATTCTTTTTTTATTCTTTTTATTATTATTTTATAAATATTATTATTTTTTAAAATTTCTAATAAAAGATTTTATTAATATTATTATTATAAATATTATTATCATTATTATTATTATTACAAGTTTTAGTTATTATTTTTAAAAATTTTATTACAAGTTTTATTTATTGATCTTATTATTGTTATAAATTTTTCTATTAAAAGATTTTATTAAAAGTTTTTAATTTTTATTATTATTACAAGTTTTAGTTATTATTAATATTATTATTATTATTATTTTTATTATTATTTTTATTATTATTTTATAAATATTATTATTTTTAAAATTTTTATTACAAGTTTTATTTATTAATATTATTATTGTTACAAATTTTTTCTATTAAAAGATTTTATTAATATTATTATTATTATAAATATTATTATCATTATTATTATTATTATTACAAATTTTAGTTATTATTTTTAAAAATTGTTATTACAAGATTTATTTATTAATATTATTATTGTTACAAATTTTTGTATTAAAAGTTTTTATTAAAAGTTGTTTATTTATTATTATTATTACAAGTTTTAGTTATTATTAATATTATTATTTTTATTATTATTATTACTTTTTTATTCTATTATTACTTATAAAAACTTTTATTATTATTATTATTACTTTTTATTACTTTTTATTAATAATAATAATATATATATATAATAAAACAACTACATAAAAACAACTACATAAAAAATCAATGAATTATTAATAATAAATACATTAAAATTATTTTTTACACGTAAAACAAATATAAAAATATCAAGTTATATTTCACGTTTCTTCACGCTGGGACTTTGTCATGAAAATATTATAAAAATATTATAAAAATGAAAATTATAATAAATAAATTATAACAAATGAAAATAGCAAAGACAAATTTTCACAATTTTTATTTTTACATACAAATTTGATCAATAAATATTTATTATATTGTCAAATATTTCTGCAAATTGTTCATCGAGAATTGCAGGATCGGCTTCAGGCATTACTATATTACCGCCAACATCAAGGACATCAACTCTTCTATAATGATCATATGCAAAACTCGAGTTTTTCCCCACCCAAGCTCTCTTATCGTCATGGTTATTTAATGCGATTTTAGAATTTTTAAAAGTAAACAGCTGGTGATTTCGGGTCCCTATCCTAGTTTGAGGTTCCGACATAATAGTATTCTTATTATAACAATGCAAATATGATTGGTATTTAATGTCGGTACCCGGTAATTTTACACCCTTAGCTCGCATTGTTGATTTATTTCCTAGCAAGCTATAACATTTAGGGCGCAAGAAAACCCACTCGCTATATCCTAACTCTTTACTCTCATCCTTGAACTTGCCTATAACTGAGTCAAGTCGTCTAGAATATAAGGGATAAGAAGGATCATAATTTGATGTGTCTAATAGGTCATCCGAAATCATCGCTTTTAATAAAATTTCTAATTTTAAATTTTTATCTCCAAAAAGAAGCTGTCTGTATCACCCGCTACTAGATTTATATCACAATTATAAATATCACGATATTTTTGTAATTCAACATACTGTAGCTGGTACATCCGTAGTTTGGATAAATCTTGAACTGATTGACCGATATAACTAGGTCTATCCAAACATATTGAGTCCTTATTAAGATGAGCGGCAAAAAGATCATCAGTAATCTCTATTGTTTTTCTAAATGCCGGTTTTGACGAATATGTAATTAACTTTTCAGCTGAATTACATAATCGCAAATTCATCCTCTTTTTAAGGTTCTCAGCGGATTTACCATACAGACTGTTGTTATACAATTTAAATAAATCTCTATATAATTCACTAACTGCATTTGCACGCAAGTTAGTGTTTTTATCGATATAATTTTTAAAAATAGGAGCTTGCTTGTATTTAATAGCTCTATGTATATATGTAACCTTAGCCTCGAGAGAAAGATAAAGCCTGAGAAGCCTCCAATGAAGAACATAGTTCTTCTTAGGATAATGCGTGAGCATTAACTTCTCAACTTTTGAATTTGGTGGGCACATCTTTTCCGGTCCAATCGGAAAGTCATTTAAAAAATCATGTAAATTATCTGGAATCTCGATATCAACTTCCATAGTATATCCATATGGAAGGATTTCAATATCCAAAACATTCGCACATTCACTCAAAACCTCATCCAAACCATCATACACCCAAGTAAAATCAGCGTAAGGAAGACTTTTTCTGTAGAGGTCGGTATGATTTCTAAATTCCATGAAGGAAAGCGATCGAGACCATATTTTAAAATATGGTGAAGGTCATACCCTCTTAAATTATGAAAAACTATAGATAGTAATCGATAAATCCTACGAGCTACATTACATTTTCGGCAAGCTGCCTCTAGATAATTACCAGTAAAATGGCAATGATCTCTAACCGGATGTACAATCGGTTTTTTACATAAATAACAGGTTCGACAAGATTTAAACTGTCGAACCTCACTGAAAGACATAGGCCCTATCAATTTATCACCTTCCGAATCATAGTACGGAATAACAATTTCAGTTGCAATTTCCTCAATTTTCTTAAGAAAATCAGGAATGCAATCAAGACCATAAAAGTAATAATATGATTTTGGGTTAGTGTAATTATTAATTAATAAAAGACCTGCTGCAATAGGCATATGAATTTGATGATGTCTATCATCAGGAGGTAAAACCGATTCAAAATCGGCATAAATCACAAAAGGTGGGGTGATATGTTTTGAATAATTTAGGAATTCTAGAATTTTATTTTCGGGGAGCGTGTATAGGGTTGTGCCAGTCTGATTTTTGGTGCATAATGCAACATGTGTATTGAATGCATTATCTAATCTAAACCCATTAAGGCAATGTGGACACCAACGGCATCTAATTTGAATGTTACAGTCGGGGGTTTGATGGCAATTCATTAACCTATCAATATTGGTCACTGCGGTATAATGATATCTATCCTTATTTTCAAGTAATAATAAATAAATAGGGTTTCCGTCAGTGACTTTGCTTCTATGTATCAAACTTAAATGAGGATGGTGAAAGACATAATTATCTGGAACCTCATCAATTATAACAGTTGGTGTGTACGAAAACACATTTATTGCTAATTTTAAAGTCGAATTTTTCTTTTCAAACTTGGGGATATTTATTAATTTCATGGGACAATCCGTGACCTCATCGTATTCTAATTCGTCTAAAAACTCTGTATATTTAGAGACTCTTTGGGGGGTTTTCACCAATTATATCTTTCTTTAATAAATAAAGAATAGAGTAAAGGAAGCACTTGTCGTCATTGTTTTTTATATTTACTATAGCTCCTTTATTTTTCAATGCAGAAAGGGTTTTAATATATTTATTTCCAGACAGACGATTAATAGGAGCATATTTTGTTAAAATAAAGTGAATTTCCATAATATTAATAACACGCCATCCACTGCCTAAATGGGTGAATTGTTCTATTTTCTCATTAAGCTTATTAAACCCTTCGCTTAAAAAGTTATCCGAAAATGTCTCCGCATTATTCGAAAAATAATTGTCACGGATCTCACCATCTTTTTCAAATTTAATTAATATTGCAAATTGAATTTTAACGCTCCCCATTTTATTTATTTCTAAAATTAATTTATTACTGATCTGCTCAGTTAAAGTTATTGTAATTAGTTGCGCGTTAGATATGTTCGGCTCATTCTCTAATACAAAATCTCCGAATTGTATAATATTATTATTATTTTCATTATTTATATCTGGTATAATATTTTCATTATTTATAGTAGGTATAGTATTTTCATTAATTATAATAGGTATATTATTTACATTATTTATAATAGGTATATTACTTATAATATTTTCATTATTTATAGTAGATAAAATATTTGCATTATTTATAATAGGTATATTATTTACATTATTTATAATAGGTATATTATTTATAATATTTTCATTATTTATATCTGGTATAATATTTACATTATTTATAATAGGTATATTATTTACATTATTTATAATATTTTCATTATTTACATTATTTATAATATTAGAGTCATAATCACTGATTTCGATGACTTCTGTTTTAATTATTTTATTAGGGATATTAATTTTAATATGTGCAGCAGGTCTTTTATTCTTTTTATTTGATGTAGTTTTATTTTGTAGTATATTCAAAATATCTATGTTATTTTTATTAATTTTCTTAAACAGTTTCATTTTATTAGACTTAAAAGAATTTAAATGAACCCCATGTTACCTATAAAATTCTTTATATTTAATGCTCTGGGATGTTTTGCATATGGCGCAGATAAAAAAGTCGATGCCATTAAATCTATGGCGGTAATATTTTTTCATTTCTTTATGACAACTTTCATTATGTTGCAATGATGAGATGCAATATCTCGGATAAAAAGTGCTTAATAAAAAATAATAAATTAATGTACAAAACCTATATAAAGTATCTAATAATTCTAACTATTAAATAAAACTTATATAAAATATCTAATAATATTTGCATGCTCACTGCAAACTTTTAAATAAAACTTATATAAAATCTCTAATAAAAATAATAATATTTGTATGGTCACTGCAAACTATTAAATAATTTCTTTATAAAGTATCTATTAAAATAATTACTATATAATTCAATAAACAATTACTGTAAAATCTATAATAAAAATGCCTATATAATTCAAAAACTATTATGACAATATATTTGTTTCTTTATGAATTTTTAACTTATTATGGTAATATCTGTTTCAGTAATAATAGTTGTTTCTTTTTTTTAATTTATTATAAATTAATGATATTTGAAGTATTATTATAATAATACTTTAAATTTCATCAATTTAAAATAAAAATATATTTATCATAAAACTTATAGATTGAAAAATAAATAGAACCTTATTATAAATTATTGATATTTGATGTATTATTTTAATAATACTTCAAATATCCTTAACTTAATTTCTATAAATAAATAAAAATAAATAAGAATAAATAAAAAACTAACATTTATCCCCTGATTCCGAAGAATCATCATCCTCTATAGAAAAAAGGTCCTCCATATCTTCCCCAGAAACGGGGCATCATCAGGAACATTGACAAGATCAGGAACATCTGCATCCAAATCAACTAAACCGTTCTTTAAATATATAGAAAAAATAAAATTAAAATTTACCATCTTCGATAATCATAACATTATCATCTGCGATAATCATAACATCATCATCTTCTTCGATAATGTTAACTTCGGTATCTTCAATAACAATAATTTATAAAATAATTTATACATAAATCACAAATAAAATTAAAATTTACCATCATCTTCGATAATCATAACATCATCATCTTCGATAATCATAACATCATCATTTTCAAGATCTAACTGATCTTGCAATTCAGTTAATGTAAACCATTCTAAAATAATAAATAATAAAACTAAAAATAAAATTAAAAAATAATTTACCCGTCTCATTCAAGAGAAGACTTCTTAAAATATTATTGTTGTTCATTTTGGCGAATTTTTGAAATTGGCAAATTTTTGAAAAAATTGTGACAAATTTAGAATTTGTCAATGTTTATAAAGACAATCTATTTTTCAGGATTTAGCCAATCACATTTTAGCAATACACACATATAGGTGAGAGAATTTTATGCATGCAGCCTATAGTGTGTAGGTATGTTTTCTTTGTAAAACACATGCAGTCTATACCGTGTAGGCATGCGTTCTTTGTAAATCACATACAAACAAAAGTATGTATGTGTTTTCTTTGTAAATTACATAGAGTCTATACCGTGTATGCATGTGTTCCTTGTTACTAATCATGTGATGATCACGCAATTATCATGCATTGTCTTTGTGATCACGTATTAGCTTATTAACATTAATTAATTAAACACATAATAATAATATTTATAATAATAATAATAATAATTAAAAAATATTAATAGTTAAAACATAACAATAATAATAAAACATAACAATAACAATAAAACATTTATTAAACCTCAAATCGCTTGGATAATAACCAAGCTAAACAATGTTGACCACGTGTTAAGGTTCATGGTTTTTGATACATAGTTTTATTATACACAATAGGTTTACCCATTTTTTGCAGTTTCGAAACTATTAAAGCCGGATAATAGAAACCCATAGGATCAAATACAAATATCTTGCTAGGTTTCATATATATTGCTAACCAATGTTCTCCACCGAGATGAGATGATTGAGTATTGACGATTATGGCTTGATTATTACGTAAATATGGAATTTTATCAAGAGGAAAAACCCCTAAAACTTCATGTCCTAGTATTTGTTTTCCAATTCAATAGACCTGAATAAAACTACATCAATAATATTAATAATACATTTAAAACCTTACTCCATGACAAATTATCATAAATTATCTACACATTTATACCAACAATGTTTGAACTTTGTTCAAACCAATACTATTCTGTTTGCAGTTATTTGAACCTCATTTTCAAATACTCCATATATTACAACATGTACCGGTTCAGTTGTAGCTTTAGCAAACTTTATATCTAATCGTAAATTTCCATTTTGAGGTAATTGACTCTGATTTAAATCAAAATCGGGTGCCAAAAACAAATGTAAAGAATGTATATTTGCTTTTAAAATCATCAAGAGTTATACCACAATTAAGGATTTTATCCAAATAACCCATATTTCTCACTATACTCTTCATATATGTAGCACAATAATTATCATTATCGAAATCTTGGGTATATGTTTCTCTGTAATCACTATTTTTCGAAAAAAGTTAGCGATGTTACACCAAACCTTTTGAAAATTGAGATCGATGTTAAGTATGATCCATTATATTGAGATTCACTTTGAAATGTTACCAATATAAAGTTGGGCATTCTTCTATCTCCAAATATTTGTTCCTTATAAAAAGAAGCTGCACCTTTAGCAATAGCAAATTGAACAATTTCCTTTGTTTTCAATGGATATGTTGCATGCTTAGAATTAAGCCCCAGTTGATGACCGGCTAATACAGAGGGCTCAACATGAACTCTTCTCACCAATAATTTTGCATCAACTAATTGAAGAATTGATGCTGTGGTGGCACTTGTTAGTGATAATGCCGACTCAGATCTTTTTAATCTAATGTGTACATTAACACCTGGGAGTAAATATTTCGGTTGATCCATAAAATCGAGTTGTAATGATGAGCACATGGTAAATAATTTCGAGCCTTTAATCCACTTTTTCCTATCGTCATCACTACCATAACCCATAGGAGTTAAATATGTATTTTTAGTATCGCTATTGTAATTTATAATAGTTTCTATTAGAGCTTTGTGAATATATGTACTGTTACCACCCTCAATCTTGATATTATTAAATCCGAAAACTGGATCTTTAAAAAGTGTATGAAACAAGAAATTGTTTGGTATTACATCACTAGGTTCACCCAACGGTTTTCTATCTTTATCTACAACTTTGATCTGAACAGTTAACAATGTATCGTTCAAATCTAGATATTCAGTTTGGGAACCATTAATATAAAATTCAATATCAGTTCTACTGTCCATAATAAAATTCATCGAGAATACATCTTCAAAGGCCCCCATTTCAATTACTGCTTGGGGAGATGGTCTATCAAATAAACACAATTCAGATTTACCGCAAATCATTTTTGAAATATAGTTCCATGTCCTTTCATTCGTTTGTTTATATGTTTATGATGTCTTTTACGTTTTTGAGCCGGTGCTGATGTCGGTGTTGGTTAATGTTTTTGAAACATACCTGCAACACCTGGTAGATCTTTCCCTAACTCGGATAATGCATTTGATTTCAGAGATGGTAATATTTTCTGCTCATTCATTATCACATCTTTAGCAGTTTTCATACCAAAACTACCAAGGCGTTTAAGAATAGGAAGTGCAAATCTACCAATTGTTCTCAACCATCCAGATCCATACTGTTTACCAATAAAATATGGTAATTCAGCACCACTTTGGCTACTTCTATACATACTAATAATATCGTTATTGGCCATCTAATTTACGAAAATGTAATGTCAAATGAGTTTTTGTATCTTTACTAAATTCAATAAATTTACCGCTCTCATCACGAATATTTATTTCTATATTGTTTATACATGATGTTGATACCGGTAAGTACATGGAACTATAGATATTTATATTGACAACTTCATCGTGGTCATGTTTATCAACCCAAACAAATTTCAATAAAGGAACCAAAGAATCACCAACAATTATAGGATCGATGATGTTAGTATATATGAACATTTGCCTATGAAGTTTTATTATTTTTGGTTTGCGTACACCAAAAGCACTTGCTTGATATGTTTGCTTATCTAATCCCAATGTATTAGCCAAATTTTTATCAAATATAACTTCACAAATGTTATTATTCAGACTGAATTTGCATATTCCATCTTTAACAAATTCAATAGTTTTAAATATATGTAAACAATTGAATGAAATATATTTATGTAATTCTTCAAGTGTTTCAATATATAAATCATTAGTAAATGTAAATGTATCTTCCACTTCATTAATATATGATACAGATATTTTGATGTGTTCGGTCGTTACACTTTTCTCATCAAATGTTTTGAAACGTAATAAGTATTCAGTACCAGGAACAACAATGCTAAGCTTATCACTACCCATTTGCTTGGCGTCATCAATACTTTCAAATTTTATTGTAAATGGACTATAATCACAACTAACATTCAATCCATCTTTGAAAAACATGCCACTATTTTCATCTTAAATCTGATTCGGAATATGACAATATTGTTCAAAATTATTGATTGAGAAAATACCACTACATGTTTTGGGTACACGTTTCTTGTAACTGATTTTACAATGACTATAAAATGGGAATGTATTGTACACAAATGTAAAGTCTTGCAAAGCAACTTCCCAATTTCCATGTAAATAAATAGGATTTTGAAGATCAACCATAAATTTACTTGCTTGATTTTCCGGATGGATTAGTGGGCAACTATTGCTCGGTAAAATTGTATAGAAATTTATTTTACTAGGTCTTTTGATGATATACATGAGGGTTTTTGATATCCATGCCATTTGACATAGTATTGTTTATCCTTACCCACTATTTTAGTTTTCAATATTTTCTGAATTCTGAACACTGTAGGTTTGGAAATAACTTGTAATTCCTGTTCATAGAATTTTCCTTGTACCACATTGTTATCACTATCTTTAATAACATACATTACAGGACTCTGTTTAGTATTAATTTTAATAATTTGAAATACCTCATCCCTCCGATTATTATCGAAATTTTTGATGAATGGTGAAGCAGATATTTTACTAATTCTAACGTGATTACCAACTTTATATTTTGGTTTTGTAATAGCAACTGTTTTAGACCGTACTGATTTAGCTAATGTTTTCGAGCTGATATCTACGGGTCTCAAACCATTCAGACATCGATGTGATGAATTATTATAACTAACAAGTATTTTCGGTAATACATTTATCCATATTTTATTACCTTGATGCACGAAATATTTCTTCAATCTATCCCTCAATGTCCGGTTAAATCTTTCAACATGTGCGGCTTTGTATCGAGAATGTACAGAATAGTGATTTATTTTGAGACGATCCAGGATTTGCTTAACTTTACTATTGTAAAACTCCTTGCCTATAATAATAATAATAATAATAATAATAATAATAATAATAATAATAATAATAATAATAATAATAATAATACCTAAATCGGTTTGCAAATTGTCCGGATACCCATTTTTAAATAAAATATTAATTGCTTTAGATATTTCCTCTGCAGATTTTGCCTTTGTTGGTACACCGTGAGCAAAACGACTGAAAACATTAATACACGTTAAAATATATTTATAACCCTTGTTAATCTTCGAATACGGTATCATCTCCATCAAATCCATTTGCCATAAATCATTAATACCAAATGTCTTATAAGCTCTTGTTGGAAATCTTTTCCGCATTGGTTTGTTTAAACTGTACGCAAGCTCATCTGACAACCACTTTTGCGTTTCCTTTTTTGACTTTGGGACTCTTTTCTTTAACTTTGCCACTCCACCGAAACCTGCTTCGTCTTCTGGGTTCGTCCAAATCTTCTCCATTACAACAAGATGATTTAAATTTTAATTTAACATTAGGTAATGATTGCCCCATCGTTTATTGTGATAATAATGATAATGCTAATGGTAACATTGCTCCGATAAAACCGCCTTGTTGTTTATATATGATTTTTCTCATTTGCTGACGATTTTTATTATTTACTAGCGATAACAAAGGCTTACGATGTTTACTCAATACTAGTTTTTTAGAATTACTGATTTTAATTTTACCTCTGACTACTTTTAATAGAATTTTGAGTAAATCATCGACAACAAAAGTTGGAAATGATTGTAAAATAGACATTATTTTCATACTCGAAGCCTTTAACAATGCATTAAAATATGGGAAACTCCTATGATTTTTTACAATTTTAACAACTTTTTTCTTACTCGTTTTAATAATGTTTTTCGAAATAAGATTCATTGCAGGGTAATTCTCGGTTATTAGTTTTTTAGATGGTGTATAACTGGTTTTTGGTGGAACTTTGTTTTTCTTTTTAATACTTTGTCTAAGTTTTCGGATATTTTTAAGCCTGGATTTCATAAACATTTTTACATGTTAAAGTTTTAAACTTTGTTTATATACCATGGCACCTTCTTTATTGAAAATATCTGTTTTTACCCGTAACTCATCATTGCATTGTTGTGTGAAATCAAGAAATATATATCCATGTGGTGATTTTGTAGCATCTTGAAATGCACTGATGAGAAAATTACGATTATTAGGGTATGCTTGTCGAGCAAGAAATCAATAACTGTTGCATATCTAGGATTCTTGAAAATAACTAAATATTGAACATTTAAATTCCTTGATCGATGTGCGCCACCCTGATGAAATAGATTTTGAGTAATAAAGATCACAGTAACACCAACATGTCTACTGATTTTTGTGAATAAATTATTAAAATCCTTTTCTTTATTAGCTTCCTGATACAAATCATCAATAATGATGACATCACCTTTCCTTAGTCGACTTGACCAGTTTTTATCGAAACCCTTTACTATTTTCATGTTTTTCAATTTACAGAAATTATCTTGAGTTAATCCATGTACTTCATCTGCACCCTTATGCCAATAAATCTTGTTGAATTTTGTTTGAAATAAATTAGATTTCAGTAATTTACACACAAACATAGTTTTACCACTACCACTTGGCCGACGATTTGATATACAGCATCATTTCTTAATTCCATTATTAATTTGTATAATTATAGGTTTTTGTTTATATTATATGATTTAATGAACTCTTCCAAAAATCATAAATATATATATATATATATATATATATATATATATATATATATATATATATATATATATATATAGATTAATATTTCATTATTGTTTAATTATGTTATCAAATATAAATTATAAAGGAACTTTCGATGTATCAAAAATGACGTTTCCAATGGTAAACCACAGCAAATTGTAGATAGGAGTGGAAAATATCCTATAATATTTTTCAAATCCGGCAAATGCAGAATCATGGGATGCAAGAAATCTTTAGATGTCAATAAATTACAATATAGAATAAAGGATATTAAAATACAGTCAATTACGGTTACCATGGATATCGGACAATCTATCAATCTATACAACATGTCAACAATGGTAAATTTATGATTTAATATTTATTAACATTATTATCATTGTTTTCCAGATAAATATCAGGCCGTAATCTTAGAACGTTTGTTCTTCTTCTACCCTCAACTACGAGCAATACTGAAAGACCAGCCAGAATCAATCATTCCAGATCTGGCATATGCAGAAACAAATATATGGATCTTTAATATCATAGATCAAGCTCTATGGGATATAAAGCTTGACCGAAGACCAAAGGAGATGGAACCTGAATACCCCTGTATTCTGGGTTGCAGTTGCTGCGATTTTCGGTACCAGCGATATGTCGAATGGTGCCTGGCAAAATCTGTTAGGAATTCGTCTAAATTTCAGCTTTTTAGAAAATAAATGTTTTGTATTTTATTTGTTTTGTTTTGTTTTGTTTTGTTTTGTTAGTAATAAATTATAGTTTTATTTCGTGGTGGTAACAATAATAATAACAATAATAATAATAACTCGTAATAATCATTTAAAACATGTGATATTAATAATATAAAGAAATTTATATAGGTGAAAGATTTATGTAAAATCATATGCAAACTCAATGTTTTATTTGTAATTCACATACAGTTTGTATATTTATACAGTCACGCACTTATCATGCACTTATCATGCACTGTCTTTGTTATAATAATATGCATGATTCTGATTGGTTAATCAGTATCTGTCAAGGGTATAAAAGCTCGTCACCACCTTATAAAGATCATAAATCAGACATAACCAAGAAAATAAGTGTCCAACCAGTTCAGATGTTCCACAATTATAAAATGTATTTTTTAAAGGAACCTATCAATATGCAATTGGCAAATCCAGTCAAACTTCATAAAACTCAATTTCAATCTCTCGCTGGGACTCTCTCAATGTTAGATATCAAGGATATTGATAATATGTTCAAAAGATCAATTCCAATTTAAAATACAATGAAAATGCTTTCTTCACCAGTCAATATACCAGATATTATGATGCATTTACAGAAATAGGTTTCAAAGAACAGGAAAACTGGTATTTAACAATAGCAATACAAGGATATAAAGCTGATAAAAATGATGTGCTTTCTCCAATCTGGAAAATTGTTACTGCTAGACTTTCACAATTATTTTAATGTATAGTGTTTAGTGTTTAATAAATGTATTAATGTTTTCTTTGTTATTTTATAAACAAAATTATAAGTAGTTTTAAAATAGTTTTAAAAATGATGTCTGAAAAAGATAAAATATAAAATAATTAATTAATTTCGTTTAGAATATTTAATAAACTTTTTGTTTGATAAACTCGAAGAAATAACCGGTGTAAAAATTAGAGATATGTTGACTTTAGTTGAAGCATTGAGTAAAGAAGATTCATGTTGTGATTCTGAATGTCAGAGTGACGATACTGAAATTGTTAATGATGGAGAAATTAATACTGAAATTATTAATGATTCTGAAGAAATTATTGATGATACTGAAATTATTAATGATGAAGAAAATATTAATGATACTGAAGATACTACCGAAATTATTAAAGATAAGCCTACCGAATTTAAGAATTGTATTGACCATGTTATAGAAAATATTATGATAGAATATTGTGGTGATGAAGAATGTACATGTAATAATCAATAAATCTTTAAAAATGTAGTTTTTTATTAATAATAATAATAACAAAGAAATATTTATTAAAATCTATGATAAACTTTATTACATAAATATAAAACCGATGCTCCAGTTAATAGTTTTAATAAAAATTTGCAATTTGCGATATAAATATCAAAGCGTTTGGCTTCTGCGGCAACTTGAATAATCGCTGTCCATCCACCATTTGTTACTACCACGGGTCAATTTTTGTTTCTATTACCTAAATAATGATAAATTAATGACAATATAAAGTAATTTACCTCTATAGAACATTGGAAATAATTTTCATAGTCGGATCCAGATTTTAACATCATATGTTTCATATACATTAATCCTACTATTATTCGCATTCATTTATTATTTTCATCGAACATGTAACTAAATATCGATTTGAACGCCTTCTTTCTCTCCAATGTTGGCAAATTGAGAATTTTTTCATAATCAAATGGGATGTCTTCTACGATTTTCTCGGTACGGTTTACCATGAATTTTATGTTTTTAATGATATCATCTTCTTCTCTATTATTAGAGACCAACTCATTCAACAAAGTTATAAAAAATTTAGTTTCTGGCATTTTATAAAAATATTTGAAAGTGTAAGCTTATTTATACTATATTCGACCAATCAGAATCATGCAATACTAAGAAAATATGTAAAAAATATATAATGGAAATGGCAATGATGATTTGTTGGCACTGTTAACATTAACTTCTTTCAATTTGTTGCCACCACTGTTAACTGGTTGTTGTAATTTCATTATACGATTGAACTGATCAGTTGTTTTATTAGAATAAAATTTTATGCTATATTGAACTTGATTCATCATTTTTTCATTAAGTTTGCGATTTTCTTTCAATTCTAATATTGATTTTCTTAATTCATTTTAGATAATACCAATGGTCTTATTTAGATATATAATTTCATCATATAATTCGTTTTTAGCTCTTGTTAAAGTCTCATATGTATGTTCAAATCGGAATTCTAAATTACTCATTCTTTCAGATAATCTTTTGACTGGAGTTTTCAAATATCTAGGCCTATCTATCATATACAAAATATCCATCAATACTGCTGTATCAGGACATACACATCTTGTTGAATTTTTACCTTGAACGGTTACAACAATTGAGTTGACCATATTAAAAACTAATATTATTATTAAAATTTCTTTAATCATTTTCAAATCTATATAAATTAATATTTATTGTTTATAGCTAAAAGGTTGTGTGTGTTTAACATCTCATGATCTAAATTAGTATAAAAGTAATTGTTATTTCAATTTTATCATTATAATGGATGTACCAAGCGCAGTTCAAGCTATGAATAAAAAAAAAGATTATGGTAATTAATAATTACTAATATTATTATTATTAACTATTTGATAGATGATTATTTTAAAGTTATTAAAGAACGTCTGGAATTCTATTATCCAGAAATAAATGAAATATTGAATAATAAGCCAAAATCAATAATTCCAGATTTAGTCTTTAATTATACGTCAATATGGATATTTACCGTAATCGACGAGTTCCTATGGGACATCAAGCAAAACAAATTGTCAAAAGATATGGAACCTGAATATCCATGTGGTGATGGTTGTCATTGCTGTGTGGCCCGATATCGAAAGTATGTGGAATAAAGCTCTTTGAATAAAGCTCTTTGACAATATTACTATAGTAGAATTATTTCTTTATAATAAAAGTTTTTGTTGTATATGTCTTGGTTTTTTATTATATATTAATAATAATAATAATAATAATAATAATAAATATTAATAATAATAATAATAATTATAATAAAATAAAAATTTTAAAAATTACTGATAAAAATAAGTAATAGAATAAAAATTTTTAAAAAATATATATATTAATAATTAAAACACTACTTATAAAAATAAGTAGTAAATTAAAATTAAAAAATGTTTAAAAATACTATGACCTTGAAAAAATTTGAATGACCTTGACCTAGTTATGAATGACCTTGAAAATATGATGAGTCATCGAATGACCTTGAATGAGTCATGGTCTTTATTTAAATGACCTTGGAAAAATATGGTGAGTCACCCAATGACATTGAATGAGTCATGGTCTTTTTTTCAATGACCTTGAATGAGTCATGGTCTTTGTCTCAGAAAAATTTGTACTTTTGGACTTAGAAAAATTTTCTCTCAGCAGCGGGGAGGGTGTGCTGGAGGTGAAATGTGCTGGAGGTGACACATCCCACTACTTACATTTGCTTGAAAAATGTCAACAAAATTCTGTAGTTAATTTCTATGAACGTTAAGCAAAATTTTTTTATGAATCAACAAATTTTACTTTGCTGTAAGTGATTTTATTATAATGTCCCTAATGTGAATTATTATTATTCCATTTTATATTTATTTACTTTGAAAAATAAACGTTATTCATTAAGCATGGATTACCCTGGATATATTTCCTTTATATTTCTAAACTTAAATTCTCTTCTGTTTATTTTTTTAACCTTTACAAGTAGTGGATGCTCTAAAGCAGAGGTTCTCAACCGGGGGATATCCGAAAAAAGTCTAGATTCTAATAGTACAAACGCCCTACATTAAAACTTTATAATTCATAAATATTTTAATAATCAAACTATTACTAAAATAAATACATACACCAAAATACAAACAATAGCATTCTTAACGATAAAAATATCAATAAAATTAATACTTTTTAAAACTACCAATAGAAAATTTTAAACTTCTCAAAACGTAAAAACATACAAAACAACAACAAAAGTATTATAAATATATAGATCAAAATTTTTTTAAAAAACAGTTTGGAACTTATTTCCAGAAACGAAACAGTTTTTTCTTGGTTAGTGAATTGGGGTATGGACGTTTAAAAAAGTTGAGAACCCTTGCTCTAAAGGATTTCCTAAGATACCATTTAAGCAGAAAGCAATTTGAATTTAATTTGAATTTTTTATAAAATATTCTCAAATAAAATGTTGAAATTAGTTCATTTTTTAATTTTTTAAAAAACAATAACATTTTTAAAATTATTTAATCAGTTTAATAAAATTATTTCGCTGAAAAATATTTAGAGCAATCGATAATTTTTTTAAATATTTATCAACTTCGGAAATTTGTCAAATCGATAAATAAAATCCAAATTCTAGAGCTTTGAAATTCAGAAATTTTCATATCATCGCAGTTGTTTAAATACATTCAGAATTGCACTGAGAAATGAAACTTATAATTTAGTTTTCTAGCAGAATTATTATTATTATTATTATTATTATTATTATTATTATTATTATTATTATTATTATTATTATTATTATTATTATTATTATTATTATTATTATTATTATTATTATTATTATTATTATTATTATTATTATTATTATTATTATTATTATTATTATTATCATTATCATCATCATCATTATTATTATTATTATTATTATTATTATTATTATTATTATTATTATTATTATTATTATTATTATATTATTATTATTATTATTATTATATTATTATTATTATTATTATTATTATTATTATTATTATTATTATATTATTATTATTATTATTATGAAAAATCACTTGAAAAAGGTTGTGTCAAACATTCGTGAATACCTTAAATAAATCTGGTTCATGGTCAAATTTTGTATTATTATTATTATTATTATTATTATTATTATTATTATTATTATTATTATTATTATTATTATTATTATTATTATATTATTATTATTATTATTATTATTATTATATTATTATTATTTATTATTAATTATTATTATTATTTATTATTATTTTTTTTTTTATTATTATTATTATTATTATTATTATATATTATTATTATTATTATATTATTATTATTATTATTATTATTATTATTATTATTATTATCATTATCATCATCATCATTATTATTATTATTATTATTATTATTATTATTATTATTATTATTATTATTATTATTATTATTATTATTATCATTATCATCATCATCATTATTTATTATTATTATTATTATTATTTTTTTTTTATTATTATTTATTATTATTATATTATTATTATTATTATTATTATTATTATTATTATTATTATTATTATTATTATTATTATTATTATTATTATTATTATTATTATTATTATTATTATTATTATTATTATTATTATTATTATTATTATTATTATTTATTATTATTATTATTATTATTATTATTATTATTTATTATTATTATTATTATTATTATTATTATTTTTTTTTATTATTATTATTATTATTTTATTATTATTATTATTATTATTATTATTATTATTATTATTATTTATTATTATTATTATTATTATATATTATTATTATTATTATTATTATTATTTATTATTATTATTATTATTATTATTATTATTATTATTATTATTATTATTATTATTTATTATTTTTTTTTTTTATTTTTTTATTTTATTATTATTATTATTATTATTATTATTATTATTATTATTATTATTATTATCATTATTATTATTATTATTATTATTATTATTATTATTATTATTATTATTATTATTATTATTATTATTATTATTATTATTATTATTATTATTATTAGTATTATTATTATTAGTTCCCCAAATGTCGACGACATTTGTGTTAAAAATAGTAATTAAAGGTATATAAATAGTAATTAGTATATTTGGGGGTTATATAATTAATAATTAATATATAATGATTATATATAATTTGGTTTTTCCAAAAATAACGTAATTACTAAAAATAGTAATTACTTAAATTAATTCACTAGTAATAGGAATTAAATTTTCAATTCAAACCAAAAATCCATTTATTTTGATTGGTCAATAGACTTAAAAAATTGGTATTTAAGCAGTGTTGAAATTCATTATTTTTGACCACTAGTTTGTCTTATAAAACTTGATATAGACTAACTAAATTAAGGAATCCTATCCAACTGGATAGAAGGTAGCTTGAAAAATCCCTCGGCTATATGAAGCATTTTAAAAGGATTTCAAATCAGGTGAGACGCTGCCTAAATTCTCTCCAATAGGTCATCCTTTTTTGAGTTATAGTGAGATAAGGAAATTAATATAATTAGCATTCTTCTCTTCCCTCTATCTTCTCAGTTGATCAGAAAACGTAGATCCGATCGACTTGATAACCTTAGGTCGATATAATATCGACTCTTCATCTTGCTTCAATACTCAATCCCCAAACTCAATAATTTTTGTCCAATTGTATTTATTGTATAATCTGAAATTTTTGTTTACCTAAATAAATATTTTAAACGGACATCGTTCTATCAGTGATTTATTCTATCGTATTTATATCGATTAATTAAACGCGCAATTCACGGATAGGGTTGTATTCTATACACCCAGCCAGCGGAGTCAACATTTATGATTATTATTATTATTATTATTATTATTATTATTATTATTATTATTATTATTATTATTATTATTATTATTATTATTAATATTATTATTATTATTATTATTATTATTATTATTATTATTATTATTATTAGAAAAGCAGACAAACTTAAAACATTTACTTAATTATTTGATTTTTCTATTCCAATTGTCGATCATCATTTGATCCGTTTGTCAGCTGTTATGATATATTTTCTATTCAAACAAAAACTCACGATTTTAACGCCTCGCAGTGCTAATGAATTAAATGAGATTTCAATTTATAATTTTTCAAAATTTTAATATAATTTTCAATATTTAATCCTGTTGTTTTTTGTTTGTGATTGAAAGCCAGATAAATGCATTTTAATAAAATTATTTGTTTAAATTAGATAAAATCTATGAAATATATATTTTATAATTTGGTAAGGAAAATTTTTATTGAATGCTTGTTTAAATTTTGAATTGTGAACGAACAAGATCTGTAATACTGAGTAGCTTGTTGAGCACCCAATAGCTATAAAATTAACGCATATAGAATCCTAAAGTTAAGATAGGGATATCGGGTAGGGAGAAAAGATTAAATCTTTGTAACGACTTATAATAGTCGTCAGGAAAAGATTATTACGAACTACTTGAATCAGTAAATTAAAAGCTTTAACAATTTTCTTGCGTGGTAACCCTTAGTTAACTGTATTCTATTTGAAATGGTATAAGTAAAAATAGACCAAGCCCAAGGAAAGGAAACTATTAAGAAACCAATTTTGAAACATACGGGCGTGACGCGGCGACCACATTTAGGAATGGGTTAATTATCCTAACAAAATCTAGAAAATAATGACAAACTCCTGTTCAAAATTTTTTTAATATATTTCGAAAAATAATAGATTGAAAAGGCCATTGGAAGTTGGAGTCATAAAAAATAGTTAATCCTTGACAGTGAGTAAATTGAGCTAAAAATCAGATGAACCGACAGAACTGAGAAGGATGCTCTTGGCTAATATTAATGATATATTTATGATCCGAAAGTTGTGTATAAGGATGTAATCAAATGAGGAATTCCAGGATATTGCTTACCTAGATTCTTTAGGGTTTAACCTTGAACCATTATACCTCAGTTGTAAATTTAACTATCGCCGCAGAATATCTTTCTGAATAATCCAAATTTTCAAACAGAATTCTAGTAAACAAGCCAAAACAATTGCTATAATTGCGTCAATAACAAACAGTAAATCAAATAGTTTTGAAACCAAATACAGTCAGACCTCCATAGTTTTCCATTTTCGGTGTTTTATAAAATGTGGAAATCCACGGAGGGAGGTAAACTACGGAGGTAAACAATAGAAAAAAATTAAACTGTAAAATAACGTATTTATTATTTTATAAAATAATCAGTAATTTTGGAAAACTTAGTTGACTTCTTTTTTGCCTTCAAGAAATTCCAATGGCTTGTAACGACTCAAAAAGCTTATCCCTCTCTTTAACATCACCATCACCATCAAATATTACATTCGTTATCCACTTCTTTATTTCAAAATGTTTTTTTATGAAATCTTTACTAGTAAACTTAGAAGCCTCTTCTACATCTTCTAATTCTTCAATATCAATGTTTTTGATATAAATAGATCAAAATTCGTTTTTTCGCCGCTGTTATAGGTATTCGGAAGAGCTTCGTTTTTTCATTTAATGTCAACTCATTTTCGTCTGCTGGCAAGGTTATTAAATCGTCAATGGTGGTCGGATCGTCCGGATTGATTTCATCAAACATTTGTCGTACCGTACTAATTTCATCTCGTTCATCTTGAAGTGCTTCATTATTTAGGTCATCCGAATTTAAAATTACCGAAAGCCAGCTTTAGTCCAACAATTTGCAATTGTTTTACTGTCAACTTCTTTCCATGCTTTTTGTGTGAACATAATTGCGTCTTTAACTATTAGATTTTTGTAAAGGACTTCGGGCCTTGGGTTGAGTTCAAGCTTAATGATATTGTTCTGGTCAAATGATGATTTCTTATTATCTGGTTGACAGGTTTCGTTATAAACGCAGAATTTTTGGCAAAAACACTAATTCGACATTTGATTTTTGATATGTAATTTTATGTGCCGGTGTTGAGTAGAAGCAAAATCTTTTTATTAGAATCCTTCATCTTTAAATCAACATGAAATAACCAGTTATTGAACTCAACACTTGTCATCCATGCACTTAAATTGTTTGCATAATGGCAAGATTGTTTAATGTCAAAATTCTTTAGAGCTCTCGGTGACTTATATTTGCCTATTATAAATGGAAATAGTTTTTCAGAACCACTCTTGTTACAGCAAAGTAACAGTGTGAGCTGGTCTTTGTAATTCTTAACCCCATTTCTTATCTTCTTTGTTAATAATTTGGACTGCATCATTTTATAAAATAATGCCGTTTCATCACAATTAAATACACCATTGTCCTAGTACTCGCAATACTCGCCTCGGCAGGTTGAAATCCGCATTTTTCGCCAGAATAAGAGCATGGATATATCTTTTCTTTATACGTAGGAGGAACTGATTCAAAAATCTACCTTAGCTGTTAAGCCAGCAAGAGGCTTCTTCCCATTTTCGCTAGTAGCCGGGAGTCATAGTGCTCAATGGACTTTCTTGAAGCGTCTGAAAATGTAAGATGAATTCATGAATAAGAGTTTTCAACAATATAGTGATTTTATCAAGATCCTATTTATTAATTCAAATAATTGTAATTAGGAATTCGTTGTTTTTTTCGATATTGTTTCAAATAAAAATTTGAAAGAAAGACTCTAAAATAAAAGGAACGTGAATACCTTCTATCGTAGCAATTGGATCCAGAGATTTATCAAAGTATTAGAAGTCATAGCCATACGTCTCACCTTTTACTAGAAACCGCTTATTGGAATATATTTCCAACGCTATTTATGACGGGTATCTAATGGTGATATCTTTTTATGCGAGTATCTGATGAAAATCATTTTAAAAGTGGTCGCAAATCTTATTTCTTTTTGCCCATTAGGTATCCAACAATTTTCGTAGAATCTAGGCTACATGGTTTCATCCTGACAAAATGAGAAACCTATAATTAACAATCCAGGTGCTAAAAGAGCAAATTAAACATGCTAAAATCGAGCTCCGGGCCCAGAATATACAAATACGTGGCATCCAGTTGATGCCTATGTATAGTCAAATTGAAAATGTGGGCACGCACCCGCTATTTATTGCTACCCAATCAAAACCTGTTCAATCCAACGAATCAACAAAACCGAACGGAATAGACAAAACAAAGCGAAGGAGTAAGCCAGGCAAAATCGAGTACATCCTAATACATTAGGTTAAAAAATCGCAATCGATGGACTGACTTTTCGAAGCACGTATCAAATCCTGAACCCAAGATATGACTTTGTACTGTTGGGCCAGAACACAAACGGCCTTGAAAATTGTTTAAATTCATCAGTCATACAGCACGAAAACCCAGCACCAAGATAACTTAAAATACAATATACAACACTAACTAAACACTTTAAAATCTGAGAGAATATAAATAAATATAAAATCAAAAACATAAAAGTAAAAATAAAATAAATACAAAATGCATCAAGAACTGCACGAAATTTACATAAAAAATAACATAATAACAAGAAAATTTGACCATAAAATGACCATTTATATAAAAGTAAAAATTAATGAATTAAATGAATAAAAATAAAATATTCTTGGCTGAATCAATTTAATTAAAAATGTTAAAAATAAATTACCAATTTAAATTAAGAAATTAATAAAAATTTAATTTAGATATTACAAATAATTCCAAGGTCGAATTTTGTTTAATCGAAATAAAATTGGTCGGTTATTGGATGTCGACGTTTGTCTAACTACTCTTATGGTTATCCCAGTAACGCCATACAAATATTTTCTAACAACCACTCGGCACCCGTTGCTAGGCAACGTTGGAAATGTGCTCGAGTGGGTAGATTGTCCGCAAAAAGTGAGCGCTATTACTAGTGCTATAATTGCTCGGACAATCCCTGGGTCCAACGAGCTGTCATTAGAAGACCTATGCTCGCTTTAAATTGCTGGGTCCACGTACAGATTCTAGTTTATTAGTACGTATGAGTCCCCTTATTTGAACTCATCGAGAAGGAAAAGGAGAAAAAAATATATATAATAACAAGTATCTACGCATATATTTGATTTACATCGTAAACATATTTTATGATTTTGTCAAGTCTTTATTCAATAGTCGAGCGGCTCGTCGTTTCGCGCGCTCTTTCCATCCGGGTCGGTAGTTACTCGATGGTAAAGAGGTCATTGGGGTTGCTATGGGAATTGCTCTTGGTGTTGTGATCGCCTCGCGACAGGTCAACTGAGTAGGGGCGAAGACGAGTGGATAGGTTACCGCTGCCCCCTCTTGACAGGTGGACAGCGCAACTTCCAGCCCCTTTATTTGGATTCTCAAGCTTTGGCCAGTTGTTTTTCTTCGCCCTATCCTTTTTGTGCAGCGGTAAGCCTTTGGTATAGCGATTTCGCCTTCTTTGGGTCTATCCAGGTGGCCTTAGTTTGTTGGACTTCCCGAGCTAGTTGGATGATTTGCTCGTGGAGATTTCTATTGGCCTGCCTCGCGTGGATCAATTCAGCTTGTAGTACTTGTAAGGGTTCCATTATTACAATAATCAACATTAAATCTTTCTAATAACTCCGATAATTAGCTGTACAATTAAGATTAAACAAGATTTGCAAAGTTTAGCTGATAGAATAATAAAGAAAAATGAAAATCGAATAACAGTTATTTATTTGGGAAATTGCGAAGAATTTTTGTAGTCAGTGATCACGATCAGTGAGGTCGAGGATCCTCACAAAATTTCTTGATTCCTTCCTCCGGGGAGTAGTTTGAAATCATAAACACGGGCCGCTTTGTATTACGGGCCGGTCTTGGGGGGTGGATAGACGTCCGCGAGTCGTCCTGCTGCGAGATCGTCCTCCACATTGGCCAGATAGTCACTGGCCCGTTCCACTAAGGCGTTGACTCGGCGCTGGTGCACCTTGAGATGGGCCAGAAGCGCCTGGGCCCGCACATGGATATCTTGGGCCGGACTTTGGCCACTGGATTGTCCCTCCCTTTTGAATTGGTTCATTGTGAGCTCCACCAGGAGCCTGTCTTCCTGCCGATTTTCTCCGGGCTGAGGCATGTTGGGGTACCTATCCTGGCTGACCCGTCTCCAGGCTTGACGCCACTGGTCCGCGATGGATGTAAGGACCCACTTGAAAGGTCCAGAGTTTTCTGAACAAAATCAGGATCAAATAAGGTTTGTCATTGAGATTCAATAGTTGTCACCGAAATTGAAGTTTTTATTATAATTCAAAAGAAAAACCTCATTAAAACAAAGATGATATTGGGCTCCTGGTCCCCCTCCCTAAGTTTAACTGTTACTGGACTTGAATCCCTGGTATCGTCAACTCCTTCGGTCCTAGTATCTCAACGAAAACTCTATCATCCAGCTGAATGGGTTATGAATGCGTCAGTGGGGAACAACCTCGCGTTACTCTATTTCCCTTACCGTCCTACGACTATTTGATAATTGCCCTTTCAGCTGATATCGAAATTTAAAATAATAAATAAATAAATGTCTAGACTAGTGAGACATTAATTCATTGGTTTTCTTGGCAACTACGGTAGGATATGGGATTTCGGGTTAGTGTATTTACGTTATCAAAATCTTTCGGTCATATTTGTGGATCTCAGTTTCAGTGGTGCTCTGTAATATCGTGGTGGGTAAAGTTTCCTCGGTTCTCCTCTCTTTAATAGTTTTATTTGATGCTAACTATTACTGTATTCACTGTTGAAAATTTTACTGGTGGTGAATGTACAGTGTCTGGGATTTAGATTCATTAAATTATTTCATCATTTATTTTAGAAGGTTAATTTATCAGGTTACTTTAGGGTTAGTATTAGTCTTTCCTCAATTTAATTTCGGTGCTCTATTTTATCTCAGGGTGGGTAACAAATTATTTTATCGCTTTGATATGAAAACGATGTCCAAAACTCTATGATTTAAAGCCTATTCATCTTCTAATACAGTGTAGATATGTCAAAAATTCGTAATAGCGCCCAGATTTCCTAAACTTTCTAGATCGATATAGATAGTTGAGGAGTTATAGTCATAGTTTATCCTTTTAGCTATTTACAAACGTCTAACAATTTCGGTTGATAATTATTTTTGATTCACAACAACGATTCCCTTTTTTATCACCCCGTTACCTTCCCTTTGGTTGATCCTAGGCGCGCTGTGTTTATATTATAATTAGTGAGTGCCCACTGGACTACTCGGTGTAATGATTTTGAGCCGTGTGTAAAATAATTTAGGTCGAAATTAAAGAACCGGAGAGACGAAGAAGTAGCCAAGACCACTGCCTTATCCCTCCCTCTTCTATACGGGTTAATATTGACGTTCCGATCCCTGCGTTCCGCACGCCGGGTCTTCACGGGCACAGATCATCGGCGATATTCCACGCACTTATACGAATCTGAATAATGTGTATTATTTTACTGACTTGTGATGTGTTTTGGGCTGTGGGCCGGAAAAATTTCGACATTCATTAAAGGTAGATATTGAAAAAAATAATTTTAGATATAAATAATTTATTAATATTAAACAACATAATAATTACTTGTCCCAAACGAAAAAATCATAATAATACTACTCTCCCCACGCCGACATCTAAGCAGAGCTCTGTCGAGATTGCGAAGACGCGACGTGGAGAGAGAGTTTCCCAATAAAACTCACACTTACAGAAAATAGATTTTTAAAACTAGTTGAAAATTTCAAAAACGATGTTTGATTGCTTTTTCATGTGAAAATGTATCGGTATATATACCTATTTTTTGTCCCTAACCTTGCGTGTTCTTTTTGATTTAGTAAAACAAATTTTTGACCTTGGATTTTTCTAGTGTATTCTAATCTTAATTTTTATTATTTTGAAATTTTATTTGACAATTTTTTTCTTTAGATTTTTAATTGAATTATTTCTAATTCAAATTATTTGATTTTTATTTCATTTTCATGAAATTTGGTATTTTTTAATAAATTGTCAAATTTTGGTCAAAATCATTGGGTTTTCGTGTTATGTTTATATTTAATTCGTGCGGATCTTGGTGCATTTTGTTATTATTTTAATTTTATTTTTATGTTTATTATTTTATATTTTATTATCTTTTTTCTCATATTTGATAGGGTGTAGTTGATGTTTTAATAGGTTTGAATTTAAATTTGCATGTTATATTTGCATGTGTGTTACCGATTCATTTAAACATTTACAAGGCCGTTTGTGTTCTGGCCCAACAAAATTAACACGCAAGGTTAAGGCCAAATCATAGCTATATATACTGATGTGTTTTGACAGATTTCAATCTTATTTTTCAGTATTGATTTAAAATCTTATTTTTCATTGGTGTGTATAACTAGCTGAGAACCGTGGTAATTGTTGTGTCTAAGCACGACGGCTGACAGCTAGCGTGCGATTATTGATTGTGAACTAATGCCAGATGAATTGATGAAATACTTATTATGATTTTGTGAATTAATACCGGATGAATTAATGATTAGTTCACGGCGATTTTTATGAATTTCCATTGTCGTATTTGACCAAATGAATTTATGGACGATGTAGTATACCAAATAAAAATTTAAAGCCAACAATCTTTATGTGTCGAGGCTTTTATTCAACTCCTATGGTAAATTTATTTATTTCTTTTTCGGCCCACAGTCAAAACATATTGCAAGTCAGTAAAATCACACAGGGTTACCGAGTAGTTTAAGTGCGGTGTAAGTCCGCCAATAGCTTGTGCTCGAACATCAAATCATTAAACCTAAATAGCGAACTGGGTAGCTCGAGGGTGGGTCTTTTGGCTCAACTTCTTGCACTCAATTTCGATAAAATCGACATAAATCTTTTAAACAACAATCGGCTCAAAATCACTAACACCGAGTAGTCCAGTGGGCACTCACTAAATGTAATATGAACATACATAGATCATAAGGACAAAGAAAGGGAAAGGGTAGTGGGTAAAATTGCGAAATCGTTGCAACAGTTAAAATGAATAGCTATCGGAAAAAGATTGATCCGAACGACCAAAATCATGGAAAATAATGTTTTAAATAATATATAAGAATTAAATAAATTATGTTGAATTGAGACGGAAAATATGGGCAGAACGCTGTGCAAATTTTCGAAAATAATCAAAATACTTATCATGAAACTATAAAATAAGGGCGGATCGCTGCTCAAATTTTCCGAATCAAGTAAAATGCTTATCAAAAAATAGCAAAATAAAAGTAGGATACGGCTCAGTAATTGATAAGATATCGGATAAGACCGTAAAATAAGAGCGGAACGCTGCTCAAATTTTCAGAATTAATTAAAATATTTATCGCAAATAGTAAAGTAAAAGTGGAATGTTGTTCAATCGTTAGTATAATATTCTTATCAACTTCATCAAAAACTGTAGAATAAGGATAAACCCGTAAAATAAGGGTGGAACGCTGTTAAACTTTTTCAAATTAACAAGAATACTTTATCGAAAACTGAAAAATACAGATGGATTACGGCTAAATTTTTATATAAGATATTTTAAAAAACTTAGGAATGAGGACGGATTTCCTACTAAAAACTTGATAATAATAATGATAATAGTAAGGATAATGGTAATTATAATAATAATAATAATAATAATAATAATAATAATAATAATAATAATAATAATGTTGGGTTAGAACACAAACGGCCTTGAAAATTTTTAAATGAATCGGTAACACACATGCAAACATAACATGCAGATTTAAACTCAAACCTATTAAAACACCAATTAACCCTACCAAAATGCGAGAAAGAGAACAATTAAATATAAAATTATAGAACACAAAAATAAATTAAAATAATAACAAAGTGCAACAAGATCCGCACGAAATAAACATAAACATAACATGAAAACCTAACAATTTGACCAAAATTTGACAATTTATAAAGAAATGCGAATTTTATTAAAAATGGACTAAAAAATCAAAGAATTTGAATTAGAAATAATTCAATTAAAAATGCAAAAGAAAAATTGTCAAATAAAATTTCAAAATAATAAAAATTAAGATTAGAATACTGTTGGGCCAGAACACATATGGCCTTGGAAAATGTTTAAATGGATCGGTAACACACATGCAAATATAACATGCAAATTTAAATAAAACCTATTGAAACATCAATTAAACCCTATCAAATATGAGAAAAAAGAGAATTAAATATAAAATAATAAACATAAAAATAAATTAAAATAATAACAAAACGCACCAAGATCCGCACGATACAGACACAAACATAACAAGAAAACACAACAAATTCGACAAAATTTGATAAATTAATAAAAGTTCATGAAAGTGAAACTTAAATCAAAAAATTTGAATTAGTAATAATTCAATAAAAATTCTAAATGAAAAATTATTAAAATAAATCAAAAAATAATAAAATTAAAGAATAGAATTCACTAGAAAATAACAAGGTCGAATTTTGTTTTACTACATCAAAATTAACATTCGAGGTTAGGGACAGAAAATAGGTATAAATACCGATTCATTTTCACATTAAATTTAACCGTTTTTCAAACGAAAACCATTTTGAATCAAAATTTGATTTTGAATATTAGTTATTTAAATCTATTGCTAGATCAATTTTAGGTGAGAAATAGTTTTACTTGGAGCTCTCTCTCCACGTCACATCCTCGCAACCTCGGTAGAGCTCTCCTTGGATGTCGGCGTGGGGGGAGATGCAATTTTATGCTTTATGGTTTATTGGTTGAACAAGTAATTTTGTATGTTAGTTATTTAATATGTTAATAAATATTTATAATATTAAAAATTTTTTTTCATGCATTTAATGATATTAATTAATCTGTCGAAATTTTTCCGGCCCACAGCCAACACATATTGCAAGATAGTAAAATCTACATAGTACAGATTTTTGTAAGTGCGTGGAAAATCGCCAATGATATGTACCCGTGAAGACCCAGCGTGCGGAACGCAGGGGTCGTAACGTCAATATTATCCGTATAGATGAAACGAGAAATAAGGAAGAAGTCCTTCGGCTACTTCCTCGTTTCTCATTTCTGTAAAATCGACCTAAAATCATATTACACACGGCTCAAAATCATCACACCGAGTAGTCCAGTGGGCACTCATTAAATCTAATATAAACACAATATGCGCCTAAGGCCTATTAAAGGGAAAGGGTACGGGAATAAATTAAGCTGAAGTCGTTGATATAGCTAATTTGGATTAATAATTTGAAATAAATTAGATAAAAACCATTGGTATAATTAAATCGAATTTACATTTCGGAATAAAATAATAAAAATCATTAAATAAGTAATTCATTGATTCAAGTAAATTATTGATTATTGGTTAAAGATAAATAACTCATTGATTAAATTAAATTGACTAGAATAATTATTAGGCAAAATTAACGTAATTCATTTTCTTTAAATTAATTTGGTTGATTAGAGCTAAATAATGTAAATTCATTGATTAACAGTAAATTAATTCGTTGAGTAAACTAAAGAAAGTTGTGGGTTAAACCAAGTAATTCCTCAATTAACATTAAATTAATTTGAATAAAAGTAAAATAATGCTTGATAAAAATCCAGTAAATCTTTGAGTAAAAATAAAGTAAAGCTTTGATTCATTAATTAAAAATTTTTTAAATAATTTATTAAAATAAAGCAGTCTATTGCTTAAAGTAATTTATCGATTTAACAAATTTTAAAGTAAAAATAAGTAATTCGAGTGATTATGAGGAATATAATTCGTTGAATTAAATTAAAGTAGCTATAGATTAAAACTTACAGTAATAAAAGTAATGAAATTTATTGATACAAAAACAAACTTTTCTGTAAATTAATATAAATTCATGGATCCAACGTAAAGTAATTAAGGAAAATAGGTTGTTGCTTAAAAATAGATTAATATAAAATCGACGCAAATAAAAATGACACTCAAAAATTCTATTAATATTACACGAAATAAACAGCCATAGAGTTACGTTAGTATTATGCAAGCTGAAAGCAAGGCTTACCTACGGCAATGAATTAAATCAAATCCAACAATCCCGTAAAACGAATAAAATCCCAATAATATATAACGATAAAATTCCACATGCATTCTATTGTAACCGTTCCGAGATCCGCTAGAGAGTCAAGCAAATTTTGTTCTAAAAAAACGTCGATAAAATATACCCAAACAGCTGAAATATTAACTTACCAAATCACTTCAACGAATTCATAAAATTATATTCCAGTGAATATATCTAAGATAAATCGATAAATCCTGCAAATAAAGTAAGAATAAGATAAACGCCGGATATAGACTTGCTGAATTCAACGATCGCCGTTCCTTTGTAAATATCAAATTGTTAAATCAACATTCCAAGATCGTTTGTCGATTCGACGTAAAATAAATAAATCCACGTGTCCTTAAAATAGTTCTATACGATTGTCAAATTTCCGCGTAATCTAGAGTTTTGGCCATTAATAGATTTCATTCCAAAAACGAACTCATAAGGTGACCTTCCATAGCTTCCCCTGCTTAATTTAACAAAGTCAAAGCCTGAATTAATGACCATCAAAGTCGTCCCTGTTTTTAACGAAAATTAATTAATTAACAACCATGCCTTACCATACTCGATGTCAAGCTGTTAGATCATACATAAATTTCTGTTAAAACCCTGAATGCCCATAACCCAACTGGTATAATAACGGAGTGTCAATTCCTTTGGAAAATCATTATCACCATTAAGGGATACATAGGAGCGTCATGAGAAAAGATAGTCAACGGAATATAGCACACCTAGAACTTATAGGTAAACAGTCCTAGTCGTTTCACAAAAAGTTGCAATCATAATCAAAAGTAACAGAATTTGATAAGTCTAAATTCGATAAGTCCAATAGCAACAATATAATCATAATTTAGTCGATTATTATAATAAAGCGGACGACTTAATTGAATCTGATCACAATGATATTTTAGACATGCCACTCGATTGGGCCGCTAGTCAAGTAACCGACGAACAGGGTCGGGAAGGAGCTCCGTCAACTACGGCAAATTTCGATAAGCTTCGACAACAGTGGCCGTATCCCACTACTTGGCGGATACTGGGTTTCGCAGAAGACCCTTGTGGACTCGCCGGACAGCAGTATCCTGCTGCAGAAGCATACGCACATGCGCGGGATCTCCTCACCCAATGGGAAAGGGTGCAGGAACAGGTAGATCTACAGGTGGTTAAGGCGAGGATGTATCTCGCAAACGTGGAAGAAGACATCCTCGCCGGGCGGATAGCGGAAGCCTATCCACCTCGCCCCGTCCGCGACACCCGACGTCCATATCCAGTAGTTACTCCAAAGAAGAACCTAAAGAGGCCGTTCAATGGAGAACATTGATCCCTTAAAAACATGAACAATAAACATGATCAAGTTTTGTTTTGAAAAAAGAAATTTTTGTTAATTTGTCATTTCGTTTCAATTGTTTGCATGGATAAACCCGTTTTTAATAATTATGTTTGCGATAATTATAAATACAAGTTATGTAAATCAGTAGAGAAAATTTAACGATTTTGTCCATTGTAGTAATGACAACCAACCAAATCCTGCAAGCTGAACTAGATCGTGCAAGGAACGCAAACGCGGATCTCCTCAACCAAATCATCCAGATGGCTAAAGAGGTGCAACAGATCAAGGCAACTTGGTCGGATCCGAGAAAAATGAAAACGTTATATCTCCGGCTAACCGCAGCCCAAAAGGGTTGGGCGGAAGAGCGACAGCTCAATCAGAGTCTGCGCACCCAGATCAGAGGATTAGAAGTCGCCTTAGCAGCCTGTCGGGAGGGGGAAGCAATAACATACCAGCTCGTCTTCGCCCCTTCCCAAATGCCACATACAAATCCTCAGTCCACCAATCCGTCCGTCACTCCAGCGAATAATCGTCGGCCGGGACGCAAGGAGCGTGCCCGACGCCGAGCAGCACAACCCCCAAACCCACCCCATTAACTCACGAAGGCTATGTGTTTTGTTGAATTAAATAAAGTAGTTGCACTTATAGTTAAATTATTTCCTAGATGCACGTACGTACAGGTATAACCATGAATACTCGCGTCGCGGTTTCGAACCGTCATTCCACATCTGATCATGAACTTTCTTACACACGGGACAGAGCTAAGCGAGCATAGGTCTTCTATCGACAGCTCGTGAACCCGAGGGTTGTCCGAGCAATTACAGTATTAGTAATAATACTCACTTTTTGCGGCCAATCCACCACTTGAACACATTACCAACGTTGCCTAGCAACGGGTGCCAAGTGGCAGCTAGAATCATTTTGTATGGCGTTACTGGGGTAACTACAGGCTAATTCAAACAAATAACGAAACCCTGTAACCCACCAATACACTAGAAAAATCCAAGGTCAAAAATTTGTTTTACTAAATCAAAAATAACACGCAAGATTAGGGTCGTACAATAGGTATATATACCGATTCATTTTCACATAATTTTAATCAGTTTTTCAAATCTGAAATCAGTGTTAATCTGAATCAATTTTCGTCTAACCAAAGGAATCAAAATTACGATGTGAGTGAGAGAATTGTTCGAAACTCTCTCCACGTAGCATCCTCGCAACCTCAATTGAGCTCTGCTTGGATGTCGGCGTGGGGAGAGGGTATTACTGTATTATGTTCGAGACTTTATGAAATTCAATGTGTTATGCTCAGAAAATTTATTGAATCTAATGTATTATATGGCAAAATAAATATATTTATAAACTGAAATTTTTCCGTCGATGCTTTAATTTTTCCGGCCCACAGCCGAAAACATGCTACAAGTCAGTAAAATCAAATATACGATCGTAATCGTGTAAGTGCGTGTATTATCGCCAACGATTCGTGCCCGTGAAGGCTCCGGCGTGAGAACGCAGGAGCTGAAACGTCAATATCATTCCATATAGGGGAAAAGGTGGAGGGGAAATAGTCTTTTGGCTGTTTCGTCGTCACTCATTTCCCATAAATTCGACCTAAATTATTTCTCACACACGGCTAAAATTCAAACATCGAGTAGTCCAGTGGGCACTCATTAACTATAATATAAACACAAATGCGCCTAGGATCAATTAAGGGAAGGTGACGGGTTTTTTCGACGATAAAATCGTTGCTATGCTCAAAATATAACGAAGTTTAATAAAAATATTAAAACATTGTTAATTAAACGCTATACTAGAAATACAGAGAATTTTAGTAAAAGGAAAATTGTTAATTAAAAATGACGTGCAAAAATGTAAAGAAATGTGTTAAAAGTACTGAAGAACCCATTAATGCTATTAAAACATATCGACAAAATTATAAATGAACTAAAGTGCTACGCTCAAAACTTAAGGAAGTTTTACTCAATCCGTAAATACCATCGGAATATATAGGTGACTCGTAATGTTAAAATCCCAAAATATAATGGCCAAAACATGGAGTTTTTTGCAAATTGGTAGCTAAATAAATTAAACCTCGAGATACTCCGATCAAAAGGAAATAGGTTTTAAAACTACTCTAGTCAACAAATGAGTTTGTTGAACCAAAATATCGAAATAGAAAGAACTCCGCTAAGACCAAAAAGCAATACGATTTGTAGGATAAAATACAATAGCCTATATAAGAATAATAACCGAGTCAATCAGATTGATAGAATAATTTCCCAAAAAAATGTAACGAATCCCAAAAAATTTACTGTCCCTTGGGCGAAACCAATTCTATAAAATACAGAGACTATCAAAAGGAAAACGCAAAGTCAGATGAATTAATTCATAGTATAATTGAACAATTAAATAACCAAAAGAACCCCACAATAAAATCAATCGATTTTTAAATCAACGACACTACAAAAATAGGATGCAAAGTCATATAAATTTCACCAATCGCACCAACTAATCCATCATAATTTGGTTAAATAAATAATTAAAAGAAAACTTTCACATTAAAATAAAGCAAATTTTTTAAAATAAAAACGAAAAACACTAATACAATAAAATACCACACATAAATTTACTGATTAAAGTGAGGAGAGATGTTCCTGATCACAATAGGTTTACTCTGAGACAGTTAATAGAAGGAATTGGTAATAACAGTGGCGAGAATTCCCATGATAAACCATAATAGAATCTATTTGACGCAACCATCTGATTTTGATGACGTTCCTTTCCGAATATAAACAACCCGTTGAAAATTTCAGATTTCAATATTGTCATCTAAGAATGACGCGAACACGCCTATGCGAGAGAGCGGTATCTCAAAAGAAGAAGATAGAGCGTCAAAACTTTCTAAATGTGCATGAAACTTCATGAAATGATTTAAATAAATAAGTTCGTTTTCACGTTTCAGTCGTTTACTAACATTTTCACGATTTATTACTACTTTAATTGAATAGTTCCCCAGAAGTTAATTAATAAGTGATGGTCCAGAGACTCTTCTTGATAAACGATTAATTGTTTTATTTTAAAATACGACACCTCATCTTATTTCAGAAATGAATTTTCAACAATTCCCCATTCTAAAAAGGGAATTAGATAAGGCCCAGGCAGCCAACCGGGATTTACATCAACAGCTACTCCAACTCACCCGAGAGATCCAGCAGATCAAAGGCACCTGGATCGAACCGAAAAGGGCGAAGGTTGTTTACCAAAGAATGGAAGCAGCGCAAAAAGGGTGGGCCGGCGAGCGACAATTAACACAGAACTTGAAGACTCAAATTAAAGGGATAGAAACAGCGCTGTCGGCGAGCCAAGAAGGGGCAGCGGTAACTTATCCGCTGGTCTTCGCCCCTGCGCAATTGGCTTATCGAGACACGATAGTTCCGACAACACCCAAGGACAAACCCAGAAAGAGCCAAGCGTGCAAAACGTCGGCGACTCAAGGAGGCGAATGCGTTGTAATTCACGAACAAGAAATTTTTCTTTTAATATATGATGCCGTTGATAGTTCGCAGTGCTAACTGACTCAATTCGATTTATAGATTCGAAGTAGAAACCTGAAAAAACATAATAACGGAAGACTACTTTTAGTAAAGGACTCAAATAAATTAAAATTGAGCACAGGCCTTCTATCGACAGCTCGTTGCGGACGATATACCCACTCGTACACAGTTCCAACGTTGTTTAGCAACGGGTGCCGAGTGGTAAGCGAAAGATATTTGTATGGGGTTGTCTGGGTAACAACCATATAGTTTCAAAATATCAACATCCAGAAACCACCAGTACGGTGATAATTTTGCAATGGCTTGTTTATATTGTATGGCTTATATTTATTCAACATGCATTGGGTCAACAAGGATTAGTCAAATAGACAACTGAATAATCTTAAAATAGACGGGTGGGCACATCTTAGCACATTTTTGGTGGAGCGAAACTATATTCTTGCTCCCCAATATTATTATTGGTGAAGCAGCTGCTCCCTTGCTCCTCCAAAATTTTCGCCTCTGGCTTCAGTATATGTAACATTATTTTTTTATTTTATTAATTAAAAATTTCAAAAGTACACAAATAATTGTTTTAGAAATACTGTTAAAAATTGAAATGTTTAAATGCTTAACATCTGTTTATGGAGTAAATTTTGTAAATTACAAATTACAATTATATATTCAACTTTTTAAATAATGTTATATTTTTAAATCTTTTTAGTGTTGTTGTATTGAAAATTAATTTAATTAAATTAGAGTTAAATCTATACTGTTTGAAGTTAAATTTTGTTATTTTTAATTACTTTTAATGGATATTAGAAATAATCGGACAATATACGTCGGTAATCTTCCTGATGCAATTACCGATCATTTATTACTAAGAATATTTGGAAATTTCGGACAATGCGCCAGCTGTCATATTATCAGAGATTTTAGTGGTCAAACTAATCCTTATGCATTCATAGAGTATACTAACCATTCAGCAGCGAGTTTAGCACTTGCTGCTATGGACGGTATATACATGTGGAACAATCAAATAAAAGTAAATTGGTCGAGTGGAAACAGTCTAGGTACTGCTGCGCCGGCAATAACAGCAAGTAAAATTGATTATAGTAACACAATACAAATTTTCGTTGGTGATATTGGCCTTGATGTTGATGAATCTATGCTGAAGGAAGGATTTTCGAAATTTGGATCGGTAATTGATGCTAAAGTAGTGCGTTACCAAGATGGTCAATCAAGAGGATTTGCTTTTGTTGCTTATTCTAGACGAGAGGATGCGGAAAAGGCTATTGAAAATATGCATAAGACATGGTTTCATAATCGAACAATAAAATGCAACTGGGCTACTAGAAACGGTCTTGATGGTGATCAATTTATTAAATACACGCCTCGACCGTATGAATTGGTTTATAAAGAAGCTCCATTGACAAACACAAATGTTTATATCGCAGGAATACCAGAAGGAATTACTGAAGAATTAATTCGTGTTCATTTTGAAGAGTTTGGTCGAATTGATGCTGTTAAAATCTATCAAGAAAAAGCGCACGCTTTTATTAACTTTGTCACTCACGAAGCAGCAGCCAGAGCAATAAGTCAGCGACATGGATACAAAATCAATGAAAGCGTAATCAAATGCAACTGGGGAAAAGAGAATTTCGGATTTTCAGCTCCATTATTACCAATCCAGCCGGCAGTTGCCAGCGCCATTTTGAATCAATCTGCTATGCAACAATTCCAACAGTATTGCAATCCACCATCACAACAACAGAATTATCAGTAGTGGCTTTCTACTTTTTATTATTGTATGATTTCTGTAAATATTATTATTCGTTTTTTATCTTTTTCATGGCCTTATTAAAATATAAATTGGATATTTTATTTTTCTATAGATGTTGATGGTGATTGGCTGAATTTGAATTGCCGCGTCTTTGTCCATTATCACGTGATTTCTGTCTGAAATTTTTTTTATTTTCTATCAAATATATTATTGATCCTTGTTTCCAATTATCAAATGTTATTGACTTTTATTTGCTTAGTAATATTCATTAATTTTAATTATGATAGCCGTGATAAGCAATAATTAATAATGGCATTTTACACCAAGAGACATTTAGTTTCCCTCTGCGCACAATAAATGGAGTATAATTGTAACATAATTACTTATTTTTATTAGTTTCTTGTAAATGAATTTCAGATATGATGAATTTATAACAAAGTAAGATATTTATTTTAATACTTCTAAATTTTTATTAGTTGATTAAACTTTAGAGGCTTGCATGCATATTTCGGTGATTTTCTCTCAACGTGATGGTGCTGGAAACATAAAAAATAGAATTGTTTCAACTGTATACCAACTCCTATAAAATAAAAAATCAATAAAAAACATAAATCTTTACCTGTGTAGTAATGTAATTTATTTAAATGAATAATAACTTATACAATTTAAAACACACACAAGCATATTCTACAGGAAATCTATCAAGTAAACACACAACAAGATGTTACCACTAAACACTCATGACAGTGGTAATGTGCACTAACGAAAGGAACGTTAGTAAATTGAGTCTGTCAAGAGTGCAACAATTTTATGGCTCGATTGACTACCAAAAAAGGTTCGGGCCCAACTCTTTTGATGTCTCCTCAAAATATCTCTTCGAATAACATAGGATAAATAAAACATGTATTGATGAAAAACAATCAACATTTAACATTGTTAAAATGTAATTATTTTTATATTTATGTGAACTATTTTGTTCGCTTTAATTTTCCTAGTATCCTAGCGGCTTTTAACCTTTGATTTCTGGTTCGTTCGTGTTTGCGCTGCTAGGGTTTCAGAGGTGGTGGCCGCCTTCGGTTACATAGAGCCATGTTATCAGGTTTTGTCGATTCTTTGATTGAGTTGAGTGTCTTCCGCATAGAAAAGGTTAGTATCTGCAAGCCAACTTTATTTGTATATCTTCCTATATATATTATTGTTAAACATAAATAACAAGCATTTTATTTTCAAATACTAATAGTGGCAGTATTATGCCCACAATCCTTTCTTTTATTTGAACTATGACAAATAATCTTATCGGAGACCGCCTCAGGCTAAATCAGAATCAAAAAAATTTATCAATCTTTTTTAACAAAAAGTTGGACGCTAATTCTAGTAAAAGAATTACTTTATTTTTTAGAACCAGTCTGGCAATTTGATAAAATATCCTGTCGATTATATAAAGCTCAATCTTCATCAATCAATTTCATCTAGTTAATAAATTAAATTATTATTTTAGCTGACAACTGCTATTCTGCCTGTCAAGTGGAAGTATTTTGATTGTCTACTTGATGATTTGTCTAATTAAAAACCCAATTATTTAATTATTTAATTTGTTTTTTAAATTAATATATTCGTGTTGATCTTTTTATTTACGATTTCCCCACGATAAATATTTATATTTCAATTTTTTAATTGTTTTGAAACTAATTGTCGGTGAATGTATCACTTTTTATTTCAGTGATTCTTTATCGGGATTGTGAAAGATTCGAAGGCGTAGCGAGAATTGATGTCACCCCCCAATATATAACCAATGCCTTTATTTTACGGAAACTTTTTTTGGTTGACTGCACCAAAAAATTCAAAATATTTCACTTTTACGAATTTTAAAATATTCCAAATAAATTTTTATTTTTATGAGATTATTAAATAATTTTATTTTCCAAGAGTTCCTTAATAAACTAATGAGACTCACCCCAGGAAGATTTATTTATCTTTCCAGTGTAATACTTATTGAATAGCTTTCCATTTTATAAGCCGGATTCTCATTAATGCGATTTTATTATTATTATTATTCGGGCCTTGGTACCGATTTTCATCATATCTAATTTGGGTTCTTTAATCTTCTGTTTTAACAGTAAAATGATAAAATTTAGGATGGCAGTAAAAAGGTTAAGAACAACTGGCGGAGTTGATGAAACGTAAATAATCCAATAGAAATAATTAAGAAAAAAAACTTGATAATTTTATCGAGATCCCACAAATTAAATAGATGATATTTTAGAAGCAGCAGCTTAGAGCTCTCTACAACATTCCAAGATCTGTTTATTGAACTACAAATGAAATCCAGAAAGATTCTATTTATAAAAATGGCTACTTAAGTCCAAAACCAGTATTGGCTCTTACATTGGGCAAGATTGTAGGTTTGTATGGATTGTAAGTATGTACAATTTTTACTGTATATAAAAGTACAAAAATAACCAGAAATTACTTCAACTAGAATTAAATCGCGTTTGGATTACATATAAATTACAATCATGCCATCCATTTAAAAACTACTTATAATTGTTATCAATAGATTTCAATATATTTTTAGTTTACATTTGATAGATGCATCTTTTTTTGATAGATTCATCCGGAATTATCTAATTAAGTTTTATTTTTTCGAGATAATTCAATAAAGATTTCCTTGACAATTTGATATGAAAAACGTGTCAATCTTATTAATTTCAAAATTTAAACAAACATACAAATTTAATGCTAAGTAAACAAATAATTTTTACAAAAAACGTGTAGTAACTGTAAGTAAAACCAGTTCCCATGATCCACTCGACTGTTTATTAGCACAATTAATAAATCAAAGACGTTCCAATAATTGTATTAAGTAAAAATGAATTATTATAATACAAACCGGCCTCATAACACTGAATAAGCCTAGATGATGAAAATCGTTTGCAAGATTTAACAATTTATTAAATAATTACAAAATTGGATTCATCACAAATAACTAAAAACTACATGACAAATGCAGGGTACAAAAATCGATACTATATAAAACAATTATTTTATAATTTATTATATACAACACAAATCATAAACATCTTCATAAAAGTCATTGAATATCGTTTCTTCTATATATAAAAGAATTAAAACTTTTAAGCTTCTATATAAGGATAGAAAGACCTAAATATGGATTTGTTAAAAATATAACAAAATAAAAATCCTGAATACTTCAATGAGAAATGTTTATTGTCTAAGCTGAATTACTATTGATAAGTGTTAAATTGATTAGCATTGTTAACTTTAGGCTTGTTATACGGATGAGGAGCCCTATTCATTCTTGGTTTCGTTTGAGAACTTATTGGTGCCTTTGGAATCGCTTTAAGGTTACTTTTCAGTTGTCCTCCATAGCTGACTTTCGGCTGACCTAAAAGATTAGGTTGAGCGATAAAATTTCCCTGTGGATTGGAAAAATTTGCATTAGAATTAGGCTGTTGTTGAAAATACGGCATCGGATATTGCGGATAGTTAGGCGCCGAGTTGTAGTATGATCCCATTTGAGAATTATTGTAAAATTGTGGAACTTGAAAAAAGTTTGGCTGGCAATATTGATCATATTGTTGTTGATAGTTATCGAAATTAGCTTGTGAGTTGTCATAATATTGATTCATTTGATTGCCCATTGGCTTATTCATGTTACCACCTGCAGCTGCATTCTTCTTTCCCCAGTTACATTTTAATTCAATGCTATTGATTTTGTAACCATTCAGTTGTTGTATAGCATAAGCAGCTGCATCATGGGTATCATAATTGACAAATGCGTGATTTTTTTCGGGAAAAGCTTTAATATTTTTAATTTTACCAAATCTTTCAAATGTCGGTCGTAAAATATCTTCTGAAAGATTTTCTGCCATTACATAAACACTGGTATTTGTTTCAGGTGCTTCGTATGAAATTTCTTCAAGTGTTTTAGTTGATTGTCCAAATGCCATTTTCTTATTTGGAGGCACACCATTGCCATTTTTACTTTTTGTAGCCCAATTGCATTGAATTTTTCGATTATGAAACATGGTATTATTCATACTTTGAATTGCTGCACTTGCTTCGTCTTCGTTGCTAAAGGATACAAAAGCGAAACCTTTATGTTGACCATCAGGACCCCTGACAACTTTAGCATCTATGACTTGTCCACAGTGAGAAAATCCATCTTTTAATTTGGCTTCATCAATATCAAAACCGATACCTCCAACAAATATTTGAACTGGTGTAGAGTAATCTACTTTCTTTGATGCAACGAAATATGGAGCAGAATTTTGAACTTCTTCGACATAAGCAATAACAACATTCATTTGATTCGAATCCATTGGAGTATCATTCATTGCCAAGGCTTTTTCAGCAGATAATTCATTGTCAAATTCAATATAAGCGCTTGAAGTTTCTAAGTTTAATTGACACGAAATACATACACCAAAGCTCCCAAAAATGCTAAGCAAATCTTCTTCGCTAATTGGCGAAGGTAAATTTGAAACATAAATAGTTTTGTTATTTTTACTTTCCATTTTTTGTCGATTGAAATATAATTAAATTAAGCGATATTTAAACAAATGATTTAATGATTATGTGTAATTTAATTATTCATTTATTATTAATTAAATAATTATTTTAGATGACTAAGAAAAAAACCGAAGCTTTTAATATTTAAATGACAAAATAATTTATTTACTTATTCTTAATGAAAAAAATTTAAATAATGATAATTGTTGGTCTTCATAAAAAACACAATGCTGTTCAATGAGCGCAGACTATTAGGAAAAAAGTTTTTAGATTTCTTTGATATTTTTGTCGATATAATTTGAATATTAAATTTTTTAAAATTTTAATCAATTTTTTAAAATTATTTATATTGGTGGGTTACAGGGTTTCGTTAATTGCTTATCTTCATGGTTGCCCCAGTAACGCCATACAAAATGATACTGTTGGGCCAGAACGTAAACGGCCTTGAAAGATGTTTAAATGGATCAGAAACACACACGCAAACACAACACGCAATTTAAATAAACCCCAAAACACCAATTAAACCATAAAAAATCTGAGAAATAAAAGAATTAAATATAAATTAAGAAACATAAAAATAAATTAAAATAATAACAAAATGCACCAAGATCCGCACGATACCTACACAAATATAGCAAGAAAACACGACAAATTCGACGAAATTGGAAAAATCAGTTAAAGTTCATTAAAGTAAGATTTAAATCGAAAAAATTTGAATTAGCAATAATTCAATAAAAATTCTAAATAAAAAAATTATAAAAATAAAATCAAAAAATAATAAAAATAAATAATAGAATTTGCTGGAAAATAACAAGGTCGAATTTTGTTTTACTACATCAAATTTTACACACCAAAAATTTAGGTATATATACTGATCCATTTTCACATTTAACTTAACCATAAAACCATTTTTGAAATTGTTAAATCATTTTTGAAAAACACACCGTGTTTCGAAATATTTCAAATTATTTGAATCTTGTTTGAATATTTTAAATCTATTTGAGATCGTGTTTTTGAATTTTCAGAATTTTAGGTGAGAATCCTTGATTTTAGAACCCTCTTTCCACGCCCCGTACCTTGCATCTCTATAGAGCTCTGCTCGGACGTTGGCGTGGGAAGGGAGGCATTTGGTTTATTGTATGAATTTATGCTATTTTTATGAATTGGAATGGTAACTTGTTATTTTTTCTTATAATTAATAAATATTATTATGCATAAATTGTTTCATATATATATAATTTGTTAATTAAATCTGTCGAAATTTTTCCGGCCCACAGCCGAAACATAATGCAAGTAAATAAAATCTACACACAATTCAGATTCGTGTAAGCGCGTGGAATATCGCCAATGATCTGTGCCCGTGAAGACCCGGCGTGCGGAACGCAGAGTTGGATCGTCAATATTATCCCTATAGATGGAAGGAGGAATAAGGAAGGAGCCATTTGATTACTTCCTCGTTCCTCGTTTCTGTAAAATCGACTTAACTCATACTACACATGGCTAAAAATCATCACACCGAGTAGTCCAGTGGGCACTCAGTAAATATAATATAAACACATAATGCGCTTAAGGCTTATTAAAAGGGATTGGAACTGGGGTTAATTAAAATGGAAATCGTTGCTATAATTCAAATTGATATTTCAAACAAAAATTAAATTTGCGAGTCAAATAAATTGATAGAGATCATTTAATAAATTGATTCTCATTGATTAATGTAAAAATATTTAATTCATTAAACTATTATACTGTAAATCAAATACTCATTTAATAAATAATTCACTGATTTTAACTTAATTATTGCTTAAAGTAAACTCATTAAAGCATTGATTTGATAAGTAATTCATTAACTGTAAATTGATGATTAATTCATTAAAATATTCATTTGATAAATAACTCATTTAGTATTGTTTAAAGAAAAGAAAATAATTCATCAAGTGTTCATTTAATAATTCTTCAATTTTTAATTTGAATATCATTCATTTAATAAATACTTCGTCGACGTTAATTGATTAACCTAAATAAATTTAATACCGTAGTTTAAATATTCAATTAATAAATCATCCATTGACTCTCACTCAACCATTTAAAGTAAAATATTGTACCATAAAGAAATAAAGAACTATGTAAAGATATTTGACTCGTTAATTTATTAAACTGAGTAATCGTTTAGTTATTGATTAACGTAATGGAGATCTAACTCCTTGACTCATTTCACCATAACGACAAGTGTTCGAACCAGATAAGTAGTTACAAAATATGTATACTGAACAATAAATATCCGAATAAAAGAAACAATTTATAAAAATTACGAATTACCAAACTGTTAATTAAGCGTCTTGTATTAAACAAAATGATTTCAAAATCGAATCAGTTTCGTGATCAGCAGGCAAGGTCCTTCTTGATGAAATTTCAGAACTAAAATCAACCCATGTGGATCAGAGATTATTGTAAGTTCATACAGAGAATTATGGGTATAACCAATTGATCCATCGATAAACGTCCGTGTTCGCTTGAGTAATGAAAAAGTTTCCTATGTAAATGAATCCAACGAATCCACGAAGTGAGAGAGAGGGACCTTTGACTTGTTGATCACGGAATTGAGACATGGATTGAACAAAAATAGGTAAATTAAATTGTTATCGATTAGAAGTGAAGAAAATAAGTACTGTGTTGATTGAATTTCATTAACATATCCGCTAAGACAAATTAGAGTAGCCATGGTTTAACCGACAAAATTTTCTTAATGTAATTCGGAAATTAATGCAAAACGTATAAAATCCTTGGTTAATAAGATCGATCCGTTGATTAATTGGATAAGAATCGTTGGTTAAACCAAGCGATTCATTAAATTTGAAGGAACTTGAATAAGCGAAATTCATTCTCGAATAAAAGGAAAATAGGATAAAACTTGATTATCGATAAAATACAAAAATGATAATTTATTAAATTGAAGAAATTGGCGACTTGACAAATTATGAAAAGAAATAGATAACGCGAATGATGGAAATTTAATCTGAGTTATTATTTAAACGACCCTTCGAGTTGAATAAAATAACTTCCAGGCGAGAGTAGCGGGATTTAGTAAGTAACATAAATTTCTAAACGAGAATAAAATAACAGCCTGAGATAATTTATTAGGTAAAACAAAATAACATAAACTATGAAAATCAACTTTACCAATTCCACAGATCAAAAGTTTAATGATCAGACTTTGCTAACGTTATTTGAAATGATGAAGGCTTGAATTTCATTATAAAAGGTTTCCCGTATAAATTCCAAGTGGGAGGGAGGACGCTCGCCCGAGAACCGCGAAACACGTTCCTTAAAAATGGTAAATCAAAAATATTCAACTTAGCCGAAAACGCATAGCTCACCATTTCATGAATACATGATCTTGAAAGTGCCCCTGTCTAGAATAAAATGAATTAAAAAATTTTACCAGTACTAAAATAAACAACCTTTGGTCACCATCATTTCCGTCGACATAAACGGTTCACCGTGTTCAAATAGTGATTGACTCTCACATCCTGTCATTTTTGTTTATAAAGGAAATGGTGATTATTAAAACACTCCAGTTCAAGATCTAACATTGTGTGAACGTCTACTTGTTTAATTATACTTATGAATGCTTAATTTGATAACCAGTTGATTGTTTAATCATGTACATAATTGTCTAATTAGTTAATCCATATATAAAATTTGATTATTTAACGGTATATAAATGTCTAATTAGTTAATCCATATATAAAATCTGATTATTTAACGATATGTAAATGCTTAATTAGTTAACCCTAAATAGATATTTGATTATTTAACTACATACTTAGTTAGTGAACCTTATTTACATGTTTGACCATACAACCCTATGCAAATGTCTAATTGTTCAATTATAGATAAAGGTTTTCTTAAAAAATTGTTTAATTAAAATTTTCGATAATTGAATTTACACCTACCTAATTAAATCATCCAAATATATACAAACTCGAACGGTTGGTAATACATAAACCCATTTAAGCTAAGATGACCGACAATTACGTTTTATCATTTTTTAACATTAAGCATTCTTCGAATGGCCGTACAGCAGGCAGACGCACGACCAGTGACTTAAAGCATTTTTTTCTTCTAGATTCCAACTGCAGCATTAGACCGGACACTAACACGCGTTCAACTTCGAGCCCTTAAGTTTAACGTATGTAGGTTTGAATTGACCCAATCTCTTCCTTAAACGACTAGAAAGTCTGTACAATTTGTGAACCACAAGCTAGGCATCTCCCTATAAATTATCAAAGAAATCTTGAATGAAAACTACCAATCTCACTAAGTTATTTCCATTTAGTAGAAACCGGAGCTATGATCGAACTCCCTGCCCATGTAGTAGAACAGTGGAGGCAGGCATGGAATCGGGTGTATCAAGAACGATACCCTTCCATGCCTGAAGATGACCAACCGGAAGACCTAAACCCCGAGGAATTCATGCGGCAGTTCCGGAAGCCATTCGACGAGCCTAATCCTTCTCAAGATATCTTAACCCAGGCCCAGGAGCTTCTGGAGGACCTCCTCCAACTCCAACGTCAAGTCGAAGCAGATGTGGCAAGGGCCGCAGCACACCTGGCCAATGTCAAGGATGACATAGCGGCCGGACGACTGGCCGACAGCTACCCGCCTTCCCCAAGACCGGTCCGAAACCTTAAGCGACCAGTGCTCGTGGTCTCGGGATATGCTCCGGAAGAGGGAATTAAGCGATTCTTCGCGGAGGAGTAAACTCTATTGATGTGGACATTTATTATTGCTATAGTGACATTGTGATCGATTCAAAGAACAAAGTTTTTCTGTCTCATCTTTTCTATCCTTATCAAAATTTTCATTTTTTTTTTAATTGTTTAAGTAAAGCTGCTCATATTTGTATTAGTCGCCATCCAATTTACTCGTACTATTTTAGAGATGGATCCCGTAAAGTTATTACAAAACGAGTTAACTCGAGCGCGACAGACAAACAAGGATCTCCACGATCAACTCATACACCTGGTCCGGGAAATACAACAACTCAAGGCTACGTGGGTTAACCCCACGAGGGTCAAGCCGTTGTATCAAAAGTTAGCCGCGGCTCAGAAGGGGTGGGCCGAAGAAAGACAATTGGTGACAAGCCTGAAGACCCAAATCAGGGGGCTAGAGGTAGCGTTGTCCGCTAGTCAAGAGGGGGCAGCGGTAACCTACCCTCTAGTTTTCGCCCCGGCTCAATTAGCATACCGTGAGTCGAATCCGACCCCATCCGCGATGCCAACCCCTGCCGAAAACTCCACTCCAACAATTCCTTCAACATCCAGTCGACGACCTGGTCGCAAGGAACGGGCCAAGCGTCGGGCCGCTCGACTCTCCAATCAATGCGTTTCGTAGAGAAATAGACTATTGATAAATACATCGTTTCCCGTACATTTCTCATTGCATTTACGTACTAATAAGGTTTTTAAAAAAAAAAAATAAATAAAATAACATTGTGAGGGATTAAACAAAACCACCAATTATTTTGTCTTCGCAAACCAACGCCACTAAAATAGCTGGATAGACATTAGAAATTTAACGCAAGGGGACCGAATACTTGAAAGCGAGCGCAGGTCTTCTATCGACAGCTCGTGAACCCGAGGATTGTCCGAGCAACTATAGTATTAGCTAATGATACTCAATTTTTGCGGACAGTCCCCCACTTGAACACATTACCAACGTTGCCCAGCAACGGGTGCCAAGTGGCAGTTAACATCTTTTGTATGGCGTTACTAGGGTCGCCGGGAAGATAAGCAAGATTTGAAACCCTGTAACCCACCATACAAATTTGGGGGCTCAGCCGGGATTGAATGATTTTGTTGGCAAAGGACCAAAAGAAACCGAAATAAAAATCTTGGAATTAAATAGAAAATGTCGGGACGACATTTTACCAAACCCCGGAGAGATGACAAATGAAAAAAAAGAGAGCTTAATACAGAAAGATAAAAAACGAGTAACCCGACTACAAAATGAGAAAACGAATGGCTTGCCCACCAAGTACAAATTTGGCGACATTTTATCGAACCGCGGAGAGATGTGATAACAACGAAAAACGACCCAACCGACTACAATTAAAAACCATCAAACCGACTACACACAGTCACGAGAATACATAAAGAGATAAACAATGATTAGTTTGCAAAAACCCAAGCAAACAAACTGATATGGAATTATGCTAAATAGATATCAACGCCAAAAGCATCCAACATCCATTAATACTTGATGACACAACACCCTTGTAAGATACCAACAACACGACAAGACGCATAAGCAAACAACATATAATTAAAAGGGCAAAATGCGGGATAAAATGAAATGGGGTAAGTAAGGGGAGTAACGACAAACGGGGAAAAACAATAGAACGATAATAAAATAAATTACAACGGGTAATTATAGTAATTAAAGTAGCAGCTTATTAAAACAAAATATTAAACTAAGAGTTGAATGAATAACATACAATTTAGTTAATTAGTATTTAAATAGATTTAATGGGTAATTAAAAGAGATTTAATAATTTTAGAAATGGAACCAACAAAAATAATAGAAAAACTAAAAGGGATTCTAAGCATCGAAAATGACAATCTTGAGGAACTAATTAATAAACAAAAGTTAATTAAACGAGCTAAAGAGGATATATCAACGATTTCCAACCTGTATTCCGACGAACATTGCATATTGATAAAATTGATTGACATTGATAAAGACGTGACAACGGAAAGAATATACGGAATTCTATCTATGAGATTGGAAATAACCAAATTTGGAAAAAGCTGGAATAAGTTAATGGGAAAAGTCAAAAATATTGAAGACGAGATTACAACAACAATGAGAAAGCAAACCAAGGCTTACTTGGAATGTTACGCGTGCAAAACAGAGGAAGCACGAGTAATGGTGATACCTTGTGGACACCTGAGTTATTGTTATGGATGCGCACAAGAGTCGCACTGCATGTTATGCCAGCGAAAGATAAAGGAAAGACTAACTGTTTACTTTCCATGAATTGTTATGATATGAAATAAATGTGTATTGTTCATTATTCGAATTATTATCAGATGGTGAAACAAATGAGTTTGTAAAAGTGAATATGCAGTGTTCGTAGATAAAATAATAACCTGACAACGATAAATAAAGGTAATAGACCAAATACATGAAAGCCGAATTAAGGAAATAATTAAAACACATGCACAGAGACACAAATATTGGACGGAAAAATTTCGACAACTGAGTTCCCTAGTGTATAATTCTTTTTGTTTTATTGATATTATATTTATCGATATTATATTGAGATAAGACGAGGAAAAATGGTTAACCTGAGCTATCTAATGATAGTACGCTCACCCAAGGGAAACCCTGATCAACCCTACTGAGAAAGGAACTGGTAGGCCAAGTCGCGTATGTCAGCAAGTAACCGGCGAGAGATTGATCACCTCTTTTGGGGAGCTTGCTGATGCGATTACCACAAATTTTGAAGGGGGGAGTGAAGAGATAGACCGAGAGGTGAGAGAAAGAGTGTACACGGAACAGAATTAATAGTTTTGATTAAAGGTACCTAGAGATGATCTTTTTTCCCTAGCTGGTGGTGAGGCACCAGAGGACAGCTACGGACTGTCGTATTCAGGTTGTTATCAGCCAAGGGACTGATGGCGCTGAGCCGTTCGATACAAAAACCCGGATCACACACCGAGTATCGAACGATTTTTTTTTTTTTTGCTGGGAGGAACTCGATACAACAACCCGGATCCCACACCGAGTATCGAGGGCCAAACGGTAGGTGAGATGTGAACTAACCGGTAAATGGTTCATACTCAAAATGTCCTACTAAGGTCGGGTAAGGGCGGCCGAATTGAGCCGGGAAATCCGACGGTCAGATAAGGGCGGCCGAATTGAGCCGGGAAATCTGATTGCAGAGGCGGGCAGAGATTAGAAAAACTTTCCGCGCCTATATTTAATCGCTTCCTTTTCTTTTCACTATTCGGGAAATCAAGTAAACCGCTTTTGGAACTTGATTGAACGTCTAGGCATTTCCATACTTTTATATTCTTCAAGGTACACAACCCGGATCCCACACCGAGTACCGAGGGAATGTTTTTTTATTGCCCAGCGAGGAGTTTGGTACAATAACCCGGATCCCACACCGAGTACCAAATATCCGAATGGCGGTGAGTAAAGCGTAACCGGAAGAATGCGCGGCCAAAAGACGCCATGGCTTGAGAGTCAGTGTGAGGCCTCAAACATACCCAAAAGTCACTGATGAGCTCAAGTCCGGTGAAACAATGAGAGATAATATGAATAAGATGAATATGAATATGAGTAAAGATGAAATCGATAGAATACGATTATGATTAGATTAAACAGTACAGACGAGATATAATTATGATTAGATATTAGAGGCCATAGAGTGCCAGATGAGATATGACTAGATGAGAAATAATAAGAGATATGAGTAAAGATGAAAAATGAGTACGAATAGATGTCAAGGTCACAGATGACCAGTAAAAGAGTTAAAGCCGAAGGCCGAAGAGCCAACGGAAATTATAGAGGGCATAGAGCGCCAGCGACTGAGGATTAAGTAAATGAATTTTTTGGGAGACATAGGAAAAATAATTAATGGATTGATTGAGAGTGTGAATATGATGATTTTAGTATTGATATTATGATATAGATAATTGATACGACTATATAGATAATTGATAAGACTATATAGATAATTGATACGAGATTAATAGATAATTATTGCGAGGTATAGATAATTAAAAATAGACTTAAAATGAGGGGGGTGAGTCAGATAAAGAAGACCACCACGATAAATGCGAACAAGGGATAATAACGTATATAGTATAGTAAATGGAGGAGAAATTGGTATAGAGTATAGAATATTGGAGTGTTATTTATTTTTAGGAATCAATAGTCCAACAAAGCAATCCAAGTCAAATTCAAAACAAAGCAAAGAGAAAATATTTCAGAGCAAACGACAAAGCAAAGTGATAATAAAGAAACTTGAATAAACGAGTAGGAAAGAATTTGGAATAACCGTCAGAATAGTTACAAGCAGATAAGCAACCAGAATTTCAAAGCAGCCAAAGCAAGAAAAGAGAAACGAAAAAACCAGTCAAGCAGACGAATAACCGTAAACATTGATAGCATCAGCAACCACACGAGAAGCAAAAGCCAAGAGAATAGAGAAAAAAGCTTATTAAAAACAGAAGAAAAGAAAAAAGTTCGTTACAGCAGAAGTGTCAACACCAGAGTATCAACTACAGCAGCAACAGGAACCGGCACAGATAGTGGATTAACCGACGTCGAATTCAACAGTAGCGAAGAAAACGAAATAAACGATACAGAAAACCGGTTGCCAATAATAGAATCAGAAAACGAAGAAGAGAGATTAAAAAACTTAAACCCAAACATGGCAAATTCCACAAATTCCAATATTCCGGATGCAAATACCATGTTGAATAACAATAATGTGATGATAGGAGAATTCAGAGAAAAGTTTAGAGGAGAACCGTTCGACGGTAGTCTCAACAAATTGGATACATTTATAAAGGAATTTGAAGTATATAAAAATATCTGTCATTGGACAGACCAAAAAGTAAAAGAGCGATTACCCTTATATTTAAAAGGGAGCGCACAAGATGTATTTGTGGAGGAAGCGAGAGATGTAACGAAACTGACAACGTGGACAGAGATTAAAGAGTTCTTAATAAAAATATTCGGAATGGAGAAAAAGGTAAATAGAAGATATTGTAGATTTCCTACATCGAAACAAAACGAGACGAATCAAATCAGTATACGCATTGCCGATATTAAAGAAAATTCGTGTAAAGAAGGCCTTTCGGAGAAACAGAATTTGCCCGAAAGATAAAATGGTAGACGGTCTTCATAAGAGGAATTCAAGAGAAAGACATACGAGCTAACCTTGTGATGCTGGGCACCCAGAAACGTTAGATAAAGCAGTAGCAATCGGCAAATAGATGTGAAGCCCATCTGCGGATTGGGAATCACAATGCAGTCTTGGCCACAGAACCAATAACATCAACAGTCAATGCCAACAATTCAAAACAACAATATCAATCCAAGCTAGGAATCAATTCATACCCAGAAGCACAGCAGAGTTCAAGCCACCAGCCAACAAGAAAATCCAGAGATAGATGGTAAATAACCAAGTAAGCTATAATAATAATTTCAAGGGAACAATCCAAAATGCAAACGAAAAATGCATCCACTGTCAAAAAATTAGGACATCGATCAGAAAATTGTTTTCCGAAATACATTTTGTCAAAAAGTGAAGACGAGGACATACTGAGAGAATATGTCAACAACTTAACAGCAAAAAGCGTGAGCCTATAATTGGGTCAACGAAGGCACATCGCAAGGCCGCATGCAACATAAGAGGAGAGTCAAACCAATCAAGACCAAACAATTAACCGCTAACAGGAAATCCACAAGATCTAACGTGATACAAAAATAAGACATGTTACAGGGAAACATTTACAGCGAATGCCCATGAATTAAAAGAGATGATGCAACAGATGCCCGCCAAGTAGAACAGCAACAACGAATCAAATGTAATGTAGAAAGCAATGAGGAGATTCCAAGAGGCTGCTAACCAGAAGAATATCAAGAGCACAACAAGCTGAATGCAAAGACTACAACAGAGGAAGCCCAGGAAAGCCAGAAAAAATGGGAGAATCTGAAAACAAACCCCGAAAGGATAATATTGATGAGGGATGGAAATTCCAGAGGAAAATTTCACACTGCGGAGCAGTGTGTTGAGAACGAAGGGGGAAGGAAATATGATAAAACCGATAACGAGAAAACATTGAATTAAATACGATGGAGGAAAATAGAGGCCATCAAGGAATTTACAGAGGAAGAAAAACGGCAGACGTTCGACAATTTAAGAAATGACAACTGAGAAATCAGTACGAACAGGAAACTCAAGAGAGTAATCGAGCAGAGATGATGAATAACGGACTAAGAGCAAAATGAGGAAACACGTAATGTACGAGATAGGACATTGAACTCGAAAATGGAAATATGACACAAACAATTAGTGAGTACACTCGAAATAAATAAAGCAAGAAGAAGCTTTAGAACAAGAGGAGGATCAATTGAAAGAAAAAGAAGCCAATCCTGAAACAATAGAAAGCGGAACTAAGAAAGAAGGCACTAATATTAAAAAAATTAGGACGGAAGCGTTAAAAACATTAGAACAAGAGCAAGCACTAGATCAAAAAATAGAAGTGATGGCAAAGAAAGTGCTATCTCAAATGAAAGAGCCAGAATTGAGAGATGAACAGGAAGCATCAACGTCACAAGAAAAGATATCAGAACCAATAATAACAAAAAATCGAATCCAGAGGATACTGCTACAAAAAATAGAAACAAGAATCAGAAAAGAAAAGCCCACGTGGAGTTGAAGGCTCAATGGAACAGATAAGAAAGATTTTTATGTTTCCAACAAAAGCGGACCAACAAGATAATGAAAGAGGAAAGACAACCACATATTAATATGATGAGACGAAATACCAGACGATCAAACAGATGAAGATTGAAAAGTTGAAATAGCAGTCGGGTGGAGAAAGTATTTCAATCAGCGAGGAAAATAAACCCGAATAAAAGATGAATCAAAATCCGAACTAGAGGAAATGGAAACTAATGTGCCAAGAGAAGATGAAACCGAGATATTAAAAGAAATCAATGAAATTGTAGAAGAAGTAGATCGAAATCAAATGTTCTTAAACCTCAGAGATACAACCGCATGTTTATCATGGCAGAATAATGGAGAAGCGTGAGATCGCAAAAGGATGATCAACAACGATAATGGTACATTTACGGCATCATGGAAAGACATGATAAATTCAGAGAATCTGAAAGAATATCGAGTATAAGAGTATCAGGTAATTATTGATTACCAGAGATACCAGACAGATAATAGCACAAGCAAGGCGGAGAGCACAAACGAGTTGTATATGATTAAGGTAGCGATAAATGCTAGGACCCAGTTAAAAAAAAGCCTCTTATATATTACCATAAGGAAGGAAACATAAAGCGAGATTATTTTACACCTAGTGGATGCTCTAAGTTATGGCCAAAAGGAATAAACGTTGATGCTTACATTAAACGAAAAAATTAACCGAGGAAACGACAGCAGAAAGTATGGCCAGAAAATTCAAATATTGTATACAAAGAAATAAAACCTGATTAGAAAAGAGAGACAAAAGATAATGAGGCAACCAAGATCAAAATGACGAAACAAGCCAATAGACGCAGGCTAGAAAAATATATTAATCGATTATATTAACGAAGACCGAATCTTCATGAAAATATTTGTAGAAGCTGTACGAGACACAGACATTATGAGATTTGACAATGAGAGAACAGATGATTGATAGCCCCAAATATGGAGAAGCACCAAAGAGATATGAGAGGAGATGAACAATAAAGCTAAGAATAAAGCTACCAAATTGATGAAATAAAAGGATGAAATACTAGTAGATCCCGATTGTCAAATGCCACGAATGGTATACCGACGAATAAACAGAGAAAATCATCCAACCAATAATCTGAAAATAGCTGATGATGGTATGAGAAGAGCGTTGGCAATAATGTAACACAACACGGCAAGTAAGTTCCACGAGAACGAACCCCGATATACGAGATTAGGTATATGGGAAGACGGACAAACTATTGAAATCATAAGCCATGGATGAACAAAGAGAGGAAAAAACACCAAAAAAAGAACAATCCGATCAAGAGTTTCAAGAGGAAATGGAAAAGAAAAATGGACCAAATATTAACTATCTACCAGTTATAGGAGACAGATGCAAAATTAAGCACAAAATTGCAAACCTTATAGACGACTCGAAGATGCCGATCAACACCATGAAAAAGGCGTATGATGAAAAGACGAAGGAATGGAATGGAAAATGGACGAGAACCGAACCAAAGTGAAGAAAATACGTACCAGAGAAGCGCCGGAAGCACGCAGCTAACGAAATAACCTTAGATTATATGGAAGATGAACCATATTGAAAAAATTTACCAGAGGAAATGATAAACGAAATGAAATGGCAACAGAAGAAGACGAGAAATAAAACGATAGAGCTCGACTAGGCCCATACACATGTGAGGATAGTTCGGATGGGCTGGAAAAAGTATAAAATCGGCTGAAGAAGAGAAAATCATCGCCGTATTACAAGTCATCAATTCTATAACAGAAAATCGGAGGATACGAATTGAAATTAGAGTATAACCAAACGGAGATGGGGGTAGGAAAAGCGAAAATTACCTCTCAGCTGTATTTTCTATTAGCAAGAGGCAGATATGACGGCAAGTTAGAATGGCCATTTAATCGAAATTCACAATTTCAATCGGCTAAACCCGGAAAATGAGAAGAGCGGAACATAGCGAAAAATTGGGAGAGACCAAGATCAATGATAAGTCAAAAGCCAAAATCCACTGTGAAAATGTTGCAGGAGGAGGTACCACAGTTCCTACTTGAAAAAATATGTAACACCTCAATTCGCTTGAAAAGATGATACGATATACATCACGATCGAAGTAGAACAGAACGAGGAAATGAAAAATACGAATTCAACAAGAACAAGCGGAGACCACGAATTAGCGTACTCGAGAACGAATTCCAGGAATAAAATACTTGCCCACAAGATATAGACGACCCTGTGGAGGAAGGATTAACAAGATTAACAGAAACACAAAAGTGTAGAGAGTTTAGCAGCAATATTTGAGAACCGAGCAAAGAATCAAAGACGAACTGTAACAGCAATTTGGCAAAAATGGATAATCGATTCATGTAACAGAGTAGAAAAATCTGCGAAATATAGTAAAGGAAATAGAGGAGTAGCGGAGAATGTATCGTGCATACCCAGAGCAATCAGAGAAAAATTATCCGAAATGGAAAACACACCGAATGGGCACCGGAAACAATAGAAAAAGTACAGTTTAAAAATTATGACCGCCGATTCGAACAATCGGAAATGAATTTTATATCACTGCCAAAGTAAAGTGCAGGTGAAAAAAGATATACCGTACGAGACGCCATTCATTTACAATACGAAGGACGATCATTAGACGACGATCCTCGAAATTGGAGTTACGCAATGAACAATTGGGATTGATAAACTATATTAACAGTAGCCGAAAAAATGCGGGTAGAGGGTAGAGAACTCAATAAAAGAGAAATCCAAAACGAAAACGCCAAGTAGGGCGAACAGAAAGGCCTAATACGCCCAGAAGTTCCACCTGCAGCAGATTGAAGTAATCGTCATCACAACAGAGACGAGAGATACTTAATGACCTAAATGATATTAGTGGACGAGGAAAACAACCCGGAGAATACCCGGAATCAAGAGATTTGTTCAGACGAAACGAGACGATCTGATAATAGAGAACCAGACGAGCTGTAGTGGGTCAAGACAACTAGTCGAAAATTATAGAGCCCAGATACCGAAGAGCGAAATAAAAAGGAAGAGAGAAGGCGCGAAAGCTCGACAGGGAGACGAATGGATAACTGGATAATTCGAACGAGGGAAGCTACAACACCAAAGAAACAGCCGACGGAACAACCCAAACGAAAATGAAACAGGTACGGCATGGAAAAGAAATCCAGAGGACGACCAAAAATGATAAACCAGCTCCAGCAAAGGAAAACACCTTATTCTTAAGAACAGATCTAGAGTGGATCAATTGACAACGAAATTAAACATAGCTTGAGCCATTAACGAAATATCAGTTCAAGGAAAAGCGTGAGAAGGCCAAGAACAAGGGAGTCAAAAATGGCATCAAACAGGACTAATAACCGAGTATGCTGAAGATTAGCATAATTCGCAGAAATATAAGCAGAAATTTGAAACTTAATCAATATTCGGCGCAGAAAGCGAAATCCAGCTAATTGCGGCAGCAATTAGAGAACCAATAATAAATAAAATTAATGATAAAAAAGTACGAACCAAACTAAAAGATCCAGAGAATGTACTGACTTATAATAATTACTTAACTCAAAACGCATCTGATGACCCAAACATTATATTTTGGTAGGAATAGCCTACTGATGTACAATACCGAGTAAGTGACCTATACAGAAAGTCGAACCCCAAGATATAATCCAACGGATATGAATTTGCAATAACAGACATTATCAGCGAAAGTAATGAACCATTCATCCGTGACTCAAGGTGGATGCAGCTTATTTATAATCTGGTAAGCAAAGTGATCAACTGACAACCAATGCAAACAAAGTTGAAAGATTAATTAATCGGGAATTCGAGATCAACAATTAATGCAATGTGAGTCAATAGACACAGAATAGGAATCGAATGCGTATAATCTACTAAATACTCATATGGATGCATGGCGTAAAAGGTGAGTAGCAACGTTTGTATATATGATGTTGATAAATATAAAGATTGGTGATTAAATACCTCAACTAAAAGAAACGGAAGAGTGCAAAGCTGCAAACCCCGGTAAAAGCTACAGATCACGGCAACAGCAGTACGAATACGTATATCAGAGGTAGATCATTAAAACGAATTTAAAGAATGCTCAGTGACAAGGAAAATTGTAGCAATTTCATTGCGGACATCACTCACACCCAAAACAATTATAGAAGCCGAACGGAAACAACAGTAGATCAGTTACGCGGAAACGAATGTGAGCAAGGATTACGAGCATAGGACGCATCTCAATAGCTGGGGACGCGGAATGTAGTGCAGCCGGAGGAAGGTATAAATAAAAACTACCGCCAGTATTACGCTTGCGGGAAGAATAACGCTGGAGACGGAACGTGTCAAGGAGGAGGGTACACCTTATTGAATCAATAGTCAAAGGAGTAGTAGCGATTGAAAGTATTCAAGTAAAATAGAGAAATATCAAGGATATTTTGATCCGGACACACAACGCGCATGAAAAAGTATCCCCCAATGTCTAGCAAAGATAGATCATAATACGGAATGTCAACGATCGCAATTCACGCGGATACCAGGAACTTTAGACTCACCTTATTGGAAAAGCGCAATATTGACGTAAAGTGAAGGACGAGTGCACAGTTACAAGAAACTAACACGCAAAAGCAAGCGCACTAGATGAATTACGGAGAACCGGAAGAATCGGTAAGAAGCGCGAACGATCCACACCACGACTTATCGGAGTCAGGAATGGTCACACCAAACAGTAAGTAAATATCAATCTGATACACCATCGGGAATGCAGATTTATTTATAAAGGTACGAATGGTGAGTAAATGTGACGAAATGTAGCCAGTACAAATTATAAAGGACTATTCTTATTCACGAACAGCCAATACCAAACGCAAAAGCCAAATAGACCCAAAGATGTGAAATATATCTCTATAATTTAAATAACAAGATGGATATTCTATATCATAAAGGATTGGCATCAACAGAGAAAATATATTACGATCTCAGTAAAAAAATACTGTATCTTGAACAGAGAAATACTAAAACAAAATGCGCAATGGCAATCGACAAATCCGGATAATGCAATCAGTTGATTACCACTCCAAGAGGAATATTTTGGAAAGAATCGTCGGAGAAGGTTATGTATACGTACAAATGTGGAAAAGACAATTTGCAAAAATTGCCAGAGAATTCAACAATCCAAGAGATAAATGCATAAACGAATTAGAGATAATGCATTAAAGGAAATAATCAGATTTGCTCAACAGTAACAAGATGATAAACCCAGAGAAATTCGTACCTAACTATGTTCAGTCTGTAGTATGTATATGGACCATTATTCGAAATAAAGATGGAAGTTGGACAATTTCCAACATCGGAGAATAGTAGGCGCCGCCAAAAATATTTGGATTAACAGAATTGGCCAGCAAGCAGAGAATTCAAACAGTGGATGATATCACAGAGTGGAATACCAACCGAAAACCTGGAACGAGCCAGAGAACATTCTATTATTTCAGCACAAGGCAAAGGCAATACTATCTAATATTGTAACGATTAACGGGAGGTAACAACCTATGGAGAGAAACCCAACTACGAACTGCTTATTATTCACCAGATCATTTTCAACCATGCTACAGCAAATATGATGAAAGCCCATGTGGGGAAGATTCTTAATCTTCGGACAAATGATGGCAGGAATTTTAGGAATAATCCTCATCAATTCAAACGTAAGAGTTTGATCCTAACACAAATGTTAAGCAGTTTCATATTTACAAAAGAGAAAGGAAAAAATCAACTGGAAAATGCAATTGATTCTTACCGTTTTTAGCAAAAACAATGGTGTTACATGTGACAACTCAAAAGATATCCACAAGATGAAGAGATTAGTAGGAATCCTAACCAAAATGAATCGTACTAATGGAAGAATTCGGCACGAATTTAACTGATAATGAGATATGAAGCCGAGGAAAACCAGAATGAAGCGACAGAAAAGCAGCAACTGGAGGACTGATGATGAACTTCAAAGATGACAGCAGCTGAAACAGCGACAATTGACGAAAACCAAGAAGGAACGCAGATGCTTAAACCCAGGCAACTCAAACAATGGGAAAAATCGAAATGACAAAGACATTAGCGCGACATTATAATCATCCACCGCCAGTATATGAATGTCTAAGAAAGCAGCCATCATTCAGTAGAGAGAAACGCACCGGTAGAGAGAGAAAGCGTACCGATACCAAGACCAAAACCATTACGAAAATATTACCAGTGACCATTACGAACCAAATGGCAGACTTAGCTACCAAGAACCAGCCAAAGATCAAGAAGTGTAGATCAGGATCCAGAAACTCGAACCATAGCATGTTACAAACATTAGGCTGGACCAACCACTAACGGTTACCCATAGAGATAAATGGAGTAGGATTAAAGCAAATGATTGAATACCGGAGCAAACATTCTCGGCAATAAAAATGGATAAAATACCAGGAAGACTTGGCCATTGTATAGAAGAAGGCTAACATGATGTGATAACTGCAGCAAAGGAATTCGTAGCGGTCATCGGGGAAAAATCTGCGTCGATAATAGAATATAAAATGTTTATAAAAATCACATACGTATTTAGCAGTAATCAGCGAGATTGGATGGCGCAGATTGTATAATTGGAACAGATTACTTTTATGCCAGAATAGTTAAGAGTGATAATGAAGTAGATCTAGGATCATGGAGCTGAGAGATAAACGGACGAATAGTATGCTGAAAATCAGACGGTGCAGATGCTCAGAGAAATAGTAGTGCAGGGCGCACACAAATGATTTGCTACGTTAAAAGTGAACGAGGAAACAGGGGTGAGATGATTTCGAACCTATCACAAATTTGAAAAAAGAAGAAAGAGAACTGCCATTACCAGAAGAGATAGTGTATGTAAACCGATAACAGCAAATTCCGATCAACATTACAAAACTTGACGAGGAATAAAGTCATTACGAAAACGAGAAGATTGGGAAAATTAACACCGATGATGGACATTGAACTTCTCCAACAACAAAAACTGAAAGGAAATGAGGAAGAATTATGGACAATCGACCGTCAGCTACTAAACGAAAACGAGAAAAGAACAACTACAAAAACTGCTTATGGAATTTAAAGAGTATATTTGCAGCATCTGACTTAGATCTCGGTTACAAGCGAGTAACGCAACATACAATACCACTAACAGATGACACCCCATAACACTACGGCCATATCGATTAGCAGAAGCTCAAAAACCAGAAGCAGGAAAAAGAAGTGCAAAAGATGTTAGACGCAGGAGTATCGAACCAAGTTGTCGCCATTTGGCAATTCCCAGTAGTCATGGGTAAAGAAAAAACGGAACACAACGTTCTGTATAGACTACCGACGATCTCAATGCGGTAACAAAACGAGATTACATACCCGTTACCAGACGATAAATGAAATGTTACAAAACCCACACGGAGCAGCTTATTTTACATCGCTAGATTTAAAAAAGTGGTTATTGGCCAGATAAGGTCAAGAAGAGGACAGAGAGAAAACTGCTTTACAATTGGAAAAGATCTTATATCAATTAAGAAAATGCCTTTTGGACTAACCAACCGCACCAGCTCATTTCAGAAGATGCATGAAACTCGATAACTCATGGCATTAAACAATGTATGGTATATATGCATGATTTATTAATTTATTCTAGCACCTCGAGCAAACATTAAAAAGATATCCGTAACGTATTTGTTCGATGAGACAATGGAAGTTAAAATTGAAAACCATCTAAATGCGAGGGCAAAGGAACAAGTCACCCTTCTTAGGACAATGTGTCATTCAAAGGCCAAAGAACCAGATCCAAGAAACATTGAAAAGATACAAGAAGCCCTGCACCAAAGACAGTCACGCAAGTGCAAGAATTCTTAGGCTTTATGTGGATACTATCAAAAATCATCAAGAATTATGCAACTATTGCGAAACCAATACAAGAATTAACCAAAAAAGATACCCCGTTCATATGGGAAAAAGAGCAACAGACAGCTTTTGAAACACTCAGAGACAAACTAATATCAGCACCAATACTCGTACATCCGGATTTTAAGAAACCATTTTTGTTAGCAACAGACGCAAGTGGATATGCATTTCGGGGAGCAGTCTTAGGACAATGGGATGACGAGAAAAGAGAACGAGTCATTGGATATTACAGTCGAACGTTCAAAAACATGAAAAGATATTACTCGTGACTGAAGAGAAGCACTAGCAAATAAATCCAAGCTATAAACATTTCAAATATTTGTATGGCTCACGAGATTATATATCACTAGATCACCACCACTAGTATGGTTAGGCCCAACATAAAGAAGGCCTCTAGTCGATTAATGGAGATGGGCCATGCAACTGGCAAGAATAACTCGCGCGTATTAAAATTCAAATCAGGAAAAGCCCAACGCTAACGCAGGACTGCATGGTCAAGATTTGTATTTTTGAGGAAACTAATGGACCATGATGTAAGACGAATATGCTGATTTATCGCAGAAGATATCGACTTACAAAAACTGTGTAGGAGAGAGCGTGGATTGCAGAAGGAAGGACAAGAATTAAAGACAATAATCGAATTATGGAATACTAACTGATATGAAAATATATTCTTTTCGAAACAAACAGCAACATGGAGAGCATATGGAGAAACACTGGACATCTATGTAACCATTGGAGAAAGGGATGTTATTATTAATGGATGGCGCCGAGAAAAGGACATGGGCGTTAGATTTTATGTGCTTACCAGAAAGTAGACGAAAAGACAGTGCTGATGCAATATCACGAGAAAACTTTGGAGGACACATGTCAGCAAAAAAGGACGCATAGCAAGAGTTACGTCCAAAAAATATTTATTGGCCAAATATCGGAGAAGTTGTGAAAGGATGATTTAAAGAAATTGTCTGATATGCGCAGACGTGTGATAGGAAAAGTCACAGGAAGTAAATTGAAAGCACCGCTAAAGCCCAATGCCAATTCCACCAGAAAACCAATGACAATGATCGCAATGGATTGTAGTAGACCGATTACCAGAATGTACCAACGATGGAACATATCGTACATATTGTATGACAGTTATGTATTATCAAAATAGCCTCGTGAAGCATTCGCATTACCAGATCAAAAAGCCCCAGAAACAATAGCAGAATCCTTAGTAGTGAGAAGTTATGTGTTTAAGTTCTAGATTATGGAACACCCAACACAGGTATTTACCTGATCAAGGAACCAACCTTTATGAGCTGAAATAATAGAGGAAGTAACGGAATTACTTCAGAATGCCGTCAGCTGAGAACACCACCGGTACATCCACAAACAAATGGGCAAACCGAACGATCAATGGCATACTAATAGAAATGATTGGTTCGAATTTATGTAAGCAGACACCAAAAGGATTGGGACAGATATATAAACTTTATAGCCTTTGCATATAGAATGTCCATACATTCAGCAACAAAAATGAGCCCATTTATATTGGATGTACTGGCAGAGAACTTGCACGATGCCGAGGTGTGACCTAGAAGTATCAGCGCGAGATCCGATATCGCGAAGTATTATGGAAATTGATGATCTATGTAACAGGATTCAAAGAACGAATGCAAGAGATCTGGAACAAACGGCAGGTAGAATATTAGATTAATCAAGGAAGTAAAAGAATTAGATTGAGTGAAAAAGCGAGATTGTGCGTGAGCACAACTTTCAGGTTGGGGATTGGTAATAATACAACGCCAGAAATTATCCCAGGAGTAGCCAGAAAATTACAAGATGTGGTAAAGGACCTTATGAGATAATGTACCGGTAACGAGAAATGAATAGCGCGAGTCAAATTGGGTCAAGCACCCACTCACTTAGACCTATCTAGTAAACGTGAGTAGAATGTTAAAACGCGATACCGAGAACAATAACGAAGACCAGAGAATCGAGGTATGCAAACCAAGTATCGCAAACTCAACAACTGTAGTATATAAGGACTAGCACTTTAGTCGAAAAATAGAAGCGACAGCCAAATAAATACCGTAGAGGAACCTAAACCGGTCGTGGTAGTATGAATCCATAAATGAACTCTAAATGCAACTCAAGATAATGTAGACTAAGATGTATGATAATAGTAAAAGATCAGAGAAATAATGATCAACAGCAATGGGTCGAAGTAGGGAAAGGTATGGATGTAGGACATAGTAAACAAAGCTCGGGAGAAATCGGTGCAATGGATTATCGCTAAATGGAGCAGAAAGCCAGCCTCAGACAATGGATCGTATCAAAGGAGTATACCCATGGATCTTACTATGCAGATGTAGAGGAAATCGACCTCTACATATGCAGTACAGCATATATGAAAACACTCAACGAGTGAATGGAATAGTTTCAATTTTATGCAGAAATTGCGGACACAGCTCAAATATACAACGAAGAGGGACAAACACCATTAGATGTTCGCAGTTGCAGAGATGCTTTCTACAACAGTCCTGAGAGAATTACTAAGGACCGGATCATCGTCCAAAGCGAGAAAGATAATGGAGAAAATAATGTATTTACACTATGCACTGAAATCGAGACAAGCAAGCGCAATAAAAATTCATAACCAGTAACGAACAATTAGAGAAGAGAAATGATGGCGTAAAACAATTCCAAACATTATGGGAAGCCATCGATGCCAAACAAGACGAAGCAACAGCCATCTGATGAAATGGACCTACGAAGGTCACCACTCAAAGTATTCGACTTAAACTATATGGTAAGGAAATAGAAATTTCTATTGGAAAAACAAATATATGCCGCACTATCCATTTTCCAAAACGCAATAAAGCAATGTTGAAATGGGAAGGACTGAAATTCACCAATCATCCAAAGAAGCATACGAATCGGGGATAGAAAGGAACCAGTTTATTGATGATTACATACATAGATGGCATCGAAAGCAAATAAGATTTCAAGCGAGCAAACAAGAAAATAAAAGAGATGACGGACGATATAAAAGCGAGAATAATAAAGGTTATACGAGGAAATAATTGAAATAATAAATGTCGAGGACACATTTCAAAGGAAATCCCGGAGGGGAAATAATGGAGAAGGAGGTGTGGTGACAGCAGCGAACAAGATGATCAAAAAATATTAGAAACGAAAACAAACCCAAACAAGAGAAAAAGAAGCATCCAAACGAGGGAAACGTCAAGAAAACGAACAACAGTAATAACGAGAGGAAAACGAAACAAGGAATGATGTTATACAACAAAGGAAAAATCAAAACCGACCGACCCTGCTACAAAAAATAATGATATTGATTACGTCCGATCAAGGTTAACGAAAGCTGACGAAATATCACGAAAGGAAATGAGATCGTTCAGAATACGAACAATAAACGATTAAAAGGAATTTCGAGCAAAGGAATATGCTTACACTGAACAATGGAATACAAGCATAAGTTGTCAATTCGATTCAATAGGCAAAACCAGGAAGGATGAAATACGATCCGAAAATTCATCATCATGTCAACCCACTAAAGACGTATTGCAGAGATGCTACAAAAGATAGAAACGTAAAAATCCAAGTAGAGCCAGGGAAGGCAAATTACGAATAATAACAGAGGAATAGAGACGATTGAACAAGTATGGTATACAAAACAAAATTATCGATTTGTTGCGAAAATGAACATGAAAGCAGGAAAGAAATTGCGAATGGGATAGCTCTAGGGAGGGCAACGCAAATATATTAATATGTGCCAATAACGATATTAATAATAACCTGCACAAGCCAAAAAACCCTGCGGAGAAAAACCTCACAACACCAAAAGAAAGCCTTATCAACGTCGAGCACGAGAAAATAAAGAAATAATAATATAAAAGTGGAATTCAAACCCAAAGAGTGGAGAAGAGATAATAGTCTGAAAATATGGGTAAAGAACCCATATAACAAAGGTTTTGCATATCTCGAAACTAAAATAACGGAAACGATAAATGAGAGAATCAAATGTCAATCAAATGCATGATATCAAAATCAAAAATATCGTATTCCAACAGAAGAAAGCGTGGAAAGTACATAGTACCACGTTCAGAGTAGGAAGAGACGATTACGGAAATCAATTAACAAGAAAACCACTAGAATCAATTAACGACAAAACGGTCAGAAAAGGAAACAAAAGAGGAACCGTATCAACGTCAGATCAGAGAAAGTAAACCAGTAATAATTAAACATCGAGTCAAATGCAGCAAACGAGAAGAAATAGTTAATTGAAAACACAGCGTGAAAACCCATCACGAAAATCTGCGTATACGAACCTAAAAAAACGAAAACAGTAAACAAAGAATCCAATGCGAAACAAGCAAAACTATAACGGAACAAAAGTTATCGATATCCCAACAAAAGCAAAACTGCGGAAAATACCGTAATAAATACCATAACAGGGAACTCATGAACATTGGGAACGATAAACAAGGAAACCGCTCAAGCAAAATGCGACAGATCAACCTATAATAAAAACCACTGAAGGAAGAAACAAACATGGAAAAAAGGCAATGATCATGGACGACAGCCATCTCTCAATCACGAAGATACAACTCCAGAAAGCACTCAAAAATGTACAACCAAAAGAAGGAATAATGGAGACAACCAATGCCAAGAGAAAAATACGATAGACAAGTCCCTAACGAAAAGAACTACATGATTAAAAATGATTCTGGATAAAACAACAGCGGTAATAAGTGAGCATAGTTGATGCTGAAGTAATTCAAAATTAGTAAGAACCACCAAATGCGGAAAGAAGGAAGCCGGCAAAGAAAAAGATTTATGGCCAGCAGTGGAAAAATTCAACTAAATATCGAATTTAGGACAATCGATGCAGAAAAGACTGAGGAATACGAAAAATCATAGGAGAATTCTAGCACAAGCGGACTCTGGTTAAAGAACCGCCCATTATCGAAGCCACAACAAGCGTCAAATGAATTTATGGTATATCAAGATAATGAATGAGAATATGGGGAATACGGACATTGCGTTATAGAGTCCCCGGAGGACGATTGGTGTAAACGAGAAAGAGACGTTGTATATAGGTGTAAAATATTATGTAGTATAATAGTAGTAATATATGCACGTATATATAAATATTGTACAAAATGTGTCAGAATTAGTAAGCAACAGCAAATGGAATGCCGACGAATTAATGATGTTTGTAACCAACAGATGAATCCAATAATGTAATCAACCAAAAATCAAGTGAGAATACCAACCGTCACAGAAGCAATACAAACAACCAGCCAGCTGCCAATTGTACCTATTAGGAGATTATAGAATTAAATTCAAGGAATATACCAAGATTCAGGAATGAGGCCAACGTTGAGACGGCAATGCGAATTAATGACACTAATTAACGAACAATGCGCAAACCTTCAGTGGACAAATACTCACCTAGTATTAACGGAAAGCGTAAACAGAGGTCTACAACAAAGCTATAAGACTAGAAGAAGCAACAAAGAACTATACGTGCAATTGCAGAGAATAAACGAGCAATTAACAGACCAAGTTTAGATGGCAAGCGACGGAAATTAGAAGATACGTAACAATCAACAGCATGTAGATCCAGCAGGTGGGTGGAATGGATAGCATCGATGCCAGAATTCACCCCAGAACGGATTCAAACAGCTTGGAGTAAATTAAAGCGTACCTTGTTAAATATGTATAAATAAAAAGATAGGAAAGTTAAAGCAAACCGTCGAGTAATCAGAAAATTTTTGTAGATATGTAGACAATTATCGAACGAGGAATAATGGAAGAAGCGAGAATCCATCCGAAGATTACGAGACGAATAATTGAAAAATAGAATTAAAAGTGCGTGTGAACATATAAAAGAAAGATTGAAATGTTGTAAATGTAAAGAACTACAATTGGAGCAAGACAAACGAAATGGTGATGCCAGAATATGTACAGATGTACGATAGAAGTTGATAAAAACGGGAAACAATAAAAATGCCTGGATGTGACGAAAACATTGAAAAGATTGAAGACCCTACAACAATGGGATAAAGCCACCAATAAGGAAATCAATAATCTACTAGTTTCAATGCCGAGTTTAAAAGAGTGTGAATGGAAAGGACTTATGAAGAAAGCCGAAAGTACAACAAACGAATGCGGATATAACGGAGATATTATGCGGAAAAATGCCAAACGATCACAACAAAAAGACGATTGAAAGAACACCATAAAGTGTGCATCAAGAGAGAGGAAAAATGCGAATTCTGTGGAGTCATCGACGAATGGATAAAAATAGAGATGAACACCGGAATCCAAAAGAGGAACCAAATATGTGATCTATACGAAGGGATATGCGAAATAACTGCGACAGGAAAGATAAAGTCAATTAAAAGACATTGGAAACGAATGGCATCGCAAACCAGTCAAATGTCCGTTAGAACTATTCAACTGCCGAGCACAATTACCAATTGCGGAAATGCAAAAGCACTGATAGAAAAATAGATCGAGCTGCCGAAATCATAATGAAAACGATAGGGATGTTGGCATTGCGAAATAAAAAGCCTACGAAAACAGAAAATGATTGCACAAAAAAGCGAAATGATAAGAGAATATTAGAGTCCAGAAGGAATTTTGCAGAAAAGCCAAGAAAATTACCATCAAGAAAATGGCCGAAATGGAAAAAGGAAAATGCAAACAGAATGACCAACAGCATAAAAGAACTAGAAAACTAACAGTATTCTATAGGCCAGAAAACACCTACAGCACCATATTTATGGAAAATAACCGAATTCGCAGAGAAGCTTCAAGAGAGCAAAAGACGGGAACCACCAGAGAATTTTAAGACAGCCCACCAATATACAGTGAAAATGGATACAAATTGGGCATTAGACTATATGCCAAATGGAGATGGGAATGCCAAACGGGCACCCATATCAGTGTCTTCTTCAGGGTGGGAAAAGCGAGATTTACGACGAGCTATTAACATGGCCTTTTAAACAAAACATGAATATTAACCGATGTGAAAGGACAAGAAGATTACCGCATCCAATCAGAACAGGAAATTGAACCACAGATGGGAACGACCAACAACCGACTGGAATACAGCGATTGGACACACGTTTCTATCCACAACAACGATTGAGAGGAGAAGGATTCTTGCGAGAAGATAATCCTGATATAAAATTAGAAGTGGGAGAAGCCCCCAGACAAGACGTTGTAAAGAGGAAAAGAAATGTACATAAATGCTTAAATAAATAATAAAAAACCAAAATAAATCAAAAAATTACAAATAATCAGAAAAATCAGAAAAACAAAAAATCAAATAATGATGATATTTAGATGGCAAGCGGAATCAGCGAAAGAGATACAGTACAGATGAGAGAAGGACCGGATCATATGGACGAGACTATGGAAAAAAACCAGAGGAAGAGCGAAAAAATTAAAACCTTAGTAATCGCAATTCAGCATTATACCAGTTCGACACAACGCGCACGACCATGGAAAATAAGAAGGTAATTTACTCACAGAGAAGAGTAAGATACGAGGAGCTGAGAAAAGAAGAACAAAGATATTTTAACGTCAAAGATAATTTAAAGTATTCACTGACCGGTACAGAGAAAGAGATGGCCAGCCCAAGCGATTCTTCTTCTCAGGAACCCCGAACTACCGTATAAGTTCACCTGTATTTATTGTCAAGGGAAGACTCTCGGCATTGGGAAAAAGGAGAAAACAGCAAACGAGAACACCTGAGGAATATTTTCAACCTGCCATTTAGAATACATTACCGTTCGAAAAACCAAGCGATAAACAAGACTGGAAGGACTCCGGCAATCAGGAAGTTGACCAAAGATGGAAAAAGGAGCGAGAAAAGATAACGATAATAAAGAGTTTCGAGATGCCAGTAGAATTAATTCTGGAAAAAAGAAACTATAAATAGAACATTCGAAGAGAGAATTAACAACCCTCAAAGGACAATCCAAGAGCAGCGGAAATTTGCGAGCCAAGGTATTGTCAAACAGCAAGAGGATAAATGTGCGAAGGATGAAAAGATCAACAACCAATCACCAGATCATAATGTTCAAAAAGTTAAAGCATAAAGGGAAATGCATGTATAAACAGAAAAAGAGCAAAGAACAATCGAAATAATATATACCAACCAACAAATAGGAAGATATTTTGGATCGACAAAACGAGAACCCTAATGCTATTATCAGGAGTGATACTCAAAAGATGAGAAAAATAATCAAGAAAGAATTATAATAAGTCTAGAGTGTATGATTCAACACAAGCAGTAATCCGAGCAATCAAGCGATATCAAGAGAAACCAAAAGAAATCGAGAACAAATTCAATAATAAAAGAAGCTATTTTGGAACAGTATCAATGTGTAACATGTTGGTCAGAAACATGTAGAAATAAATTTATTATGCCTTTGGTGGACATATGGTTAACATGCGAAAGCATGTGCGATTGAAGGTCGATATATGTCCAGTATGTAGAAGCCGTCAAACGGGCGATCAAAGATTCCTTTCGCTTGATCAGTAAATTAAAAATGGGCATAATGTGTAAAAAGTGTTTAAATAAAGATAAACGTAAAACAAAAATTATAAAAAATCACAAAACAATACAAGATGATGTAAATCTATGATAAAATTTTGATATGAGTGAAAAGAAAGAATAATTCAATTATTAATATTCAGAAGACAATGAACCCAAAACGCAGACGATAAGCCAAAAGAGTAGAAGAAAACTACAACAGAGGACAAAGAGTCAAAAATCGAAAACCAATCCAAACCAACTAAAAGGATATTAAAGAGGAATGGCAACAAAGGTCGATGAGATTTAAAAGGAAATATTAACATCAGTAGAAGGAGAACTACTGAGAATACATTTAAAGATTAAAAATGATAAGAGAAGAATAGAACAACAGACAATTGAAATTCTGAAGGAATAATGAACCATATCAAGGACGGAGAAGAGGAGTGTAAAAGAATCCATGCAGAACCAACCAGAATCACAGAACCAAAAGAACGAAAGGAGATCAAATGTTAGAGCAAAGAGAAACAAGATCAACAAAAAATGAAATCGAAAGATCGAGAAGTAATAAAGATAAAAGAAGCAGAGATACGAGAAGAAGGAGAGGAGGGACGATAAAAATTATCAACCAAATGCCAGGAAGAAACTGGGCAAATTAGCCACCCAATATCGAATAAGAAAAACAAAGAGAACCCATTGCGAACAAGCAAAGAATGGGACAAAACGACAGCACTCCATTGGAAAGCCAAATGGACAGAGGATAGAGAAAACTCAAGAAGTAATTGGGCAATCGCAATCAGGACATTTATATTCAGCAAATAGCGGAAGAGGAAAGACCGAACAAGGAGCATACCAAACTAAATGGAAAATGCGAAAAAGGGAAGTCAACAAGCTTGAGAAGGAAAGCAAGCGGCCAAAACCATCAAACGAAAAATGTAGAGAGCCCAGAGGGGGGGACGAAATAGAACAAGAAAAGAATGCTGACTCAGATATACTGATCCAAGCAAGAAATGGCGGAATAGAATGCGGATTATGCGAGGACGCCAACGCAAAACAATCTAGCTAATATAGTGAAATTAGAGCAGGAAGTTGAGTACCAACAAACAGCTAAAGAGCATGCAATCGAGCAGGACGAAGCTCACCGAAAGAACAAAAACAACAATGGGAAAACGGAGATCAAAGAAAAGCAATAAAAAGAGAGGCGAAAAAAATGGAAAGAGCACTTTCAAGAAGCCAAGAAAGAGATAAGACTGTTACCCAAAAAGATATTGAATATGGAAGATTGGGAACTTTGCGGAACAAGTCGAAGTACAGAAAGAAACAATCGAGGAACTAAACGAGCAGGTCCAAAACTTAGGAATTTCGGGAAAAAATTCAAACAAGGCTACCAATAAGAAGCCTCCAGCGAGACACCGAAAAGGAATACGAACAACAACTCAACAAACGACAAGATAGCAGCAGTAAACAAGAATCAACTTACTGATGAAAGACGACAAAACCAACAACTAAACGAGATAGAGATACAGCAACTCCGAACAGGAGGTGAACGGACACGAGAAGCTACAGTATTCCAAAGAAATTCAGTTGAGACATCAACATGAAGTTAATAAGCAGTTGAAGGAACAAGTGGAAGCAGAGATCAAAACGATAAAGCAAGGATATGAGGAAAATGAACAGAATCTAAGAAAGAGAAATTGAAAAGTTAAAAGCTTTGAAAATACGCATCGTTTGAAACGCAAGTAGAAGAATTACAGAAAATACGGAATATCTTGCCTATCTCTTAGATGAAGAGATACAAATATCAAGCCGCCTTGGCGTGAAGAGGTAAATATGTTACAAAGTCGACCACCAATTCTGCTTTTATGCCGTTATACCAACCGAAATTCCACCCACAAGTACCCGCCGAACCCCATGAAGGATTCGGGGGAGACGGACGAAAGATAAGTCGTAAAATCAAAGGGAAACATTGTAAAAAGTGTAAAAAGATAATAAAAATAATAAAAACGATAAAACAAAAATGGTATCGATTGTATATTTAGCATGATCCAAATGAAATAGAAATCCGAATGAATTCTAGAAGTCGAGAATACGTTACGAGCCAATTCAATTGTAAACCAATCGAGCGAGACCCACTGAGATATTACATTAAAAAGATGGAGAACAGAAAGAAAGGAATGGCAAAAGTTAGTGGAGGAGCAAGAGTCAGAAATTCGCCCGGATCAAATCATCAGTTAATACAATCTAAAAACTAAACCAATATGATAAAACGAAAAACTAACATCTAGCATGGGAGAAAACAGAGATCAAAAGAGAGAAAAATGAACAATTGAGACTGAGAATTAAGCTTGAATAAAAACCGATGTAAATCCTGAAGACTATTGAAAACCGAAGCAGAACGAATTGCAGGACAGCAGAAAAAGCGAAACAGAGATACGTGCTACAACTAGATTGACAGTTGTTAGAAAGCCAGAGAAATAAAAGAAAGTCACCAACAAGTTCAGACGAAATTAACCTTACAGACCAGCTTCAGGAAGCGAGACGAAAGTGAAAAACCAAACAACCAAAGCGGGGTGCTCAACTATTAAATCACGTCAACTAAAAGAAAGCAAACAAAAGAAAGAAAACTTCAAATGAAAATTTCAGTAAGTCAGAGCAAAGAACAATGCAAAGAGGTAGAAGAACGATTAAAAGAACTCCTCATTAATAATTCGAGCGGATGAATAAGAAAGCCCAAGTCACTGGATATATGAGTATCTCAGAAAATAAAATTAAAGAAAGTGGCGACGAAGACACTCACAGTCCAGAGAGAGATGAAAGGAGTAAAAAAGGGGCTAAACTCCACTGTATATAGTTGAAATAAAATTGTAATAGACGTGAAAACATTGATTGATAGTATTATTTAGAAAATGAAAACCATGAACCCCAACGATTAATGGATCACAACATAATGATGATATGATGAGAAAGGTAATACTGAAAAACCCATTTAGAAAAATCGAGAAATCCCACCCTTCAGAAGAGGAAGGACAGCACCTGTGTCGATAAAAGAAATTTGTAGAACCCGATAATGAAGGAATGTCAGCAAAGTAAACACAATGATACAATGCCCCATAGAAAATGAACAAGATGAGAAACAGAATTCGAGAAAACCCAAATAATGGGGTTACAAACCCTACTGAAAAATAATGAGAGATAGCCATATTAAAAAAATGAGAAACCAAGTGATAATGAAGATAAAAGAAAACCTAGAAATGTCATTCAGACAAATCAAAGAAAGCAAGCAAATCCCAATAAACTAAACCCAATCAAGAAAATTCATAAGATCGTCCTATTAATTAAAAAAACAATAGGAAAACAAGTGGGACAGAAACAATGAACCCAGTAACACAAGGCATCAATCAAAACTTATACTACCGATAGTATAACATCCAACATAAACTACTCTTATATATGCTGTCTCAGCATCGCCTAATTAAAAACAAAGCAGAGTCAAAAATACCCAAATTCTAAAAGCAGAAGACATGTTCACCCAAATTCGAAAAACTACTAAAACCAACGAAATAACCAAGACTCTCGCAGATTTCCATTCAATTCACCCCTCAAGGATCAACCCAGCTCGAAAGCAGAAACCCAAGCCCGCTACACGATTCTTCGAAAAAAATACCGGTTAGCAGTAACTGATATTGATTCGAACTGATCTCCTAACTCGAACTGAATTTACATTGATTGAACTGATTAACTCGAACTGATTTACATTGATTTGAACTGATTAAACTCGTACTGATCAACAGTTGACTTGAACTGATATTACAAAAACTTACACTGATATAATAAAACTGAACTATCTGAATTTATTTTGATTACGTATCGTAGTAGGACCCTTAAGTCCATCTTTATCTTGACGATTTAACCTTACCGTAGGAAACTTTTTATGAATAATTGAAAATTGGATGTAATGTATCATTTTGAAATCAAATTGAAATTGCGCGGTTCGCAATTTTACGGACACCCGAGTGTTTTATGTTGGGCCAGATACGAAACGGCCTTTGAAAGATGTTTAATGGATCAGAAACAATCACACGGCAAACACAACACGCAATTTTATAGTAATAACCCAAACACCAATTAAACCATAAAGAAAATCTGAGAAATAAAAGAATAATATATAAATTAAGAAACATAAATAAATTAAATAAAATATTATTTGCACACAAGATCCGCACGGATACCTACACAAATAAGCATGGAAACACGACAAATTCGACGAAATTGAAAATCAGTTAAAGTTCATTTAAAGTAAGATTTAAATCGAAAATAAATTTGAATTATGCAATAATCAATAAAAATCTAAATAAAAAATTAATAAAAACTAAATACAAAAAATAATAAAAATAAACCTAATAGAATTTGCTGGAAAATAACAAAGGCGAATTTTGTTTTACTACATCAAATTTACACACGCGAGGAAATATTGAGTGTTTAATAATACTGATCCATTTTTCCACATATTAAGCTGTAACTATAAAACCGATTTTGAAATTGTTAATCATTTTTGAAAAACACCACCGCTGTTTCGAAATTTTCAAATTATTTGAATCTTTGTTTGAATATTTTAAATCTATTTGAGATCGTGTTTGAATTCAGAATTTTAGGTGGAATCCTGATTTTAGAAACCCTCTTTCCACGCCCGCTACCTTGCATCTCTATAGAGCTCTTCGGACGTGGCGTGCGGAAGGGAGGCATTGGTTTTTCGTATGAATTTATTGCTATTTTAGGAATTGGAATGGAACTTGTTATTTTTCTTAAATTAATAAATATTATTATGCATAAATTGGGTTCATTTATATATATAATTTGTTAATAAATCTGTCGAAATTTTTCCGGCCCACAGCCGAAACATAATGCAAGTAAATAAAATCCTACACACAATTCAGATTCGTGTAAGCTCGCGTGGCAATATCGCCAATATCTGTTGCCGCGCGTGAAGACCCGGCGTGCGCGAACGCAGAGTTGGATCGTCCAATATTATCCCTATAGATGGAAGGAGGAATAAGAAGGAGCCCATTGATTACTTCCTCGTTGCTGTTTCTGTAAAAATCGACTTAACTCATACTACACATGCTAAAATCACACACCGATAGTCCAGTGCGCACTCAAGTAAATATAATAATAAACACATATGACGCTTAAGCTGTATTAAAAGGGATTGGAACTGGCGGTAATTAAAGGAAATCGTTTGCTATAATTCAAATTGATATTTCAAACAAAAATTAAATTTGCGAGTCAATAAATTGATAGAGATCATTTAATAAATTATTCTCATTGATTAAAAGAAAATGAGATCGTTCAGAAATACGAACAATAAACGATAAAGGATTTCGAGCAAAGGATATGCTTACAATGAACAATGAATACAAGAGCATAAGTTGTCATTCGATCAATAGGAAAACCAGGAGGTGGAAATACGATCCGAAAATTCTCATCATGTCAAACACTAAAGAACGTACTGCAGAGATGCTACAAAAGATAGAACGTAAAAAATCCAAGTAGAGCAGGGATAGGCAAATTACGATAATAAACAGAGGAAAGAGAACGGATTGAACAGTATGCTATACAAACAAAATTATCGATTGTTTGAAAAATGAACATGAAAGCAGGAAAGAAATGCGAAATGGGATATTCTAGAGGGCAAGCAGAAATATATAATATGTGCCAATTAACGATATAATAATAACCTGCACATTAGCTCAAAAACCCCTGGGGAGAAACTCACAACACCAAAAAGAAGAGCTTATCAACGTCGGCACGAAGAAAATAAAGAAATAATAATAAAAGTGCGAATCAACCCAAGAGTGGGAGAAGAGATAATAGTCGAAAATATGGTTAAAGAACCCAATTACCAAAGGTTTGCATATTCGAAACTAAAAAGAACGGAAACGATAAATGAGAGAAATCAAATGTCCAATCAATGATGATATCAAAATCAAAAAAATATCGTATTCCATAACAAGAAGAAAGCGTGGAAAGTACATAGTACACGTTCAGAGAGGAAGAGACATTACTGGGAAATCAATAACAAGAAAACCACTAGAATCAAATTAACGAACAAAACGTCCAGAAAAGGAAACAAAGAGGAACCGTATCAAGTCAGATCAGAGAGTAAAGCCAGTAATAATAACATCGAGTCAAATGCAGCAAAACGAAGAAGAATTAGTAATTGAAACACGCGTGAAAACCATTCCACGAAAATCTGCGTATACGAACCTAAAGAAAACGAAACAGTAAACAAAAGAATCCAATGCGAAACAAGCAAATCATAACGAATCAAAAGTATCGAATCCCAAACAAAAGAAAACTGGGGAAAATAACGTAATAAATATCCAAAAGGGAACTCATGACATTGGAGAAACGATAACAAGGAAAACCGCTCAAGTCCAAAATGCGACAGATCAACCTATAAATAAAACCACTTGAGGAAGAAACGAAACATGGAAAAAAGAATGATCATGACTAACAGCATTCTCTCAATTACGAAGCATTACAACTCCAGAAGCACTTCAAAAATGTACAACCAAAAGAAGGAATAATTGAGAACAACCAAGCAATGAGAAAATACGACTATACAGCCTAACGAAAAAGAAACTACATGATTAAAAATGATCTGGATAACAACCAGCGGTAATAAGTAGCAAGTATGCTGATAGTAATTCAATTTAGTAAGAACCACCAAATGCGGAAAGAAGCCGGCAAAGAAAAGATTATGGCCAGCAGTGGAAAAAATTCAACTATAAATCGAAATTAGGACAATACGATGCAGAAAGAAACTGAGGAATCGAAAATCATAGGAATTCTAGCACAGCGCGACTCGGTTAAAAGACCGCCCATTATCGAAGCACAACAAGGGTCAAATGAATTGATGTATATCAGTAATGAATGAGAAATATGGGGATATACGGAACATTGCGTTATAGAGTCCCGGAGACGATGGTGTAAAAACTGGAGAAGAGACGTATGTGTACTACTAGTGTAAAATTATGTAGTATTTAATAGTAGTAAATAGTATGCACGTATATATAAATATTGTATTCAAAATGGTCAGGGATATTAGTAACAAACAGAATGATGCGACGAATTAATGATGTATTGTACACAAAACAGATGAATCCGAATAATGTAAATCAACCAAATCAATGAGAAAACCCACCGTTCACAGAAGCATACAACAAACCAGGCAGCTGCCAATGTTACCTATAGAGATAAGATATAAATCAAGGAATATACCAGATTCAGGAATTGAGGCAACGTGGAGACGCATATGCGAATTAATGACACTAATTACGAACAATGCGCAAACTCAGTGGACAAATACTCAACCTATATTTAACGGAAAGCGTAAACAGAGGTCTACAAACAGAGCTATAAGACTTAGAAGAGCAACAAAACTATAACATGCCAATTGCAGAGGAATAAACAGAGCAATTAACAGACCAAGTTAGATGGCAAGCTGACGAAATTAGAGATTACGTAACAATCACAGCATTGTAGATCCACATATTGGGGTGGAATGGATAGCATCGAATGCCAGAATACACCAGAACCGGCATTCAACATGGAGTAAATTTAAAGCGTACTTGTAATATATGTATAAATAAAAAAGATAGAAGTAAGCAACGTCGAGTAATCAGAAAAATTTTTGTAGAATAATCAGAAATTATCGAGAGAATAAAGAAGAAGCGAGAATCATCCGAAGATAACGAGACATAATGAAAAATTAGAAATTAAAGTGTGTGAACGATAAAAAGAAGAAAGATTGAAATGTTTAAAATGTAAAGAACTACTGAATTTGGAGCAAGACAAACGAAAATGTGGATGCAGAATAATGTACAAGATTCTGTACGATAGAAGTGATAAAAACGGAAACAATAAATGCCCTGGATGTGACGAACACGATTTGGAAAGATGAAGACCCTACAACAATGGATAAAGCACCATAAGGAAATCAATAATCTACTAGTTCAATGCCCGAGTAAAAGAGTGTGAATGGAAAGGACTTTAATGAAGGAAGCGAAAGTCCACAAACGGAAATGCGAATATAACGAGAGATATTATGGGAAAATGCCAAACGTCACAACAAAAAAGACGATGAAAGAAACACCATAAAGGTGCATCAAGAGAGAGGAAAAATGGATTCTGTGGAGTCATCGACGAATGGATTAAAAAAATAGGAGATGGAAAAACCGGAATCCAAAAGGAACACAATATGTGATCTATACGAAGGTAATGCGAAAATAAAACTGCGACAGGAAAGATAAAGTCAAATTAAAAGAACATTGGAACGAATGCATCGGCAAACCAGTCAAATGTCCGTAGAAACTATTCAACTGCGCCGAGCACAATTACCAATGCGCGGAAATGCAAAAGCACATGATAGAACAATGTATCGAGCATGCCGAAATCTAATGAAAACGATTCGAGGGATGTTTGGCATGGGAAATAAAAGCCTACGAACAGAAAATGATGCACAAAAAGCAATAATAAGAGAATATTTAGGAGTCCAAAGAATTTTTGAGAAAAGCCAAGAAATCCCATCAAAGAAAATGGCCGAAATGGAAAAGAAATGCAACAGATGAACCAAAGCATTAAAGGAACTAGAAACTAACAGTTCTATGCCAGAAAACATCCTACAGCAACCATTTATATTGGAAAATACCGAATTCGCAGAGAAAGCTTCCAGAGAGCAAAAGACGGAAACACAGAGAATTTTAGACAGCCCACCATATACAGTTGGGAAAATGGATACAAATGGGCATTAGACTAATCCAAATGGAGATGGGAATGGCAAACGGGCACCCATAATCAGTGTCTTCATAGGGTGGGAAAAGGAGATTACGACGAGCTATTAACATGGCCCTTTTAAACCAACATGAATATTAACGATGAAGGACAAGAAATTACCGCAATCCAATCATGAACAGGATTGAACACAGATGGGAACCAACAACCACTGGAATATACAGCGATTGGAACACGTTTTCTATCCACAAAACGATTGAGAGGAGAAGGATTCTTGCAGAAGATAATCTGTATATAAAATTAGAATGGAGAGAGCCAGACAAGACGTTTGTTAAAGAGGAAAAAGAAAGTGGTACATAAATGTAAATAAATAATAAAAACCAAATAAAAATCAAAAAAATTACAAATAATCAGAAAAATCAGAAAAAAACAAAAATTCCAAAAAAATAATGACGATATGTTAGATGGCAAGCGAATCAGCGAAGAGATAAACAGTAAGCATGAGAGAAGGACCGGGATTCGATATTGGACGAGACTATGGGAAAAACCAGAGGAAGAGGAAAAATTAAAACCGTTAGTAATCGCAATTCAGCATTATAAAGTTTCGACACAACCGGACGCCATGGAAATGAGGAAGGTATTTTACTCACAGAGAAGAGTAAGATACGAGGAGCTGAGAAAAGGAGACAAAGATATTTAACGTTCCAAAGATAATAAAGTATTCATGACGACAGAGTAAAGGAGATGGCAGCCAAGGATTTCTTCTTCTCAGGAACCCCCCGAACTACCGGATGGAAGTCACCTGTATTTATATGTCAGGAAGACTCTCGCATGTGGGAAAAAGGAGAAAACAGCAAAACGAGAACACCTGAGGAAATTTTCAACCTGCCCATATTAGAAATAAACATTGAAGTCGAAAAACACAAGCGATAAACAGACTGGAAGGAACTCCGGCAATCAGAATTGACAAAGATGGAAAAGGAGCGAGAAAAAAGATAACGATAATAAAGAGTTTCCGAAGATCCAGTAGAATAAATCTTGGAAAAAAAGAAACTATAATGAACATTCGAAGAAGAAAATTTAAAACCTAAAAGGAAATCCAGAGCACGGAATTTGGCGAGCCAAGGTATTGTCATAACAGCAAAGGAATAATTGGAAGGATCAAATTCAACAACCAATACCAGATCAGAAATGTCAAAAAGTTAAAGCATAAAGGGAATGCATGTTATAAACAAGAAAAAGAGTCAAAGAAACATCGAAATAATAATACCAACCAACAGAATAGAAGATATTTTGGATCGACCAAAAAACGAGAACCCTAATGCTATTAATCAGGAGTGGATACTCAAAGATGAAAAATAATCAAAAGAAAGATAGCTAATAATCTAGAGTGGTATTGATTCACACAGCAGTAAATCGAGCAATCAAGCGGGATATCAAGAGAAACCAAAAGAGAATCCGGACAAATCATAATAAAAGAAGCTATTTTGGAAAGTATCAATGTTAACATGTTGGCAGAAACATGTAGGAATAATATATATGCCTTGTGGATCATATGGTTACAATGCGAAAGCATGTGGAATTGAAGTCGATATATGTCCGTATGTAGAAAGCCGATCAACGGCGGATCAAGGATTCCGTTTTCGCTGATCAGTTAATTAAAATGGGATAATGTGTAAAAAGTGTAAAATAAGATAAACGTAAAAAACAAAAAATTATAAAAATCACAAAAATTACAAGATGAGTAAATTATGATAAAATTTTGATTATGAGTGAAAGAAAGAATAATCAATTATTAATATTCAGAAATTACAATAACCAAAACGAGACGATAAGCCAAAAATAGAGAACAACTTACAACGAGGACAAGAGTCAAAATCGAACAACCCAATCCAAACAACTAAGAGATTAAAGAGGAAATGGCAACAAGGTCGATGAGATTAAAAGAATATTAACATTCAGTAAGAAGGAGAAACTACTGAGAGATACCATTAAAGATAAAAATGATAGAGAAGAATAGATTAGAACAAACAGACAATGAATTCTGAAGGGAATAATGAACCATATCAGGACGAGAAGAGGATTAGTAAAAGAATCCATGCAGTAACCAAAGCCAGAATCACAAACCAAGAAAGGAGATTCAGAATGTTAGAGGCAAGAGAAACAGATCAACAAAATTTGAAATCGAAAGATTGCGAGAAGTAAATAAAAGATAAAGAAGCAAGAGATACGAGAAGAGGAGAGGAACGATAAAATTTATACAACAAAAAATGCAGAAGAATTGGGCAAATTAGCACCCAATATCGAATAGAGAAAACAAAGAGAACCCATTGGAACCAAGGCCAAAGAATGGGCAAACGACAAGCACTCCATTGGAAAAAGCCAAATGGACAGAGGATAGAGGAAAACTCAAGAAGTAATTGGGAATCGCGAAATCAGACTTATATTCAGCAAATTAGCCGAAGAGGAAGACCGAACAAGAGCATACAAACATAAATGGGAAGAAATGCGAAAAAAGGAAGTCAACAAGCTGAGAAAGCAAGGGCCAAAACCATCAAAGAAAATTAGAGCACCAAGAGACCGATAGACAAAGAAAAGAATGTGACTCAGATTAACTGATCAAGCCAAGAAAATGTGCGAATAGAATGCGATTATGGGAGACGCCACGCAAACAATCTAGCTATATAAGTGAAAATTAGAGCAGGAATTTGAGTACAACAACAGAGTAAAAGAGATGCAAATCGAGCAGACGAAAGCTCACCGAAAAGGAAAAAACAATGAAAACGGAGATCAAAGAAAAAGCAATTAAAAAAGAGAGGCGAAAAAATGGAAAAGAGCACATTCAAGAAGCCAAGAAAGAGATAAGATTGTTACCCAAAAGGATACTCAAATATGGAGAATTGGGAACTTTGGGAACAAGTCGAAGTACAGAAAGAAACAATCGAGGAACTAAAACGAGCAGGTCCAAAACTTAGAATTTCGGGAAAAAATCAGACAAGGCACAATAAGGAAGGCCAAGGAGACACGAAAAGGATACGAACAACAACTCAAGAAACGGACAAGATATGCAGCAGAAACAAGAAATCAACTTACTGATGAAGACGACAAAACCAACAACTAAACGAGAGGATAACAGGAACTCCACAAGGAGGTGAACGGACACCCGAGGGACACAGTATTCAAAGAAATTCAGTTGAGACATCCAACTCGAAGTCACGATCAGTTGAAGGAAACAAGTGGGAAAAGCAGAGATAAACGATAAAGCAAAGGATAATGAGGAAAACGAACAGAATCTAAGAAAGAGATTGAAAGTTAAAAGCTTTTGGAAAAATAACGCATCGTTTTGAAACGCAAGTAGAAGAATTAACAGAAAATACGGAATATCTTGCCTATCTTTAGATGAAGAGATACAAATATATCAAGCGCCCTTGCGTGAGATGTAAATATGTTACAAAAGTCACCAACCAATCCTGCTTATGCCGTTATTAACCCAACCGAAATTCCAACCCAGTACCCGCCGGGAAACCCGAATGAAAGGATTCGGCGGAACGGACGACGATAGCGTAAATTTAAAGAGAAAATTTAAAAAGTGTAAAAATAATAAAAACAATAAAAATTATAAAAACACAAAAAATTGTAGCCAATGTTTATTTAGCATGAATCCAATGAAATAGAAATCCGAATGATCTAGAAGCGGAGAATACGTACCAAGCCCCAATTCAATTAGTAGAACCAATCGAGCAAGACCCACTGAATATTACAGTAAAGATGGGAGAACAGAAAAGAAAGGAATGGCAAAAAGTTTAGTGGAAGGAGCAGATCAGAAATCGACCCGGTAATCATCAGTTAAATACAATCTAAACAACACCAATATGATAAAAACGAAAATACATCTAGCATGGGAAGAAAACAGAGATCAAAAGAGTAAAATAACAATTGAGACGAGAATTAGCTGAAATAAAAACCCCGTGTAATCCTGGAAGACTATTGAAAACCGAAGGCAGACGAATGCGAGACAGCAGAAAAAGCGAACAGAAGATACGTGCTACACTAGAGGACAGTTGTAGAAAAGCCATGAGAAATAAAGAAAGTCACCAACAAGTTCAGGACGAAATTAAAACCTTAACAAGACCCAAGCTTCAGGAAGCGAGGACGAAAGCTAGGAAAAAAACAAACACCAAGCGGGTCAACTATAAACGTCAACTTAAAAAGAAAGCAAAACAAAAGAAAGAAATCTTCAATGAAAAACTTCATAACAACAAAGAACAATCAAAGAAGGTAAAAGAACGATTAAAAAGAACCTCCCAAAAATTAACCGGCGATTAATAAAAGCCCAGTCCTGATAATGGATTCTCAGAAAATAAAATTAAAGAAGGAGTGCGAGAGACACTCAACCCCAGAACAGAGAGAAAGAGTAAAAATTATTAATGGATGGCGAGAAAAGACTTGTGCTCCAAGAAGTAGACGAAAAGAAGTGCTGATGCAATATCACGATGGAAAAATTGGAGGATCACATGTCAGCAAAAAAGACGGAAGCAAGATTACGTCAAAAAATATTATTGGCCAAATACGGAGAAGACGTGAAAGGATGATAAAGAATTGTCCTGATATGCGCAACGAGAAAAGCACAGGAAGTTAAACTTTGAAAGCACCGCTAAGCCAATGCCATTCACAGAACCAATGACAATGAATCGCAATGGAGTGTAGTAGGAGACCATTACCAGAACAACAGATGGAAATAATCTACATATTGGTAGTGACATTATTTATCAAAATCCCCCGGAGAGCATTCGCGATACCAGATCAAAAGCCAACAATAGCAAGAATCCCTAGTAAGAAGAAATATGCTGTAGATATGAACACCCACAAACAGATTTTTAACTGATTCAAGGACCAACTTTATGAGCGAAATATGGGAGTAACGAATTACTTCAGAAATGCGAAGCTGAGACACCACGGTACCATCCAACAAACAAATGGTCAACCGAACGATCAACCTGGCATACTAATAGAAATGATGTCGATATGTAGCGACACAAAAAGATGGGATAGATATATAAAGCCTATGCCCTTATGGCTATAGATGTAATTAACTCAGCAACCAAAATGAGTCCATTTAAATTGATGTAACGCAGAGAATGCAAATGCCGATAGAGCCTAGAATTCACCCACCGATATGCAGTATATATGGAAATTGATGGATTATGTAACAGATTCAAAAGGACGAATGCAAGAGATCTGAAAACGTGCAGGTAGATATTAGATTTATCAAGAAGTTTATACAGAATTACATGATAAAAAGGCAGATGTAGCGAGCATAACTTTCAGGTTGAGACTGGGTAATATTGCGGACGCCAGAAATTATTCAGATAGCCAGAAAATTACAAAGTGTGGTAAAGGACCTTATGAGATAAATGTATGTAAACGAGAACAAATGCTCGAGTTAAATTTGGGTCATAACCCACCTCACTGACCTATCTACGTAAACGTGAGTAGATGTAAAGCCGATACCGAGAACAATAAAACAAGAGAACCAGAAAAATCGAGGTATGCAAACCATAGATCGCAAAACTTCAACAACTGATTATAAACGGATCTAACGATGAGTCGAAACTAAAGCGACACAAAATAATACCGTAGAGGAACCTAAACCGTGAATGATCCCAATATAACTCTAATGCAAACTCAAGATAATGTAGACAAGATGGATATAATAGTAAAAGCCATCAAGAGAAATAATGCAGATGGGGTCGAAGGGAAAGATGGATGAAATAGTTAAACAAAGCGGGAAAATCGCAATGGTTACGCTAAAGGGCAGAAGTGCACCAGAAATGGTCGTATCAAAGAGAGTAAGCCCATGATCTTACTATGGCAGATGTAGAAGAAACGTACCTCTACATATTGCAGTACATGCATAGAATAACACTCAAACGAGTAATGATATAGTTCAATTTAAATGCAGAAATGCGGACCAACAGCTCAAATATACCAAACGAAGAGGACAAACACATAATTCGCAGTTGCAGCAGAATGCTTCTACAACAGTCCGAGAGAAATTATAAAGAACCGGATCAATCGTCCAAAGAGAAAAGATAATGGAGAAAATAATGTATTTTACACTATCAACTGAAAAATCGAGACAAGTCAGCGCAATAAAATTCATAACCAGTAACGCAACAAAATTAGAGAAAAGAGAATAATGATGGGTAAACAATCGCAAACATTATGGAAAGCATCGATGCCAACAAGACGAAGCAACACCAATCTGATGAATGGACTACGAAGGTTCACCACTCAAAGTATTCGACTAAACTATATGTAAGAAAATAGAATGTTTCTATTGAAGAAACAATATATGCTCACTATCCATTTCCCAAAACGATAAAAGCAATGTTGAAATGGGAAGGACTGAAATTCACCAATCATCCAAAAGAAGCAATACGAATCGGGGATAGAAAGGAACAGTTATTGATGATAATACATAGATGGCATCGAAAGCAAATAAGATCAAGCGAGCAAACAAGAATAAAAAGAGAATGGACGGATATAAAAGCGAGAATAATAAAGTATAAGCGAGGAAATAATTGAAATAAATATGCGAGACGACATTCAAAGGAAATCCCGGAGGGAATAAATGGAGAAGGAGGTGGTGACAGCAAGCGAAAACCAAGATGATCAAAATATTAGAACGAAAAACAAACCCAAACAAGAGAAAAAGGAAGCATCCAACGAGGAACGTCAAGAAACGAACAACAGTAATAACGAGGGAAAACGAAACAAAGGAATGATGTTATTACAACAAAGGAAAAATCAAAACCGACCGACCCTGCTACAAAAAATAATGATATTGATTACGTCCATCAAGTTAACGGAAGCTGACGAAAATATCACGGAAGAAATGAGATCGTTCAGAATACGAACAATACGATAAAGAATTTTTCGCAGCAAAGGATATGCTTACAACTGGAACAATGAATACAAGCATAAGTTGGTCAATTCGATTCATAGGAAAACCAGGAAGGATGAAATAACGATCCGAAATTCATCACATGTCAAACCACAAAAGACGTATGCAGAGATGCCTACAAAAGATAAAACGTAAAAAATCCAAGTAGAGCCAGGGAATAGGCAAATTACGCATAAATAAACAGAGGAATAGAGACGATTGAACAAGTAATGGTATACAAAACAATTATCGATGTTGGAAAAATGAACATGACAAGCAAGGAAAGAAATGCGAATGGGATAGTCTACGAGGGCAACGCAGAATATATAATATGTGCCAATAACGATATAATAAATAACCTGCAACATTACCAAAACCCTGGGAGAAAAACTCACACACCAAAAAGAAGAGCCTTATCAACGTCAGCAACGAAGAAAATAAAGAAATAATAATAAAAGTGAATCAAACCCAAAGAGTGGAGAAGAGATTAAATAGTCGAAAATATGGGTTATAGAACCATTCAAAGGTTTGCATATTCGACAAAAAGAACGGAACGATAAATGAAGAAATCAAATGTCATCAAATGAGATATCAAAATTCATAAAATATCGTATTCCACAAGAAGAAAGCGTGGAAAGATACATATACACGTTCAGAGAGGAAGAAGAAAAACCCCCCGAATACTGGAAATCAATAACAAGAAACACTAGATCAATTACGAGAAAAACGTCCAGAAGGAAACAAAGAGGAACGATCAAAACGTCAGATCAGAGAAAGTAAAGCAGTAATAAAACATCGAGTCCAAAGCAGCAAACGAAGAAGAAATAGTAATTGAAAAAACACAGGTTGAAAACCCATCACGAATAATCTGCGTATACGAACCTAAAAGAACGAAACAGTAAACAAAGAATCCAAGTGCGAAACAAGCAAAACTAAAGAATCAAAAGTATCGAATCCCAACAAAAAGAAAACTGGGAAAAGTAGTAATAAATATCCAAAAGGGGAACTCATGAACATTGGAGAACGAAACAAGGAAACCGCCAAGTCAATGCGACAGATCAACCTAAATAAAACACTTGAAGGAAGAAACGAAACATGGAAAAAAGGAATGAATCATGGACGACAGTCCACCTCATTCACGAAGCATTACAACTCCAGAAAGCACTCAAAAATGTAGCAACCAAAAGAGGAATAATGGAGACAACCAATGCAAAGAGAAAATACGACTATACAGCCCTAAACGAAAAAGAACTACATGATAAAAATGATCTGGATAACAACAGCGGTAATAGTAGCATAGTGATGCTGATAGTAATTCATTAGTAAGACACAAATGAGGAAAGAGCCGGCAAGAAAAGATTATGGCCAGCAGTGGAAAAATTCAACTATACTATATCGAATTAGACAATACGATGCAGAAGAACTGAAGGAATACGAAACATAGGAAATTCAAGCACAAGCGGACCTCTGGTTAAAAGAAACCGCCATTATCGAAGCAAAACAAGGGTCAATGAATTTGATGTATATAGATAATGAATGAGAAATATGGGGAATATACGGACAATTGCGTATAGGTCCCCGGAGACGAGGTGTAAAACGAGAAAAGAGACGTTGTAATATATGTAAAATATTATGTAGTATAAATAGTAGTAATAGTATGCACGTATATAAAATATTGTAAAAATGGTGTCAGAATAGTCAGCAAACAGAAATAATGCGACGATAATGATGTATTGGTAAACCAACAGATGAATCAAGAATAATGTAAATCTAACGCAAATCAAGTGAGAATACCACCGTTCACAAGAAGCAATACAACAACCAGCAGCATGCCAATGTACCTATAGAAAGATATAGAATTAAATCAAGGAATATACCAAGATTCAGGAATTGAAGGCAACGTGGAGACGGCATGCGAATTTAATGACACTAAAAACGAACAATGCGCAAATTTCTCAGTGATCAAATACGCCACTAGTATTAACGGAAAGCGTAATACAGTAGGTCTACAACAAGCTATAAGACTGAGAAGAGCAACAAAGAACTATACTGCAATTGCAGAGAATAAACGAGCAATTACAGACCAAGTTAGATGGCAGCTGAGAAATTCAGAAGATTACGTAAACAATCAACAAGCATGTTAGATCCAGCCAAGTTGGGTGGATATGATGCATCGATGCAGAATTCACCCCAGACCGGGATTCAACAGTGGAGTAAATAAAGCGTATCCTTGTAATATGTATAAATAAAAAGATAGAAAAAGCAACGTCGAGTAATGAGAAAATTTTTTTAGATATTGCAGACAATATCGAGAGAATAAGAAAGAAGCGAGAATCCATCCGAAGATACGAGACGAATAATGAAAATTAGAATTAAAGTGGTGGAACGGATATAAAGAAAGATTGAATAATGTTTAAATGTAAAGAATCTGATTGGAGCAAACAAACGAAAATGTGGATGCCAGAATATGTATCAGATTGTACGATAGAAGTGATAAAAACGGACAAATAAATCCCTGGATGTGACGAAACGATTTGAAAAAAGATGAAGACCCTACAACAATGGATAAAGCCACAATCAAGAATCAATATCTACTAGTTCAATGCCGAGTAAAAGAGTGTGTAATGGAAGGACTTAATGAAGGAAGCCGACAAGTACACAAACGAATCGATATAACGAATATATGCGGAAAATGCCAAAGACGAATCACAAACAAAAGACGATGAAAGAACAACCATAAAGTGTGCATCAAGAGAGAGGAAAAATGCGAATTCTGTGGAGTCATCGACGAATGGATAAAAAATAGAGATGGAACACGGAATCCAAAGAGAGGAACAAATATGTGATCTAATTCGAAGGGATATTGCGAAAATAACTGCGACAGTTAAAGATAAAGTCAAATTAAAAGAACATTGGAACCGAATGCTATCGCAAACCATCAAATGTCCGTTAGAACTATTCAACTGCCGAGCACAATTAACCAATTGCGGGAAATGCAAAAGCACATGATAGAAAATAGTATCGGAGCATGCCGAAATCATAATGAAAACGATAGGATGTGGGCATGGGAAATAAAAACCTACAACAGAAAATGATGCACCAAAAAAGCAATAATAAGAGAAATATTAGGCCAGAAGGAATTTTGAGAAAAGCCAAGAACATACCATTCAAAGAAAATGGCCGAAATGGAAAAGAAAATGCACAGATGACCAAACATGCATAAGGAACTAGAAACTAACATTCTATAGCCCAAAACATCCTACAGCAACCATTTAATATGGGAAAATAACCGAATTCCAGAGAAGCTTCAGAGAGCAAAAGACGAACACAGAGAATTTTAGACAGCCACCAATATCAATTGGGAAATGGAACACAATTGGGCATTAGAACTATATTCCAAATGGAATGGGAATGCAACGGGCACTCCCCATATCAGTGTCTTCATCAGGGTGGGAAAAGGAGATTACGACGACTATTAACATGGCCTTTTAACAAAACATGAATATTAACGATGAAAAGGACAAGAAGATTACCGCAATCCAATCAGAACGGAAAATGAAACCACAGAATGGGAAGACCAACAAAACGACTTGGAATACAGCATTGGGACACCATTTTCTATCCACAACAACGATTGAGAGAGAGAGCTTGCGAGAAGATAATTGTATATAAAATTAGAAGTGGAAGAAGCCAGACAAGAGTGTAAAGAGGAAAAGAAAGTGTACATAAAATGTTAAATAAAAAAACCAATAAATCAAAAAATTACAAATAATCAGAAAAATCAGAAAAACAAAAATTCAAAAATATGACGATATTTAGATGGCAAGCGGAATCAGCGGAAGAGATAACAGTACAGAGAGAGAAGGACCTGGATTGATATGGACGAGACCTATGGAAAAAACCAGAGGAAGAGGAAAAAATAAAACCTCGTAATCGCATTCACATTATACCAGTTTCGAACACAACCGGGAACGACATGGAAAAGAGGAAAGTATTTACTCCAGAGAAGAGTAAGATACGAGTGAGTCTTGAGAAAAAAGAAGAACAAAGATAATTTAACGTTCAAAAGATAATAAAGTATTCCTGACCGACAGAGTAAAGAATGGCAGCCCAAGGATTCTTCTTCTCAGGAACCCCCGAACTACGATGAAGCACCTGTATTATTGGTCAAGGAAGACTCTCGCATTGGGAAAAAGGAGAAAACAGCAAACGAGAACACCTGAAGAAATTTCAACCCTGCCCATTTAGAATAAACCATTGACCGTCGAAAAACCAAGCGATAAACAGACTGGAAGGAACTCCGGCAATCAGAAGTTGACAAAGATGGAAAAGGAGGCGAGAAAAAGATAAACGATAATAAAGAGTTTTCGAAGATCCAGTAGAAATTAACTGGAAAAAAGAAACTATAAATAGAACATTCGAAGAGAGAAATTAAAACTTCAAAGGAAATCCAAGAGCAGCAGAATTTGCGACAAGGATATTGTCAAACAGCAAGAGGAATAATGTGCGAAGGATGCAAAAATCAACAACCAATACCAGATCAGAATGTCAAAAGCTAAAGCATAAGGAAATGCATGTATAAACAAGAAAAAGAGTCAAAGAACATCGAAATAATAATTACCAACCAACAAATAGAAGATATTTTGGATCGACCAAAAACGAGAACCCTAATGCTATTATCAGGAGTGGATACTCAAAAGATGAGAAAAATAATCAAAGAAAGATTAGCTAATAATCTAGAGTGGTATGATTCAACACAAGCAGTAATCCGAGCAATCAAGCGATATCAAGAGAAACCAAAAGAGAATCGAGACAAATCAATAATAAAAGAAGCTATTTTGGAACAGTATCAATGTGTAACATGTTGGCAGAAACATGTAGAAATAATTTATATGCCTTGTGGACATATGGTTACATGCGAAGCATGTGGATTGAAGGTCGATATATGTCCAGTATGTAGAAAGCCGATCAACGGGCGGATCAAAGGATTCCGTTTCGCTGATCAGTAATTAAAAATGGGAGTAATGTGTAAAAAGTGTAAATAAAGATAAACGTAAAAACAAAAAATTATAAAAATCACAAAAATACAAGATGATGTAAATTATGATAAAATTTTGATATGAGTGAAAAGAAAGAATAATCAATTATTAATATTCAGAATTACAATGAACCAAAACGAGACGATAAGCCAAAAGATAGAGAAAACTACAACAGAGGACAAAGAGTCAAAAATCGAAAACCAATCCGAACAACTAAAAGAGATTAAAGAGGAATGGCAACAAAGGTCGATGAGATTAAAAGAAATATTAACATCAGTAGAAGGAGAACTACTGAGAGATACATTAAAGATAAAAATGATAAGAGAAGAATTAGAACAACAGACAATGAATTCTGAAGGGAATAATGAACCATATCAAGGACGAGAAGAGGAGTTAGTAAAAGAATCCATGCAGAACCAAACCAGAATCACAAACCAAAGAAAGGAGATCAGAATGTTAGAGCAAGAGAAACAAGATCAACAAAATGAAATCGAAAGATTGCGAGAAGTAATAAAAGATAAAGAAGCAGAGATACGAGAAGAAGGAGAGGAGACGATAAAAATTATACAACAAATGCAGGAAGAAATTGGGCAAATTAGCACCCAATATCGAATAGAGAAAACAAAGAGAACCCATTTGGAACAAGCCAAAGAATGGGCAAAACGACAAGCACTCCATTGGAAAGCCAAATGGACAGAGGATAGAGAAAACTCAAGAAGTAATTGGGAATCGCGAATCAGACATTATATTCAGCAAATAGCCGAAGAGGAAGACCGAACAAGAGCATACCAAACTAAATGGGAAAATGCGAAAAAGGAAGTCAACAAGCTGAGAAAGCAAGGGCCAAAACCATCAAAGAAAATTAGAGAGCCCAGAGACGATAGACAAGAAAGAATGCTGACTCAGATAACTGATCAAGCAAGAAAATGGCGAATAGAATGCGGATTATGGGAGGACGCCAACGCAAAACAATCTAGCTATATAGTGAAATTAGAGCAGGAAGTTGAGTACCAACAAACCAGAGTAAAAGAGATGCAAATCGAGCAGGACGAAGCTCACCGAAAAGAACAAAAACAACAATGGAAAACGGAGATCAAAGAAAAAGCAATAAAAAGAGAGGCGAAAAAATGGAAAGAGCACTTTCAAGAAGCCAAGAAAGAGATAAGATTGTTACCCAAAAGGATACTAAATATGGAAGATTGGGAACTTTGGGAACAAGTCGAAGTACAGAAAGAAACAATCGAGGAACTAAACGAGCAGGTCCAAAACTTAGAATTTCGGGAAAAAATCAGACAAGGCACAATAAGAAGGCTCAGGAGACACGAAAAGGAATACGAACAACAACTCAACGAAACGGACAAGATAGCAGCAGAAACAAGAAATCAACTTACTGATGAAAGACGACAAAACCAACAACTAAACGAGAGGATAACAGAACTCCAACAGGAGGTGAACGGACACCGAGGAGCTACAGTATTCAAAGAAATTCAGTTGAGACATCAACTCGAAGTCAACGATCAGTTGAAGGAACAAGTGGAAGCAGAGATCAAAACGATAAAGCAAGGATATGAGGAAAACGAACAGAATCTAAGAAAAGAGATTGAAAAGTTAAAAGCTTTGGAAAATACGCATCGTTTGGAAACGCAAGTAGAAGAATTAACAGAAAATACGGAATATCTTGCCTATCTCTTAGATGAAGAGATACAAATATCAAGCGCCTTGCGTGAAGAGGTAAATATGTTACAAAGTCGACCACCAATCCTGCTTATGCCGTTATACCCAACCGAAATTCCAACCCAAGTACCCGCCGAACCCGATGAAGGATTCGGGGAGACGGACGAAACGATAGCGTAAATTTAAAGAGAAAAATTGTAAAAAGTGTAAAAAGATAATAAAAACAATAAAAATTATAAAAACAAAAAATTGTAGCCAATGTATATTTAGCATGAATCCAAATGAAATAGAAATCCGAATGAATCTAGAAGGCGGAGAATACGTACCAAGCCCAATTCAATTAGTAGAACCAATCGAGCAAGACCCACTGAGATATTACAGTAAAAGATGGAGAACAGAAAGAAAGGAATGGCAAAAGTTAGTGGAGGAGCAAGAGTCAGAAATCGCCCGGATAAATCATCAGTTAATACAATCTAAACAACTAACCAATATGATAAAACGAAAACTAACATCTAGCATGGGAGAAAACAGAGATCAAAAGAGAGAAAATGAACAATTGAGACGAGAATTAGCTGAAATAAAAACCCGTGTAATCCTGGAAGACTATTGGAAAACCGAAGCAGAACGAATGCGAGACAGCAGAAAAAGCGAACAGAGATACGTGCTACAACTAGAGGACAGTTGTAGAAAAGCCAGAGAAATAAAAGAAAGTCACCAACAAGTTCAGGACGAAATTAAAACCTTAACAGACCAGCTTCAGGAAGCGAGACGAAAGCTGGAAAAACAAACAACCAAGCGGGTCAACTATAAACGTCAACTTAAAAGAAAGCAAACAAAAGAAAGAAATCTTCAAATGAAAATTCATAATCAACAAAGAACAATCAAAGAAGGTAAAGAACGATAAAAGAACTCCCAAAATTAACCGAGCGATTAATAAAAGCCCAAGTCCTGATAATGAGATTCTCAGAAAATAAAATTAAAGAAGAGTGCGAGAGACACTCAACCCCAGAAAGAGAGAAAGAGTAAAAAGGGCTAAACTCCACTGTATATAGTTGAATAAAATTGTAAATAGACGTGAAAATTGATTGATATATATTAGAAATGAAAACCATGAACCCAACGTTATGGATCACAACGATAATGATGATAATGATGAGAAAGTGTAATACTGAAAACCCATTAGAAAAATGCGAGAAATCCCAACCCTTCAGAAGAGAAGACAGCACCTGTGTCGATTACAAAGAAATTTGTAGAAATCCCGATAATGAAGAATGTCAGCAAATAAACCTACAATGTATACAATGCCCCATGAAAGAGAACAAGGATGAGATAAAACAGAATATCGAGAAAACCCAAATAATGGTACAAACCCTACTGAAAAATAATGAAGAGATAGCCAATATAAAAAATGAGAACCAAGAGATAAAGAAAACCCTAGAAAATGTCATCAGACAAATTCAAAGAAAAGCCAAAGCAAATCCCAATAACAAACCAATCCAAGAAATTCAAAAGATCGTCCTATTAATTAAAAAACAACTAGGAAAACAAGTGGGACAGAAAAATGAACCCAGTACAACAAGGCTATCAATCAAACTTATACTACCGATTAGTATAACATCCAACATAATACTCTTTATATGCTGTCTCATCATCGGCCTAATAAAAAACAAACCAAGGCAAAATACCCAAATTCAAAAAGCCAGAAGAATGTTCACCCAAATTCGAAAAACTACTAAAACCAACGAAATAACAAGACTCTCGCAGATTTCCATCAATTACCCCTCAAGATCAACCCAGCTCGAAAGCGAAACCCAAGCCGTCAGCGATTCATTCGAAAATAAATACAACTGAGTTACAGTAACTGATATTGATTCGAACTGATTCTCCTAACTCGAACTGATTTACATTGATTTGAACTGATTAACTCGAACTGATTTACATTGATTTGAACTGATTAACTCGTACTGATCAACAGTGACTTGAACTGATATTACAAAACTTACACTGATATTAAAACTGAACTATCTGATTTTATTTGATTACGTATCGTAGTAGGACCTTAAGTCCATCTTTATCTTGACGATTTAACCTTACCGTAGAAACTTTTTATGAATATTGAAAATGGAAATGTATGTATCATTTTGAAATCAATTGAAATTGCGGGTCGCAATTTTACGGACCCCCGAGTGTTTTATGTTGGGCCAGAACGTAAACGGCCTTGAAAGATGTTTAAATGGATCAGAAACACACACGCAAACACAACACGCAATTTAAATAAACCCCAAAACACCAATTAAACCATAAAAATCTGAGAAATAAAAGAATTAAATATAAATTAAGAAACATAAAAATAAATTAAAATAATAACAAAATGCACCAAGATCCGCACGATACCTACACAAATATAGCAAGAAAACACGACAAATTCGACGAAATTGGAAAAATCAGTTAAAGTTCATTAAAGTAAGATTTAAATCGAAAAAATTTGAATTAGCAATAATTCAATAAAAATTCTAAATAAAAAATTATAAAAATAAATCAAAAAATAATAAATAAATAATAGAATTTGCTGAAAATAACAAGGTCGAATTTTGTTTTACTACATCAAATTTTACACACCAAAAATTTAGGTATATATACTGATCCATTTTCACATTTAACTTAACCATAAAACCATTTTTGAAATTGTTAAATCATTTTTGAAAAACACACCGTGTTTCGAAATATTTCAAATTATTTGAATCTTGTTTGAATATTTTAAATCTATTTGAGATCGTGTTTTTGAATTTCAGAATTTTAGGTGAGAATCCTTGATTTTAGAACCCTCTTTCCACGCCCGTACCTTGCATCTCTATAGAGCTCTGCTCGGACGTTGGCGTGGAAGGGAGGCATTTGGTTTATTGTATGAATTTATGCTATTTTTATGAATTGGAATGTAACTTGTTATTTTTTCTTATAATTAATAAATATTATTATGCATAAATTGTTTCATATATATATAATTTGTTAATTAAATCTGTCGAAATTTTTCCGGCCCACAGCCGAAACATAATGCAAGTAAATAAAATCTACACACAATTCAGATTCGTGTAAGCGCGTGGAATATCGCCAATGATCTGTGCCCGTGAAGACCCGGCGTGCGGAACGCAGAGTTGGATCGTCAATATTATCCCTATAGATGGAAGGAGGAATAAGGAAGGAGCCATTTGATTACTTCCTCGTTCCTCGTTTCTGTAAAATCGACTTAACTCATACTACACATGGCTAAAAATCATCACACCGAGTAGTCCAGTGGGCACTCAGTAATATAATATAAACACATAATGCGCTTAAGGCTTATTAAAAGGGATTGGAACTGGGGTTAATTAAAATGGAAATCGTTGCTATAATTCAAATTAATATTTCAAACAAAAATTAAATTTGCGAGTCAAATAAATTGATAGAGATCATTTAATAAATTGATTCTCATTGATTAATGTAAAAATATTTAATTCATTAAACTATTATACTGTAAATCAAATACTCATTTAATAAATAATTCACTGATTTTAACTTAATTATTGCTTAAGTAAACTCATTAAAGCATTGATTTGATAAGTAATTCATTAACTGTAAATTGATGATTAATTCATTAAAATATTCATTTGATAAATAACTCATTTAGTATTGTTTAAAGAAAAGAAAATAATTCATCAAGTGTTCATTTAATAATTCTTCAATTTTTAATTTGAATATCATTCATTAATAAATACTTCGTCGACGTTAATTGATTAACATAAATAAATTTAATACCGTAGTTTAAATATTCAATTAATAAATAATCCATTGATTCTCACTCAACCATTTAAAGTAAATATTGTACCATAAAGAAATAAAGAACTATGTAAAGATATTTGACTCGTTAATTTATTAAACTGAGTAATCGTTTAGTTATTGATTAACGTAATGGAGATCTAACTCCTTGACTCATTTCACCATAACGACAAGTGTTCGAACCAGATAAGTAGTTACAAAATATGTATACTGAACAATAAATATCCGAATAAAAGAAACAATTTATAAAAATTACGAATTACCAAACTGTTAATTAAGCGTCTTGTATTAAACAAAATGATTTCAAAATCGAATCAGTTTCGTGATCAGCAGGCAAGGTCCTTCTTGATGAAATTTCAGAACTAAAATCAACCCATGTGGATCAGAGATTATTGTAAGTTCATACAGAGAATTATGGGTATAACCAATTGATCCATCGATAAACGTCCGTGTTCGCTTGAGTAATGAAAAAGTTTCCTATGTAAATGAATCCAACGAATCCACGAAGTGAGAGAGAGGGACCTTTGACTTGTTGATCACGGAATTGAGACATGGATTGAACAAAAATAGGTAAATTAAATTGTTATCGATTAGAAGTGAAGAAAATAAGTACTGTGTTGATTGAATTTCATTAACATATCCGCTAAGACAAATTAGAGTAGCCATGGTTTAACCGACAAAATTTTCTTAATGTAATTCGGAAATTAATGCAAAACGTATAAAATCCTTGGTTAATAAGATCGATCCGTTGATTAATTGGATAAGAATCGTTGGTTAAACCAAGCGATTCATTAAATTTGAAGGAACTTGAATAAGCGAAATTCATTCTCGAATAAAAGGAAAATAGGATAAAACTTGATTATCGATAAAATACAAAAATGATAATTTATTAAATTGAAGAAATTGGCGACTTGACAAATTATGAAAAGAAATAGATAACGCGAATGATGGAAATTTAATCTGAGTTATTATTTAAACGACCCTTCGAGTTGAATAAAATAACTTCCAGGTGAGAGTAGCGGGATTTAGTAAGTAACATAAATTTCTAAACGAGAATAAAATAACAGCCTGAGATAATTTATTAGGTAAAACAAAATAACATAAACTATGAACATCAACTTTACCAATTCAACAGATCAAAAGTTTAATGATCAGATTTTGCTAACGTTATTTGAAATGATGAAGGCTTGATTTTCATTATAAAAGGTTTCCCGTATAAATTCCAAGTGTGAGGGATGACGCTCGCCCGAGAACCACGAAACACTTTCCTTAAAATTGGTAAATCAAAAATATTCAACTTAGCCGAAACCACATAGCTCACCATTTCATGAATACATGATCTTGAAAGTACCCCTGTCTAGAATAAAATGAATTAAAAATTTACCAGTACTAAAATAAACAACCTTTGATCACCATCATTTCCGTCGACATAAACAGTTCACCGTGTTCAAATAGTGATTGACTCTCACATCCTGTCATTTTTGTTTATAAAGGAAATGGTGATTATTAAAACACTCCAGTTCAAGATCTAACATTGTGTGAACGTCTACTTGTTTAATGCTTAATTTGATGACCATTTGATTGTTTAATCATGTACATAATTGTCTAATTAGTTAATTCATATATAAAGTTTGATTATTTAACGGTATATAAATGTCTAATTAGTTAATCCATATATAAAATCTGATTATTTAACGATATGTAAATGCTTAATTAGTTAACCCTAAATAGATATTTGATTATTTAACTACATACTTAGTTAGTGAACCTTATTTACATGTTTGACCATACAACCCTATGCAAATGTCTAATTGTTCAATTATAGATAAAGGTTTTCTTAAAAAATTGTTTAATTAAAATTTTCGATAATTGAATTTACACCTACCTAATTAAATCATCCAAATATATACAAACTCGAACGGTTGGTAATACATAAACCATTTAAGCTAAGATGACCGACAATTACGTTTTATCATTTTTTAACATTAAGCATTCTTCGAATGGCCGTACAGCAGGCAGACGCACGACCAGTGACTTAAAGCATTTTTTTCTTCTAGATTCCAACTGCAGCATTAGACCGGACACTAACACGCGTTCAACTTCGAGCCCTTAAGTTTAACGTATGTAGGTTTGAATTGACCCAATCTCTTCCTTAAACGACTAGAAAGTCTGTACAATTTGTGAACCACAAGCTAGGCATCTCCCTATAAATTATCAAAGAAATCTTGAATGAAAACTACCAATCTCACTAAGTTATTTCCATTTAGTAGAAACCGGAGCTATGATCGAACTCCCTGCCATGTAGTAGAACAGTGGAGCAGGCATGGAATCGGGTGTATCAAGAACGATACCCTTCCATGCCTGAAGATGACCAACCGGAAGACCTAAACCCGAGGAATTCATGCGGCAGTTCCGGAAGCCATTCGACGAGCCTAATCCTTCTCAAGATATCTTAACCCAGGCCCAGGAGCTTCTGGAGGACCTCCTCCAACTCCAACGTCAAGTCGAAGCAGATGTGGCAAGGGCCGCAGCACACCTGGCCAATGTCAAGGATGACATAGCGGCGGACGACTGGCCGACAGCTACCCGCCTTCCCAAGACCGGTCCGAAACCTTAAGCGACCAGTGCTCGTGGTCTCGGATATGCTCCGGAAGAGGGAATAAGCGATTCTTCGCGGAGGAGTAAACTCTATTGATGTGGACATTTATTATTGCTATAGTGACATTGTGATCGATTCAAAGAACAAAGTTTTTCTGTCTCATCTTTTCTATCCTTATCAAAATTTTCATTTTTTTTTTAATTGTTAAGTAAAGCTGCTCATATTTGTATTAGTCGCCATCCAATTTACTCGTACTATTTTAGAGATGGATCCCGTAAAGTTATTACAAAACGAGTTAACTCGAGCGCGACAGACAAACAAGGATCTCCACGATCAACTCATACACCTGGTCCGGGAAATACAACAACTCAAAGCTACGTGGGTTAACCCACGAGGGTCAAGCCGTTGTATCAAAAGTTAGCCGCGGCTCAGAAGGGGTGGGCCGAAGAAAGACAATTGGTGACAAGCCTGAAGACCCAAATCAGGGGGCTAGAGGTAGCGTTGTCCGCTAGTCAAGAGGGGGCAGCGGTAACCTACCCTCTAGTTTTCGCCCCGGCTCAATTAGCATACCGTGAGTCGAATCCGACCCCATCCGCGATGCCAACCCCTGCCGAAAACTCCACTCCAACAATTCCTTCAACATCCAGTCGACGACCTGGTCGCAAGGAACGGGCCAAGCGTCGGGCCGCTCGACTCTCCAATCAATGCGTTTCGTAGAGAAATAGACTATTGATAAATACATCGTTTCCCGTACATTTCTCATTGCATTTACGTACTAATAAGGTTTTTAAAAAAAAAATAAATAAAATAACATTGTGAGGGATTAAACAAAACCACCAATTATTTTGTCTTCGCAAACCAACGCCACTAAAATAGCTGGATAGACATTAGAAATTTAACGCAAGGGGACCGAATACTTGAAAGCGAGCGCAGGTCTTCTATCGACAGCTCGTGAACCCGAGGATTGTCCGAGCAACTATAGTATTAGCTAATGATACTCAATTTTTGCGGGCAGTCCCCCACTTGAACACATTACCAACGTTGCCCAGCAACGGGTGCCAAGTGGCAGTTAACATCTTTTGTATGGCGTTACTAGGGTCGCCGGGAAGATAAGCAAGATTTGAAACCCTGTAACCCACCAATACTAACCGCCACTTGGCACCCGTTGCTAAGCAACGTTGGTAATGTGTTCAAGTGGTGGATTGCCCGCAAAAAGTGAGTGTTATTGCTAATACTGTAATTGCTCGGACAATCCTCGGGTTCACGAGCTGTCGATAGAAGACCTACGCTCGCTTTGCTCGGTCCCCTGTATGAGAAAGTTCGGATTACACCTTATAGTTGGTCACTCGGGTTGGATTGATAATAAGTACAAGTTTATTTAATGAAGCAAATGACATGCACAATATCTATAAGTCAATTCGGAGGACTTGTCAGTTGCGCGGCTCGGCGTCGGGCACGTTCTTTACGCCCCGGCCGGCGGCTGTTTGGTTGAGTGGCTGTCGGCTTCGATGTTGGTGTGACATTATCGTAGGAACTTCGACTCGGTAGTTGGGATGGGGCGAAGATGAGCGGGTACGTTACCGCTTCCCCTTCCCGACAGGCTGCTAGGGCAACTTCTAGCCCCCTGATCTGTGTGCGAAGACTCTGATTGAGTTGGCGCTCCTCCGCCCAGCCATTTTGAGCGGCAGTGAGTCGGAGATAGAGTGCCTTCGTATTTTTAGGGTCGGACCAGGTCGCTTTGACCTGCTGCACCTCACGAGTTAGCTGCAGTATTTGACTGAGTCGGTCCGCGTTTGTCTGCCGGGCGCGGTCTAATTCGCTTTGTATCAATTGTATGGCCGACATCGCTAATAAAAGAAAAATATTCAAATTTCTTTACGAGTTTAATGGAATAAAGTTTTGAATTACTACAAACACGATTAGAAGGGTGGAATCTGTTTATAGAAAATTAAGACGAACGACTTTTGAAGATTTCGATATTAACAACATCACTAAAATAAATTGTTATTTATGTCTTTGTCCGGGGATTCATGATTCTTCAAAAAACTTCTTGACCCCTTCTTCCGGAGAGTAACCTGGGATGATGGGTACTGGACGTCGAGTATTGCGGGCCGGTCGAGTCGGGTAAGTATCCGCAATGCGCCCGACGAGGATGTCCTCTTCGACGTTGGCGAGGTACACCCTCGCCTTCACTACGTTCAAATCGACTTCTTCCTGAATCTTCTCCCACTGAACAAGGAGGTTTCGCGCGTGGTCGTGGATTTCCTCGGCGGGATACTGCTCCTCATTTGGCCTGCGGGGGTCATTCTCTCGGCCTAGGATCTGCCATAGGGTTGGGCAAGATCTTTTGGGACGCGGCTCCTCGAGAGTCATTGACGGGCGCGCTCGTTTCCAAGCTCGACGCCATTCATCGGCTTCTTGTGCTGATATCCATTTTGGAGCATTGGTTCTTCTAAAACGAGTTTATTATAATGAAATCTCAACATAGTCCACGAGGCATATCGACGTTAGAAATTAATATTCGGTATCAATTAAATTATTGCAGGTGGGCTAATTTCCACCCCTCTCATGGTGTGTCGGAGTATTGTTAGACTGATATCGTTGCACAGGAATGTTCTCAGGTATCTATGGCGTTTATCGCTAACCACTTCATATTGATTGGGGAACAAAAGATTTAATCGTCACTCTACGACCTCAAATATGTAGGCATTAATGGCTTGAAAATATATGCGGCAGTTATTAAGCTCGTGTACACATAACCTATCATCGAACATTCGGGAAATCATCACTGTCTTGGGTCGAATTCTTTACGAAAGAGACAAAACCTAATGGGGCTGATGACTAGCAATCACGGGTATCTGCCGTATTTATGGGTTTATAAAACGTGGTTACCAACAACCATTGATGTAGATAATCTTGTACCGTCCGATTAATTACAGGGGTGCATTTACCCGTTAATTTAACGTCCGGGAAACTTAGTATATGAACTGGGTGTGATGAGATTTACGGTGATGATATTATGGATTCGCGTTTAGGTGATTATAATAGTTTCTCCCTGGCTAGTAAAGATTAAAAGAAAAATCAAAATATACTATATACCTAGAAGGGTTTCTAATCAATCTGGTATTATTTAATTTGGATTGAACCATATATGATTTATTCAGTACGAGAATAAATTCCTATAAGACCTAACTGTATTAGATCGAGAACGTTAAGTTCCTTTGTGCGATGCTTAATTAGTTAAAATTATTTATAATTTACACATCCCAAAATCCCGTGAATCTCTCATGATCGACTAATGTCAAGCCGGATGTTTAGATAAGACATCACCATCGACATTTGGGTGACTTTGAACCCACCTATTCATCTACATGGTTGCGACATCCGTTCGCACTTTGTGTAGGTGTACTGACTTTAGCTATTTCGTCGAAATAGTTAATCACAATTTAAGTTTCGGTAGATTAATTGATGGAATCAGTAAGTTCCTCGCGTTTGGATATTAACGGCGGAGGACTCATATGTGACGCTGCAAATTTCTAACCTCACTATGAGCGTTTCTCCTGTTGGTTCCAACTTTCAGCATTACTTTGTTATTTAAACCATTTATTTCCTTTTTCAGGGGTTGGGATTTGGAATTATCGTAGGTATTTACTCATATTGGGTCTAGATTCGTGCATTTATGTTCTTACTGGATGGTCTCTATAACATTAGGAGTCTGTGCAGTTATATCATGGATTCCTGGTTTGTTCTGTGGGGTTAGCTAATTTTATCTTACATATTGATCAATTTATTATTCTACGTCGAGGGAGTGTTGAATACTTGGTTATGGCTTCTTAGGCATTACTTGGATTATTGAATGTTTTCGATGGCGCACTTATACGAATTCTAATAGTGCAGTAAAGGTTAATCAGTGGAAATTTATATCGTCAGTTGTTACCGAGATGAAATCAAAGAGATTAAAGACAAGTGAAATGTTATGTTAGCCGGTGATTTCTCGTTAGGAGCCGGTACTCTCTTTGGATTCAGTACAATAAATTGTCTCCGTTTTATTAATATTTTATTATTTTCCAATTTTCTATCGAACTATTTAGGCTAATCTAATTTCGTGCTGGAGTTAATCAATATTTGGGTTTGGTGATGATCATCTCTTATTTATGCGGGAGGTTGGAAAGGTATTACCACTACTTCAATTGATATAATACACTCTGGTTTGCGGTATAAGTACGTTTACTATCTTGTTTTTACTTAACGCATCATTTTAATTCCTTAAACTAAATTACTGGACTCTTAACTAATTACTTTATTTAACCAACGGACATCTTGGTTTTAATCGTGGAATTACTTCATTCTTGCCAATACGTTGCCTCAGTTTCGATTAGTGGGTCATTTTATTGTTAAGCAAAGAACTTCTTAGTTTAACTAACGGTTACTGACTTAATTTAATCAACAAACCGCTCCTATCTCTCTTGCTGAATACTTTAAATCTTGTAATGGGTTTCTTTATCGTTAACTTATCTGAATCAACAAATAAACTACTTTATTTTAATAAGTTATTTCAATTTTTAAATTAATAACTCCAAGTCTACTTCCTTTTTACATAAAGAATTACGTGATTTTAGTCAAAATTTTATTTTACTGTTACCCAAATTACTTTAATCCTTCAACGATGAGTTAATTTAGTTTAAACCGTGAGTCACTTAAATTTTCCCAATAATTATTTTATTTAATTTAAATTAATCAAGGAGACATCTATTTTATTTGATAATCATTTAAATTAATGGATACTTTAATTTAAGGGACTCGCTGAATTACTTATGATATTTATTATTTTAATTCAATGACGTAAATTCAATTTAATGCATTACTAATTAATTTATTTCCAAATATCCATCCAATTTATTTATACCAACGATTTCAAATTGATTTATCCCCGTACCCTTTCCCTTTAATAGGCCTTAGGCGCAGTTTGTGTTCACGTTATATTTACTGAGTGCCCACTGGACTACTCGGTGTGATGATTTTAAGCCGTATGTAACATAAATTTAGGTCGATTTTACAGAATTGAGAAACGAGGAAGCAGTCAGGGGTTCCTTCCTTATTTCTCGCTTCAGCTATAGGAATAAATATTGACGTTACGATCGCTGCGTTGCGCACGCTGAGTCTTCACGGGTACATATCATTGGCGATCTTCCACGCACTTACATGCATCTGTACTATATAGATTTTGCTTTCTTGCGTTATGTGTTGGCTGTGGGCCGGAAAAATTTCGACAGTTTAACTCAGGTTATGAAAAAATATATATAAAATAAGTTATGTATATCAATAATATTTATTAATTATAAACAAAATCAACATAATTACCCTTCATAACCATTCCATAATATCATAACATAAAATAAAACATAAATGCCTCTCTCCCCACGTCGACGCCAAGCAGAGCTCTACCGAGTTGCAATGATCGTGACGTGGAAAGAGGGTTCCAACATAAATATTTCTCACCTAAAAATTTTCGATTCTAAAACGGGTTTAAAACAGTCTTGAAAATAGTTTTTTAAAATGACTTCAAAATAATTTCAAATTGAAAATATGGTTTGTTTCGAAAAACGGTTTTTGGTTTTTTGGTTAACTTTAATGTGAAAATGGATCAGTATATATACCTAATTTTCTCGCATGTTAAATTTGATGCAGTAAAACAAAATTCGACCTTGTTATTTTCTAGCAAATTCTATTCTTTAATTTTGTTATTTTTTGATTTATTTTATAATTTTTCGTTTAGAATTTTTATTGAATTATTACTAATTCGAATTTTTTGATTTAAGTTTCATTTTCATGAACTTTTATTAATTTTTCAATTTTGTCGAATTTGTTATGTTTTCTTGTTATGTTTGTGTTGGTATCGTGCGAATCTTGGTGCGTTTTGTATTTATTTTAATTTATTTTTATGTTTGTTATTTTATTTTTTAATTCCCCTTTTTTTCTCATATTTTACAGGGTTTAATTGGTGTTTAATAGGTTTATTTAAATTGCATGTTATATTTGCGTGTGTGTTACTGATCCATTAAAACATTCCTCAAGGCCGTTTACGTTCTGGCCCAACAATATTAATAACATAAATAAATAGAAAATTATTATTTTTTTCTGAACCAACGAGAAATTTCGAAACTGTTAATCAACATATTGCTGAGTGATGATAGAAAATATAATTTGATGTACACAAGAATAATCGACAGATCGCTATCTAGTACGCGCACTACAAAAACGTGATCCCTAGACACTCGTCACAAGTGGGTAGAATGTAAGCAAAGGTTTTCTGTCTAGACTGTTTATTTCCTAACAGTCCTGTGTCCATGGACTACCACAGAAAGTTTCCTTTTTAACTCGTTTCAGTTCCCCTCTAAGTATATCACTCAATATATTTAGAAAAGCATGAGGTAAATAAAAAATTATAAAATTAAAACGAAACAAAATTTACAAACATACAAACCGAGTGATTTTACTCTTCTATTCGTGGGTTGTTCATGCTTGCCAGATCTTAGCTTGAGATAAAGCGGACACCTCCAAACACGCAAAACCATCTCATAAGGCTTTGTCTATACTTTGAATAGTTGTGGGTTTCTGGGTTTTGAGATTTTGAAACTATAGGGTTGTTAACCAGACAACCCCATACAAATATTTTTCACTTACCATTCGGCACCCGTTGCTAAGCAACATTGGAACTGTGTTCGCGTGGGTAAATAGTCCGCAAAAAGTGAGCGCTATTGCTAATGTTATAGCTGACCGAACAATATATTGGTCCAACGAGCTGCCGAAAGAAGGCCTGTATTCGTTTTTGATGTTAAGGTTCCGTTATTCTTCTATCTCCTTCAAATATTAATCTATACTGTTATATCATTTATCATTTTGTCCATTTCCATAGTCCTCCTTGTCACTGTTTGTATTATTGATTTTATTATGGCCTGTACACCCTTCGTGATGTTAAATATCCTCATCGTATCTTTCTTACCCTTACCCCTATTATAACAACCATGTTCCCTATTATTGTTATTGGTATTATCATCGTTAATATTGTTGGGTTTCTGGGTGTTGATATTTTAAACTATATGGTTGTTACCCAGACAACCCCATACAAATATATTTCGCTTACCACTCGGCACCCGTTGCTAAACAACTTTGGAACTGTGTTCGAGTTGGTAGATCGTCCGCAAAAAGTGAGCGCTATTGCTAATGCTATAATTGACCGAACTATCTATGGGTCCAACGAGCTGCTGATAGAAGGCCTGTGCTCGATTTCAATTTTTAGGTCCCATTATTCTCCTATCTCCTTCGAATGTTAACCTATACTCTCATATAACTCATTGTTATGTCCATTTCCATAGTCTTTCTTATCGTCGTCCGTTTGATGATTATTCTTTGGCCTGTACACCCTTTGTTATGCTAAATACTCACACAGTATCTCTCTCACCCTTATCCCTATTATAACCACAATGTTCCCTATTACGTATTATTGCTAGTCTTATCATTGATACTATTATATGTATTACCTTTATTAATTGTTACAACTATTACCTTTATTATTATTCTTATTACTATAATTACCATTATATTTATTATTATTATTACTACTACTATTATTATTATTACTATAATTATTATCATAATTATTGTTGGGCCAGAACACAAACTGCCTTGTGAATGTTTAAATGAATCGGTAACACACATGCAAATATCACATGCAGCTTTAAATTCAAAACCTATGAAAACTCCAATTAAACCTATCAAAATATGAGAGAAAAAACAATTACATATAAAATAATAAACATAAAAATAAATTAAAATAATAACAAAAAGCAACAAGATCCGCACGATATAAATATAAACATAACAAAAAAACCCAACAAATTCGACCGAAATTTGATAATTTAACAAAATGAAAATTTCATGAAAATGAAATAAAAATCAAAGAATTTGAATTAGAAATAATTCAATAAAAATTTCAAATAAAAAATTATCAAATGAAATTAAAGAATAATAAAAATTAAGATTAGAATACACTAGAAAATCCCAAGGTCGAATTTTGTTTTACTAAATCAAAAAGAACACGCAAGGTTAGGGACAAAAAATAGGTATATATACCGATTCATTTTTACACAATTTTAATCAGTTTTCAAACTTGAACTAGTTTTGTTTAAAAATCTATTTTAGGGTGAGTTTTGTTTTGGAACTCTCTCTCCACGTCGCGTCCTCGCACTCTCGATGGAGCTCTGCTTGGTTGTCGGCGTGGGGAGAGTAGTATTTTTATGATTTGTCGTTGGATCAAGTACTTATTATGTTGTTTTATTAATATTAATAAATTATTTATAATATCTAAAATTATTTTCTCTATAATTATTTTATTTCAAGTCGAAATTTTTCCGGCCCACAGCCAAAGACATATCACAAGTTAGTAAAATCAGACATATTATTCAGATTCGTGTAAAAGTGTGGAATATCGCCAATGATCTGTGCCCGTGAAGACCCGGCGTGCGGAACGCAGGGATCGGAACGTCAATATTATCCCGTATAGAAGAAAGGAGAGATAAGGAAGCGGTCTTTTGGCTACTTCCTCGTCCCTCAGTTTCTTTAAATTCGATCTAAATTATTCTACATACGGCTCAAAATCACCACACCGAGTAATCCAGCGGGCACTCACTAACTATAAATTGAACACAACGCGCCTAAGGTCAACTAGGGAAAAGGTGACGGGGAGTTAAAATATGAAATGAGATCGCTGCTATTAATTTGATTCAACTATTATTATGAATTTAATTTAATCACCAATTTTAAACGGAGAATAAGAACTCTAGGCAATTAGAAACATCAAGTAGTCACTATGAACGTATCAACTTCAAGTAAAGTCATAAATTTAAACGAAATCGTAGACTCAATAGTAATTTTAAATTGACCCTGAGCTAAGGTTATTAATTTGCAAATTCGGTAGAGTATCATCATAAAATTCCACCCCTATAACTAACCCTAAATAATTAAAAACTCATTCAAAGAGATGCAAAATGATAGTAATAATCCAATGTCATACACCCCACAATAAATATCAAACCTGATACCCAAATAAAGACACATTAACTCAAATACTCACGGTTACCACAAGCGTTAGTATGATAATGTAGACCACGGAAGAGAAATCTTATTAAATCCAACCAAAGTCCCAATATAACCATTGTCATACCCAATCCCGCGTCCAGAAACCTAATGCAAACAACAGATAGGATAGATTAATCCCTACAATCCATCACTAGGATCGATACGGTCTATCTTCGATAAAATCAACCACGAGAAAAATTCATTAGCGTAAAATTAATAATTCCCGAATAAAAATCCCTAATACTTGGCAACGCTCTAACATCACCTTTTAAAAAATAGAGAGAAAAATATTCTAAAAAACAATATGAGGTAATCGACAAACTCACCCAGGTTAGGATCATCAAACACAGTCTACCACTCAAAGCTAACAAAGAATAACCCTCTAAATAATTTTATTAAATACCAGTAAACAATTGACATTCCACAATATAATAATCCAGCCGAATTGGAACACCATACAACAAATAGATGCATAAGAATAGGCAAGGAACCAGACATTACATCTCAATGAAAGCATCAAGAGAGGAGTTCTTCCCTTTTCCTTTTGTTTTGTTGCGGAACACCGCGGAGCAATGCCTAAATAAGAATTCAGATTCATAATATAAGTTTACTTAAATCTATACCCGTTGAAAATGTGCATTAATAAGATGATGTCTGAAACACTATGGAGCCATTCCCTTTTTCATCCCGATCGTTTCGTAGAAATTGAAAACTCCGAAATCGCCTAAATCAAGACTCGTTATGGTGAAAATTGACTGGATAAACTTACCAAGTAACGCGTTAAATTATGTGAGACCAATGCCGAATTACAGATAAATAATAATCCGAGAAGAGAACCGTAGCTTACGCTAAACAGTCAGCCTGACATTTACCGCCGATCAATCGATAGGTAAAATCACACACATCGATGCTACCGCACCGCGATTGACCTTTTACTTACATCCAGCCACACTGAGATCGTCATTCGCACACGATGAATGTAGAACGGGGCGTGGCATGTCACGCACCGGCACGCACACCCTCTAATATATTACTTACCGACGGTGAGGAATTCTTCATTTTTAACTTAACGGAAAATTATGCATACACAGGATAATCAATTACTAAGTAACCACAAGGAACACTCGGATTCCAATTCCATGGATATCGCAGAAGCTTTTCCGACGGGTAAATTTTCAGATTTTTAGTAACTAAATTTTAATTATACTGCCCAGCGTTAGGTAAGAAAAAATTCAGGACCGAATCCAGTATAACTCCACCCCAGCAGAATTAGAACCCGAAGAAATCAGTAGGAAAGCCATCAAGATTAATTGATTTATTCCGATAACTTATGTGGTATTCCCCACAATGTAAATATCCAGACCGACCAACGACAGTTACACCCACCATCATATAGTATCCAAGGTCTAAGCTTTTTCCCGTCAAATATAATTTATGCTGTTTTTGCGATTGTATACGTTATATTAAATTATAAACTCACGGAATTTGGAAGATAACGGAACGAACAAATAACCGTTAAGCTTACAAGTTATAAATAATCAAACGGTAGGACTCCTAGTGGATTCATTTCCCCCTAAATGTAACGGAATAACTTTAGTTCTTTTTTTTGCTCGAACCTTCGAAGTAGAACTCTAGGGACAAATGTATTGTAATGAAAACCTTAATGCAGACCCATGCCCTAGTGTCTGTCTAGGTGAACTCCTTAAACATTACGTACACAAAAATTAATAATAACGTGGCCAATTGCAATTCCCTATTTTTCATACAAATTAATTAAATATAAAACATTTCAATCACATCAAATTTTAGGGTTATAATCATTTTAGGTATTTCATTATTCTAATTGTTTTTATTTAATTAAATATAAAACATTTCAATCCCATCAAATTTTAGGGTTATAATCATTTTAGGTATTTCATTATTCTAATTATTTTAAGTTAATTAAATATAAAACATTTCAATCACATCAAATTTTAGTGTTATAATCATTTTAGGTATTTCATTATTCTGATAGGTCTTAGTCAATTAAATATAAAACATATTAATCCCATCAAATCTTAGGGTTATAATCATTTTTAGGTATGTCATTATTCTAATTGTTCTTAGTTAAGTAAGTATAAAACATTTCAATCACATTAATTCTTAGTGTTATAATCACTTCTAGGTATTTCATTATTCTAATTGTTCTTAGTTATTTAAGTATAAAACATTTCCATCACATTAATTCTTAGTGTTATAATCATTTTTAGGTATTTCATTATTCTAATTGTTCTTTGTTATTTAAATATAAAACATTTCAATCACATTCATTCTTAGCGTTATAATTATTTCGGGTAATTCATTATTCCAATTATTCTTAGGTAATTAATGTATACAACATTTCGAACTACATTGATTTTAGTATTCTAATCATTTTTATGTATTGCATTAATCCAATTATTCTCACGTAGTTAAGGATAAAATATATTTCCAATCGCACCGATCTTCAGGATGCTAATTAACTTTTAGTAAATTGAGTAGAAAATAGTTCGGAGTATACTAGTCCCAATCAGATTAGCCTCGATATTCTGATTCTTTTTACATGATTAAGCTCAAAGGATAGTTCAAATAATTATTCCAATTCCTTCTATGTACGGTTACACGAAAGATATTTTCCGACTAATATTAGTTTCGTCAGTCTGAGTCCTATTACCCGGTAGGTTAGTCGGGGAATACTTACGTAGAAGCCATATTTCAATCAATATTAGTCGCACCCTTCAAATTTTGATTCTCATAGAAACTAACCGAGCATTAACATACTCCAACAATAGTCGTATTTATTCCCCTCTAAGCTAGTCCATACCAAACGTCGAGGAATTTTTGACGACGCTAAACGGTAGTCGGGGAGCTCCCATAACAATTGACCGGGCGTCTATTAACTTAGAGAGATTTATTTACGATGTTGAATTTATCAATCACCACCTTATTCAGAACGATCAGGGCCTCTTATTCGGACTCCCACCCATGTAGCGGATCAGTAGCGACGAGCCTGGAGTCGCTTCAGTCGAGAGCGATATCCCGATATGCCCCAGCCAGAAGAAAACCGGCGGGAAGACATACTCCTGATGGAAACTACAATGAATCAATTCAAGAAGAAAGAACAATCAAGTGACCCGAGTCCAGCCCAAGATATCCATGTCCGGGCCCGAGCGCTTCTGATACACCTCCTGAACCACCAGCGCCACGTCAACTCTTCAGTGGATTGGACCAGAAAATATTTGGCCAACGTGGAAGACGACCTGGCAGCCGGGCGACTCGCAACCGCCTATCCACCCAGTCCGAGGCCTGCCCGCAACACGAGACGACCCGTATTCGTGATAATGGACTGCTCCCCCGAAGAAGGGATCAGGAAATTTTTTGAGGATTCACGACCTCACTGATTTATGACCACTAACTCCTAAAAAATTCATTCTCTTAATTTCTCAAATAAATAATTTGTCATTTGAACTTCCTTTCTTCGATAATTTCTTAAGCTAAATTTTACAAATTATGTTTAACAGTAACCGTACCTTTAGCTATCAGAGTTATTAGGAAAATTTAATATTTGTTATTACAGTAATGGAACCGTCACAACCATTGCAAACGGAACTGACCCACGCCAGACGAGCCAATAAAAATCTCCTCGACCAGGTTATCCAACTAACCCGGGAGGTCCAACAAGTCAAGGCCACTTGGGTAGAGCCCATGAAGGCCAGAGCCTTACATCAAAGACTTACAGCGGCCCAAAAGGGATGGGCAGAAGAAAAACAATTGATTCAAAGCTTAAAGATTCAAATAAAGGGGCTGGAGGTTGCACTGTCCGCCTGTCAAGAGGGGGCAGCTGTAACTTATCCCCTCGTCTTCGCTCCCGCTCAATTAGCCTACCGCGAGGCAATAGCAATCCCACCAGCAATCCTAACAACAACTCCATCAACGACCACCACTCCAACCACAACAGTAACGAACAGTTATCGGCCTGGACGAAAGGAGCGGGCTAGACGTCGAGCCGCTCGATTGTTGAATAAGGCCTAAATAACTCATAGAATGTATTTTAGTTGCAAATTGTATATGTTTATTTTATAATTATATATTTTTTTGTTATTTAAAACGGTATTTTCAAAGGTTTTTTCAAGTGTCAATAACCCCGCAACCAACACACAAAAATGCATCGTTACGATATGCAGCCGCTCGTGTTTCTGAAATATCATTGTCGAATTCCTTTTATACTATGATGAACGTCAACAATAAAATCTACGACATACATGGGACCCAATAATCTAAAGCGAGCACAAGTCTTCTAACGACAGCTCGTTGGAACCTGGGTTGTCCGAGCAATTATAGCATTAGTAATAGCGCTCACTTTTTGCGGAAAATCCACCCACTCGAACACATTTCCAACGTTGCCTGGCAACGGGTGCCGAGTGGTAGCCAGAAAATATTTATATGGCGTTACCGGGGTAACCATAAGAAGATTTAAACAAACATCAACACCCAGTAACCCACCATTATTATAATTATTATTATAGGTACCATGATTATTATTATTATTATTATTATTATTATAATTGCTATTATTATTATTATAATTACCATTATCCTTACTATTATCATTATTATTATCAAGTTTTTAGTAGGGATCCTTCCATATTCCTCAGCTTTATAAAATATTTTTTTTATATAAAATTTTAGCAGTAATCCATCTGTATTTTTCAGTTTTCGATGAAGTATTTTTGTTAATTCGAAATATTTTTGAAGCGTTCCACCCTTATTTTACGGTTTTATCCTTATTCTACAGTTTTCGTTAAAGTATTTTCATTAATTCGGAAAACTTTTAGCAGCGTTTCGCCCTTATCCTACAGTTTATAAGAATATTATACTAACAATTGAACAACATTCCACCTTTACTTTATTATTTGCGATAAGTATTTTAATTAATTCGGAAAATTTGAGCAGCGATCCGCCCTTATTTTATGGTTTCATGATAAGTATTTTGATTATTTCCGAAATTTTGCGCAGTGATCTGCCCATATTAACCGTTTCGATTCGACATAATTTATTTAATCCTTATATATTTTTTAAAAGATTATTTTTCCATGATTTTAGTCGTTTGGATTAATCTTTTTCCGATGGCCATTCATTTTAACTGTTGCAATGATTTCGCAATTTTCCCCGCTACCCATTCCCTATCTTTGTTCTTATGATCTATTTATGTTCACATTATAGTTAATGAGTGCCCACTGGACTACTCGGTGTTAGTGATTTTGAGCCGATTGTTGTTTAAAAGTTTATGTCAATTTTATCGAAATTGAGTGCAAGAAAGTTGAGCCAAAAGACCCACCCTCGAGCTACCCCTTTTCGCTATTTAGGTTCAATGATTTGATGTCCGGGCTCCTGCGTTACCCACGCCGGAACCTTCGCGGGCACGAACTATTGGCGGACTTCGATATTTATGTATAAGTTTAATAACTTGCAATTTGTTTTGGCTGTGGGCGAGGAAAAAAAATAAATAAAAGTTACCGTACCAATCGGGTAAAAGTCTCGAATGCATTATTTGTTGGAAGTTATAATTGGCATTGCCAGTTCACAGCATCATAATTCATTGTTCATAAATAACATTTTCAATTTCAGCGTCATTTTTTTTAATCAATACGTTCATAGTGAAGTCAGCCATGCGATTCAAATTAACCGTCACGCATATTAACCAAAATAAAATTGCTCAAGTTAAATTTCAATGTGAGACTGAAAATCAATACTGAAAAATAAGATTGAAATCTGTCAAAACACATCAGTATATATACATATTATTTGGCCTTAACCTTGCGTGTTAAACAAAATTCGACCTTGAAATTATTGGTGTTATCTAAATTAAATTTTTATTAATTTCTTAATTTAAATTGGTAATTTATTTTTAACATTTTTAATTAAAATTATTCAGCCAAGAATATTTTATTTTTATTCATTTAATTCATTAATTTTTACTTTTATATAAATGGTCATTTTACGGTCAAATTTTGTTGTTATTATGTTATTTTTTATGTAAATTTCGTGCTGTTCTTGATGCATTTTGTATTTATTTTATTTTTATGTTTTTTGATTTTATATTTATTTATATTCTCTCAGATTTTAAAATGTTTAGTTGGTGTTGTATGTTATATTTTAAGTTATCTTGGTGCTGGGTTTTTGTGTTGTATTACTAATGCATTTAAACAATTCTCAAGGCTATTTGGGTTCTGGCCCAACACTATTATATGTATTGTTTTGTTCAGTTGTTACTGCAATTACTATTATTATTATTATCCTTATTACTACCATTATCATTGTTATTATTACTGTTATTATTATTATTGTTAGGCGAACACAGTTTTGTTCGAATGAATCGAAAATAACACGCAAAAACAACACACAGATTTAAAATCAGACCCATAAAACAGCAATTAACCACGTTAAAATACGAGAAAGAAATAATTAACATATAAAATCAAAAACATAAAAATAAATTAAAATAATAACCAAGTGCAACAAGATCCGCACGAAATAAACACAGAAATAACATGAGAACACGAAAAACTTGACCAAAATTTGACAATTAACCTAAAAAGCGAGAGTTCAGGAAAGTTAGAACCAAAATTAAATAATTTGAATTGGAAACAATTCAATTAAAAGTTAATAAACAAAAATTGTCGAATTAAATCATGAAAATAATAAAATTAGAGTTAGAATATACAAAAAATCACAAGGTCAAATTTTTTTTACTACATCAAATTTAACACGCAAGGTTAGGGTCACACAATAGGTATATATACCGATTCATTTTCACAGAATTTTAACTCGTTTTTAAAACATCAAGTTTTAACTACACAAAGTTTTGAGAGATCAAAACTCGTTTTAGTTGATAGAAACAATCTTGAATTTTTTGTAAGTGGACGAATTTTTAGAAAACCTACTCCATGCGTTACACAAACCATCTCAAGAGAGCTCTGTTTGGGTGTTCGCATGGGGAAGGGATAATATGTGTTGAATGATTCGAATGATATGCTTCAATATGAACCTATTTATAGTACAGTAATAAACGTTTTAAATACAATAACTTATTACGTCGAAATTTTTCCGGCCCACAGCCGACACATCACCGCAAGGCAGTAAAATATACACACCCCAACCGAACCGTGTAAGTGCGGTGTAAGTCCGCCAATAGTTCGTGCCCGTAAAGGCTACGGGGTGAGAACGCAGTAGCTGGAACGTCAATATTATCCGTCTATAGGGGAGATTGGGAGGTATGAAGGTAGTCTTTTGGCTGCCCCTCTGCCATCCATTTCCTAAAAATTCGACCTAAACTTTCAGTGGACACTCGTAATTTTCTAATATTGACATAAATGGTCTTAAGGTCAAATAAAGGGGGTAACGGGAAATAGCGCCGTAAATCGTTGCTATGATCACGATTAATAAACAAGCGTTAAAATCAGTAAAAGTAACAATTAATTGATATCATAGGAATTAGATTATCATGGAAAGTAATGTTAGATATAAAATGTAGCTGCTATAAGTGATGACCACGATTTATAAACGAGTACTAGAATCTAAAGAACGCAATAAATAATATAATAAGAATTTGACTATCAGAGAATTAATCATAGATATAAACTTTAGCTGCTATAATAAATTAACCACGGATTAAGGAATGAGTACTAAAATCAGCAACAAGTAAGGAAAGGTCGGAATTTTATCGGAGGAATAATAGCAGTTGTAAAAAATTCTAAGCGCTATAATGAGATTAACAACCATAAATTAATGAGTAATAAGCTCGGTAAAATTAACAAAATGATAAATAGTTACCATAAAGTGAAGTTTAAAATTCGAAATTAAATTAGGTATTAAAATCCGGTTGCCCTCATGGGAATTTAACACCCTCGAGTATAATAGACGAAATTAGGGAATAACTAATAAAATGCGACCCCAGAAAATAATGATGGATATTAGGAGGTCAAGGAAAATTTTAGCATCGGCAATAATAAACTAAATCCTGAAATCCCCTCGAGGAAGGCCTATACTAATGATATAAATTATAGAGTTAATTGGTTAACCTGGTAAAATAGTAAGATGCGTTGAAAATTTCACGTCACTGTAATACCAGCCCAACAAACGATTAGAATGATAAATGCCTAATATTACTAGATAATAAATAAGACAAAACAGCGTTGAGCAAAGTAAATAGGATCAGCATGACTACAGGATAAATCCATCACAATGATAGATGGATAAGTTTACTATCAGAGTCGATGCCATTGTTAACATAACATAGTGATCACGGAAATCTCTTCTGGGATAAAAAACCCCATGCCCGGAATTTTGGGTTCGTCCAATTGATGATTAATGATGAAGAGACCAAATGTCCATCGTATGGATTGACGCGCCATCTTTAGGAGAAACCACGGAGGGTAGCATACCTACGACGGATTGCGAAAAGTTAGGCCTGCGACAGTGTGTAATTTCAAAGAGAAATAAATAATTATTATACTCACCAAAATTTACTGACCACCGGAGCAATTAATCCCAGAGGATTTCAGAGAAAATAAAGTCAAATGAACGCGATAGCGGGAGTTCTGAAAATGAGAACGCAATAAATGGAAATTCTGAAACAAACAAATGTTGCCACGAGTATAATTAAATTGGTATATGAAAAGTAGCAAAGAATTCCAATCGATAGAATTATTAGTTACACAATCGGCCTAGCTGACATCTGGAATAGTGCAACAACACAATAGCTAGAAGGCCAGTAGAAATATCGATATCGCCACAATGGGAATCAACAAGGAGAGAATTGACACCAGTCGTTATGAAATATTCCGGTGCACAAAAAAATTAAATACATTAGACATTAGAATTCAATTCTCGGGAATCACCCAAATGACGTGGCACTGCCCTGGTTTTTCATATAAAACCGGATCAGTATGTTAATTCCGTCATTTTTACAAACAGCGAAGAAAAATTATGAACTCTCACCAAGGACATCGGAGAAACGGAGGGACCAGTAACGTTCGGGAGGAGCTTAGCAATGTATCCTATGAATAATGTTTTCATAATGTAAATTTATATGAGGACTAACCTTTGGGATGACACAGTTCAAGATAAAATCTCCTAATAGCCAACCGCAGACAATTTTCCAGCGAAGACGATTAGGGATTTCTGACAAACAGTAGACAATGTTATGAATAATGAATAATAAATTTTCTATGAAATCCTATGAATTATTTTCTTGTTGTCTGATATGGATGAAATCGATGGGGCCATGAACCCTCAGTTCTTCAATATATAATAGTTAACCATACGATAACTCGCCTCATCCATAAATTCTGCCCGAACGCCACAAACTTCCTTGACTAAATCAATGATGCATACGACCCGAGACAACGTGGCTCTAGCTTGAAAACCGAGGTAACTACCGCGCTCTAGTTCAAGGCTAATGATTACAGCGACGGCACCATCAACCTTCACTAACACGCCAGAACGAAACTAAACTAAGCCACCAAGTGATTCCCAATGAAGAAAATGGCCAACCGAATCTCATTGTCCAAATATAAAATGAAAACTAATAAAATTATGACTTCGAATTACTGTAAAGATGAGCCCAAACGATTGCAAATTCCCCTCGTATGTTTACGAATTATGGCCATAGAGATTACAATTAAATGACGAAACCAAATAATTATGACGGCAAATACAGATGAGATAAAACCAATCAGGAAGGTAGAATGAATCGTTCGAGATAGGATAGATTTCCATCGAGCATGGCGCGAATCATTGGTATGAAAGCAATAAACTAGCAACGACTACGACGTACCAACGGCACCCATTATAGTATCCGTCTTATAACCCCGATTGACTTCTCTAACGCCAACCCATTGTTGCATCTACCTCTACTAGTCAATGGATAAAGTCGACCAAACGATGTCGTATCTAATAAGATAAACTGAATAGAGAATAACCACGATTCATTAATTACAAAATTTATAGATAATTCTTGGATCGACGCATCCAGCGTCACGGTGCGATTCCCCGCACATTCTGCTGCCAGATGCCGGCAAGCAATGTCGCCGGTAAGAGAATATCATTCAGGAACTCAAGGAGATTTCGGGGAAGTCAACCTTCCTTTCATCGCCATCAAAAAGGAGCCCGGCCGCAACCCAGCCCGGGAGATCCGAAGACAAACCAAATTTATCCTAGCTCGCCTTGAGGAGCATCAACGCCAAACCGATAAAACAAGTGGAGAGGGCTAGGCGCCACTTAGCCACCATTGCTACAGGAAGCATTCCAAGTACGGATGGGTACGCCCCTCCGTACAACACTTCATTCAACCTTGACGATCCGAACCTAGATGAGAGTTCCACGGCAATTAACGTGTTGGTCCCACGGAAAATCCTTCCAAGAGAAATGCAGGACGGAGAGAGGCGTCCCCACGGCAACCACGAGCATCCATATGCCCGCGAGTTTCCCAGACGAGACAGGGATCGAGGCCGTCCAAGGCCTGAGTGATATTAATGAATGAATCAAATAAATCTTGGTCTCCATCTTTTGTTTTCTTTCTTACGATAATTAATAATATAAGATCATAACGAACTTAGGATAAGATTTTAAATTTAGAAATGTAAATGAAATAAGTGATCTTTGTGAAGGAATATATAATTTAATGACGATTTCTTTTCTTGTAGATATGGAACCGTGCAGGATTTTACAAAGTGAATTAGATAAGGTCCAAAGATTGAACGGAGAACTGCACAAACAAATTATGCAGCTAACGAAAGAAATTCAACAGATTAAATCCATGCTGGATAGAGCCGAAGAGAGTAAAGGCTCTATATCAAAAGATGACAGCGACCCAACGGGTTGGGCTGAAGAAAAACAACTAAATCAGAGTCAGAAAACTCAAACTCGCGGTCTAGAGGTAACGTTATTGGCGTGCCAGGAAGGCAACGCGGTAACCTACCCGTTGATTTTGCACCGGCCCAACTGACCTATAAAGAAACGACAGCAGCCACAAAACCTGCGAGTAAACCACCCAAACATCAACCTGGAAAGAACGAACGCGCCAAGTACCGGGCCGCTTGACTAACAGAATAAAATATGTTCATAATTGTTATTTAATAAATGATTTCTTTTCTACTGATCCTCTCAATTAGTCTTTTGATACTGAGACTAACTATTGCAAAAATTGAGTAATAAAAAGATTTATTCTACATGATGAAATTGTCAAACGCATGAGTATGGGACCAGAATTAGCAAAAGCGCACACCGACCTTCTAACGGTATTGCGTTGAACCCATCTTGAGGTCGGGCCAGAGTAGTTCTTTCGTAGCGCTCACCTTTGGAGACCTCAAAATCAATGGTTATATTACCAACGTTGCCTAGCAACGGGTAACCATTGGGGGAAAAGAAAAATTCTACTTGGGGTCAAGGTTAAACAAACCATAAACCCCACATTATTATTATTATTATTATTATTATTATTATTATTATTATTATAACTACCATTATCCTTACTATTATTAAATTTTTAGTATGGATTCGCCCTTATTTCTCAGTTTTATCAGAATATTTTAATTATAAAAACAATTGAGCCGCATTCCACTTTTACTTTACAATTTTTGATAAAGTATTTTAATTATTTCCGGAAATTTGAGCAACGTCCTGCCATTATATTACAGTTTTTCGATAAAGTAATGTTATTATTTCGGAAAATTTTCGCAGCGTTTTGGACATATTTTCCATCTCAACTCAATAGAATTTATTTAGTTCTTAAATATTATTTAAATTACTCATTTTTTATGATTTTGGTCGCTCGGATTAATCTTTTTCCGACGGCTTTCCATTTTTAATGTTGCGTCGAATTCGCGATTTCCTCGCTACCCTTCCATTTCCTTGACCTTAAGATCTAGTTGTGTTCACATTGTATTTAATGAATCCCCACTGGACTACTCGGTGTTTAGTATTTTAGCCGTACATGTAATTAATTTTAGGTTTATTTTTCTGGCGTTGGGGAAAAGAAAAACGAGCTTAAAGACCCGCTCCTCGATCTCCCTTCACCACTATAAGCTATCATTTTACATTGAGATCCACCGTTTACCACAGGCGAATCCTCACCGTCACAGCTCCGGTGCAGATGAACTGCGCTTACACGGACCCGTTAATTATGTATAATTGCTCTCTTGTACGATGTATTGGCTGTGGGTCGAAAAAGAAAATAAATAAATGATACCATTTTAAGCGAATCCAAGTAAAAGCCTCGATGCATAAACATATATTCTTCATTAAAGTTCTTCATTTCATATTTTCATCACAAAGTTTCATAAATAAAAGCAATTCTAATTGAGAAGATTACTGAAAAGCAAGACTACAAATTGACATCTGCATACTAACACTGAAAAAATCAGTTTAACCATCTGCATACTAATACTAAAATTCAGTCTGTCTCTCTGCACATTAACACTGATAAAATCAGTCTGTCTGCCTGCCTGTCTCTCTGCACACAATCTGTCTTTTAAAATTTGTGAAAACACATCAGCATATATACCTATAATTTGACCTTAACCTTGCATGTTATTTTTATTGCGATAAAACATAATTTGACCTTGAAATTATTTGTGATATCTAAATCTAATTTTTATTATTTTCTTAATTTGAATTGACAATTTACCTCTAAATTTTTAATTGGATTTATTCAACCAAAAATATTTTATTTTAACTAATTTAATTCATTAATTTTCTACTTTTATATAAATTGTCGCTTTTCGATCAAATTTTCTTGTTATTATGTTATTTTTTATGTAAATTTCGCACGGTTCTTGATGCATTTTGTATTTATTTTATTTTACTTTTGTGTTTTTTGATTTTATATTTATTTATGTTTTCTCAAATTTTTGGGTGTTTAGTTGATGTTGTATGTTAGTAGTAGGATGTGAACCCGTCAGATACAAACCCCCTTGGCTTACATAATTATTACATAATATCTGACCTCTATACACACTGTTGCTACCTGGAGATTGACCTCTGTCCACTCAGTTGCTATCTAGTAATTGACCTTTGTCCACTGACCTCACGATTATGTCACGTGACCACTGGTCAGTCACTACCTGGAGACACACTTATTACCTAACCCTTATTATGTCACGTAGACCAACACACCTATTAATTAACTGTTATTATGTCACGCAGTTGTGGAACAACACACCTACCAACTTCCACATACCTACCTTCTAGAACCTTCCACACACCCGCCTCCTAGAACCTTCCATACACCTACCTAGAACCTTACGTCCTTAAACCGTTCACACACACGCACACATCACCGATCCGCACCCATCCATGCCCATCCGCACCGATCAACACCGATCCGCACCCATCATCGCCCATCCGCACTCATCATCGCCCATCAGCACATATCAGCTACCTAGTAATTGACCTTTGTCCACTGACCTCACGATTATGTCTCGTGCCCACTGGTAAGTCACTACCCGGAGACACACTCAGCACCCAACATCGCCCATCATCGCCCATCATCGCCAATCATCGCCAATCATCACCTAACACGTCTACGACTACATCTACGACTACGTCTACGTCTACGTCTACGTCTACGTCTACGTCGACGTCTACGTCTACGTCTACGTCTACGTATACATCTACGACTACGTCTACGACTAAGTCGTAGACTTAACAAAATCACTTACTAGTACTATTTAAAACTTTATTAATACAACAAGTTCTTCATTCATATGAATAGAAATGATTCTGCTTGGAATCAGCCAATCGAGGAGGTTGAACGATCGAGGTAAAATTTTCGGTTTATTATCATTTAATTTTGAGAAAAGATTTGTCTCAATAAAGTTCCACTCTTAACTGATGATGACCTAGTGTAGATGATTGAGTTTGCGAATGATAAAGGAGAAAAAGAGCAGTCAGATGTTCTTTGAAGTCATTATGTGGAAGTTGGCCATACGCTTTCTCAATTAAGGAAGTATAGGAAATGATTAGCGAGTGAGAAAAAAATCTAAAATGTTGCTTATAGATTTTAGAAAACAGAATATAAAAACACAAATAACTAAAGCCGAATGATTTTATATGCACCACCCACAGAAACCTTGATTCGTGCGCTTGTTAAAGATAAAGGTAATCTTGATGGAAAAAACCAGGAATTATTAGTGGAAGTTAATTATTATAATGATAAATTTGGGTTTACAAACTAAGAATGGTTGAAGAAAAAGGAAATCTTCATACTGTAAAATTTTCCGATGATGAAAAGGCTCGACATACAAAATGAGATTAGCACTATTACTCCAAGGAGCAGAAAAAATATTTTATTCACATTTCCGCTCGATTTATTTGTTTTGTATCCATTAAAACAATTTTGTATTATGTTTTTTGTTTTAATTCATCGTATTTTAATATATTTAATGGAAATATCGTTTAAATTCGGTTAGATTAGATTAGATTTCACAGGATTTAACCAAGGTTGAGATGCATCAAGTGTAATGAAATGGAATTAAATCACAAAAAATTTTTAATAAAAATGACTTCAAATATTATTACTCATAATACACATTATTGCTCATAAAAACAAAGAAGAAAAATTTGAAATGGAAAGAGCACTAGAGGTATTAGGACATTTTTTTCGTGAATTGAGAGTCTTAGATATTCTTAACAAGTATGGTCGAATAATTGAAGTATATAACAATTATTCTCCTGAAGATAAAGAAGTATCAGCAAAGTTTTTTGACAGGGATTTTATCAGCTACAAAAATAGCGGATGATAATTTTTGTAAGTTTTGAAGAGATGAAAAAAGAAAATAATGAATTGAAAAACAAATTGAAGAATGAAAAAGGAAAAACAAGAAAGGAATGAAAAAAAGAAAGAAAATGTCTGAAAACCAAAAGTCTGCTAAAAAGGTTTTTTGTTTGTAAACCATGCAAAGGAACAATTTTTTTGGTGGGGGACATAATAAAACATGAATAAAAATAATAAAATTTTAAAATTATCAATATCAAATAAAATTAATTAAAATTTTGAAAAAAGTAAAAATCGATATTTTTCGGGGAGGGGTGGTAACCGGTGGCTAATTTGATTTAAAGATGAATAAAATACTATTAGATTGAAATGAAGTATATTGAAGGGTCGGGAGCCCAAAAACAAATTAAGTAATTAATTAAATTATTTGCCGACGAACCCATTAATCAAGTGCCGCCGAGCTGAACGTCAGCCTAATAGGTTTCCCGAATTTAGTAAAATGGAAATAAATTGACCAACCGGGAAAAATTGTTTCCCTAGCTCTAATCCAAATTAATGGCAACCAAAAATTATAAAAGTAACTGACAACAAAATAAGTTGCCAGTTGATCAAAGAGGAAAATCTAGCGAGTTTGAGAAACGAGTCGAAAGTAATAAACAGATAAAGAAGTTAATCAGATTTCAGTGACTTATTACGTGATACCCTTAGGGTATTTACGAAAAAGCAAATAATTGTATCTTGTGGTGAATATTGGTGAATATAGATTTCTTTGTTGGGATTTTGCCTTATTGATTATTGAACACGAGGAGTCGGATCGAGAGATCTATCCATCGACTAATATTTAATATCCCAACAATTTACTAAAAAGAACGCGTTGAAAGCTCATCAAAAAAGCAAGAAACATTTAATCCAAACAAAAACTTTAAATAAAAAAATTCAAGAACCTCTCCTAAATGCACAGGAGTATTTCTAAATTCTGGATTTTATGCACATTTTGTAAGATGTAAAGAACAATTAAAAATCCCACCAGAAGAAAAAAATTCATCAAGAAATTATTAAGCGTAAAGAAAAAGAAGAAATTTTAAATATGAATTCTGTTAAGGGAAGAATAAAAATTGGATCACCAAAAAATGCTGTTATGAGTCTTAAGAAATATATCTTATTTTACAAACAAGATATTCTAAATGCGTTATCAAAAGCTCTCCAAGAACAAAAACATATTAAATTTTCTATAAATATGCCCATTAGAAAAGACTTAACCATTGTTGTCGATCCTGATTTCTTTTTCTGTGTCAATAAACCAGATGAGTATATTCATATCACTTAAAGACATTCATAAATTTGAAAAATTAAATAATTTAAGAATAAATATTTATTATCAAGAAACCCCAAAAAGAGGAAAATTATTCAGGTGTATATTTTTCTAATGCAGTGTTTCCCAACCTTTTCATATTCGCCATACACAGCCGAGAATGAGGATATTTCTGCGACACATCAAAAATTAAGAGGAAGTATATAAATTCTTTTCGAGCTATTAAAGGTTAAATTAGCCACGTTACAGCCCACCATCGCTTCAAAAATGTTTACTAATATAATACCTTCTTATAGATAAACAGAGTAATTCTACAACTATTTATTTTTTTAAACGTTTTATTAAAATTTTATAAAAATGTTAACTTTTCTCGCGACACACTTGAGGGAAGCTCGCGGTACACCGGTTGGGAAACACTGCTCTAATGGATAATGAAATAAAATGTATTCACCTATTAATTATCAGTGATAAAAAACAGAATCATCATAACGTTTGGATAAAATACTTTCAGAGATTTACACAGACAATTTACTTCAAGTCATAGGAATATTTATCATACCTGTGAACGATGTTTCTACTAGTCAACAACACTCGCAAGGAAAACAAAACATGACCGACTTTGTATTGAAAACAAACCAGCTCTAATAAAAATGCCATATATGAAAATCAATAAATACAATTCAATAATTACACAAAACTAATAAAGCTGCTAGCCGTAACTTATGGGGATTTCGAGGCAATAAATCAACCCCAAAATCGAAAAAAAATTATTCAGAATATTATTTCGTATTTAATGAAAACGAAACTGAGAATGATAAAAAGAACGAATCAGGACGTTTTGGCACAGGACATATATTTTTTAAAAAACCGTTCAATGAATTCTGTACAATATTTTAAATTTAAGAAATGACAAAAAAAATTTAAACGTTATTCAAATAGCTACAATTGCAGCCTGTTCAAAGTCAATGGGAATTGACGAAGGATTAAGATGTGGTTACAATTCTTTGTTGGGTTTTTATTATTGAAAGTCGGTTCCCTCTGACTCCTCGTGTCCTTTTCGAATCAAATAAGTAAACCCAACACAGAATAATTTTTCTTTGCACTTTACCACAGTTACAACCCAATCCGATTTATTTCAATGTTTTGTAATTACAATTTGTGATTTATTTGCACCCTTCAACCACCGAATAAATTTGATTACCTTAAGATAGGTTATCCAATGGATAATCACCTTTTCTGATAGATAACTTTTGACTTTACTTGGGTTTAGACTCCTTTATTGACCTGACTAGACTACTCGTTTGCTTCCACCACTGGCCATTTCGTGTTTTTCCCTTTTTCCTTTTATACTCCTGCTCAGACTGTTTTCAGACAATTGTCAACAACATTTGCTGCCATATTAAATTATTAAAAATAATTACTTCCCACAGACCACCTTATCCGACATATGTCAACAACGTTTGCTACATTACTCAATTACAAATAAGGAAATAATTACCTCCCCATAGATCAGTTACGCCCATTTAATGAATCGGTGATAAATGCCCACACGAAAAATTCCCACAGAAAAATGCACACAAACAGTATTTGCTCACACGAAAAATCCTCACATAGAAAAAAGCACTACAATAAAACAAATAGAGAAAAAATGAAGAATATTATTAAGAGTTAATCAATGTACGATACATCATAATCATATTTATATTTGATAAAAAAGTGTAGCTCGAAATTAAAATAATTCAAGTTCTAAAATTTTTTAATTGTTGATTGAAAAAATTTGAATGCTTGTGTAATAATAATATAAATAATAATAATTTATCTATTTTTCTCTGATTTTTTATGTGGGGATTTTTCGTGTGGGCAATAATCCGATCACGCCATTTAATATTGTTTAGGCCAATTTACCATTTTATATGATTCCGTCTACACGCCGGGTTTCCAATTGACTCGGGCTTCCCAATAGTAATTAATTTGTTTTTTGTTTTATATTATTTTCTAGGGACCCCTCACTAAATTTTTATTATTATTCATCTTTCCATCCTTATCAGTTTTAAATATTATATTAGATTTCGTCCCTGATTATGCCAAAACTACTCTTAAAAGATTGAAGTTAATTGGTTCTCATTTGCCACTTCTCTATTATCGTATTGTTGGAACATTTTCTTTCAAAATCATTCTTATCTGGATTCATTCGTTCTAGCCTTATGCTTAAGAATGATAATGAATTCTCAAAAATAAATACGATTTCGATTGTGGAATATTTAAAATCTGATTCATGTTCATTCGGCATTTTTCAATTTTCTACATTAGATATTCATATACGATAAATAAATTACTACTAAATATTGGGTTCGTAAAAAATAAATTCAGATATGATATTTCTGAAAACATGTATTCTGGAAAATAATGAACGAACTTTCTCAAAGTATATTTAAAACAAAATATATTTACCACCATTTTTTATTTTATTTAAATGATATTTTATTTATCAACTTCAACAATTTTAAAATTATTCAATCCACTGAAAAAAATATAAATAATTAGATAAATTAAAATGTTAATTCCTAAAATAATATTAAATAAATAAAATTTAATAATTTTTTTCTTTATATTTAATATTCTTATAAAATTCTACCAACTCTCATTACGACTATTAATCAATATTAACAATAACTTTTGGCACTTCTGTTTTCAAAGGTTATTTTCAAGTGTTATCAATAATCTAGAGTCAAAATGAAGATAAATGAAATTTAAAGGAAATGTAACCAAAATTACAAATTAACACGTTGACGGACAGTAGGAACAAGCGAAGTTCGAAAATTGACACTATATGTTTTTGTGATTTTTAGAAGGTTAGAAGTATAGTTTTACTCTTTCTTTTATTTCTGTTTAAAGTATAAAATGAATAATAAACAAATACATACCAGTATAGTTATATAAATAATAATAAATATCGTTAAACGTATCAATAAGAACTATAAATTCAATAGAAAACACGATCGCACTACTCCCTTCACAACCACGTGCATACTGAATCTGCAACTCGTATAACAGGTGAAATATGAACTTCAACCTAAAAAGATGTTTTCAAAACACGACACTATGCTTCTACGTATACGCCAGTAAGTGCACATTTGTGCTGCTATAGCCGTAGTGTCTAAAAACGACCGTTTCGTTTTGGACGGCTATAGCAGTCATGCCACATTGTGAACTTCGCTTTGACGGCTATAGCCGCAATTGTCCGTCAACGTGTTAACAATAAAAATTTAAACACGTGCATGAAAGAATTTTATAATTGGTTAAAAATATTAGCAAAATACAATAAAATATTAAAAATCGAACCAATAAAATTGAACATAAAATAAAAAGATAAAAAATTTTAAAAAATAGAATATTTATTTAAAATATCGAATTAAGATATTATGCTTTTTTATAAGGATGCATTTTTTGATTATGTTTTGACTTAGACTTCTCTTTGAAAATTAATGCTTCTTGCTTATACGGACTATTCTCAATATTCTTAGGCTGGGAGATATTAACCGGATTTCCGAGATAGTTTTGATAACCGTAATTCTGCTGATTACTTTGATATTGTTGGTATTGTTGACAATAACTATTATATTGCTGGCAGTAGTCAATATATTGCTGATTACTTGAAGTTGAATTATCATAGGAATAATTGGGTTCGTTTGGATGTGTTGCGCTACTATAAAAGTTGGAGACCTGGATGTTTCCTTGACGATTACTCTTTTTATTTATTGAAGCATTCTTCTTACCCCAACTGCATTTCACTCGATGTCCATTGATAACACATCCGTTCATTTGCAGAATTGCATATTCTGCAGAATCGTGAGTTTCAAAATTCAGAAATGCGTGATTTTTCTCGGGAAAAGATTTAATATTTTTAATCGTTCCGAATCGTTCAAAATACGAAAGCAAAGTTTTATCGTCGACTTGATCAACACTAACATAAACAGACGTATTATATTCCTGGGATTCATCTGAAAACTCGTCTCCGACCTTTGATGTAATTGAGTTAGCTGAGATTTTAGTTTTAGTCCCCCAATTGCATTTAATTTTCTTTCCATAGAAAATGTTATTATTCATCTTTGAAATGGCATCGGTTGCTTCAGTGTTTTTACTAAAAGACACGAAAGCATATCCTTTTGATGTCCCATCTTGATTGCGAACGATCTTGACTTCGATAACCTTTCCAAACTTAGAAAACTCAACTTTTAAAATATTTTCATCTATATCATAACCAATGCCACCAACAAATATTTGTGTCAGAGTTGAATTGTTATGTTCTATGGTTGTGAAAGTGGAATAAGTTTGGTGATTATACACAGGTTCATATATAGATGATCTAGGTGAAGATAGTTCAGAGATAGATGATCCAGGTGTATATGGTTCAGAGATAGATGGCTCATATGAAGAAGGATTATATGAAGAAGGATCATATGAAGAAGGATCACATGAAGATGGATCACATGAAGATGGATCACATGAAGACGGATCATATGAAGACGGATCATATGAAGACGGATCATATGAAGACGGATCATATGAAGACGGATTATATGAAGACGGATCATATGAAGACGGATCATATGAAGACGGATCATATGAAGACGGATCATATGAAGATTGATCACATGAAGATGGATTATATGAAGATGGATTATATGAAGATGGATTATATGAAGATGAAACATATGAAGACGGATCATATGAAGATGGATCATATGAAGATGGATCATATGAAGATTGATCACATGAAGATTGATCACATGAAGATGGATTATATGAAGATGGATTATATGAAGATGAAACATATGAAGACGGATCATATGAAGACGGATCATATGAAGATGGATCATATGAAGATGGATCATATGAAGATGGATCATATGAAGATGGATCATATGAAGATGGATCATATGAAGATGGATCATATGAAGATGGATCATATGAAGATGGATCATATGAAGATGGATCATATGAAGATGGATCATATGGAGATGGATCATATGGAGATGGATCATATGAAGATTCATCATTTGCTGAGTAGTTAGCTGGTAACTTGTCAGTTGTTTCTCCTTCGAGTGCCAGTTTTACTTCTAGATTTTGAGATCCCACTTTAAGGTCATTCATTCCAAGCGCTTCTAAAGCAGAAATTTCATTTTCAAATTCTAAGTAGGCTGTGAAAGTTTTTTTATTGAATTCGTGTGAAATACACGTACCAAATGTTTCAAAAAGGCTTTTCAAATCATTTTCACTTATATTGTTTGGAAAATTTGAAATATAAATTGTGTTTTTGTTTCGATTTTCCATTGTATGATAACTTTTATTTCTATTTAATAGAGATATATGAACAAATTATCAAAATTAATTTAATTATTAAGGAAATAAATTTCAAAATTATTTATCTCAAAATTTAATTTTTTTCTGCTTTTTTTTAAACATAATTTTAAATATATTTTTAATATTTAATAAAATATTTATAATTCTGCATTAGGAAATTTAAATTTTTTTAACAAAGAAGGAAAATAAGAATTCATGAAAATATTAATTTGAAAATTAATATTAAATAAATAATATTTTTAATAAAGTTACATCATTTTTAAAATGTTTTATAAAATTGTAAAATATAATCTTAATTATCAACTCAAACAAATATCAATTAAAATACTTATGAAAAAACGAAAACTATGCTTTGTACTATTTTTGGGTGTATTTTTAAATTGTTATCTCGCTATTTTGACAAATCTTTTAATAATTAAAATTTAAAATTTTCATATTTCAATTATATTTAAATTTCATTTTCGGTTTATATTTCTGTATAATTTAATATCAAATTTAACTATATTTTTCTTGCCAAAATAGCAATTTTAATTACAGCTATTTTAATTAATATTTCCCAACAATTATAAACATTAAACAACTGATGATTTCTCATTTATATTCTCATTTGTGGAATAGAATAAATCGTATTATTTCTTTAACAATCAAAATAAGAAAGAAGATTTATTTCGGTTCCTTTCAAAAAAAACACTTTTTGTGCGTATTTTGGCACAACATACTAATTATTTTAAATTAAAAATAAAGTGTGATATTATGTCAAATTATTTAATCTCAATTTAATATTTTTTTAATTACATTTAATAATTTATTTTTTATTTAATAGCTCATTAAATCATTTGTTTAATAATTTTTAATTTAATTTAATTATTTTTAATTATTTAAATATTTATTTTTAATTATTAATTAATATTTCTCAACAATTATAAACACTAAACAACTGATGATTTCTCATTTCAATTCTCATTTGTAGAATAGAATAAATCGTATTATTTCTTTAACAATCAAAATAAGAAAGAAGATTTATTTCGGTTCCTGTCAAAAAAACACTTTTTGTGCGTATTTGGTACTACATACTGATTATTTTAAATTAAAAATAAAGTGTGATATTATGACAAATTATTTAATCTCAATTTAATATTTTTTAATTACATTTAATAATTTATTTTTTATTTAATAGCTCATTAAATCATTTGTTTAATAATTTTTAATTTAATTTAATTATTTTTAATTATTTAAATATTTATTTTTAATTATTAATTAATATTTCTCAACAATTATAAACACTAAACAACTGATGATTTCTCATTTCAATTCTCATTTGTAGAATAGAATAAATCGTATTATTTCTTTAACAATCAAAATAAGAAAGAAGATTTATTTCGGTTCCTGTCAAAAAAACACTTTTTGTGCGTATTTGGTACTACATACTGATTATTTTAAATTAAAAATAAAGTGTGATATTATGACAAATTATTTAATCTCAATTTAATATTTTTTAATTACATTTAATAATTTATTTTTTATTTAATAGCTCATTAAATCATTTGTTTAATAATTTTTAATTTAATTTAATTATTTTTAATTATTTAAATATTTATTTTTAATTATTAATTAATATTTCTCAACAATTATAAACACTAAACAACTGATGATTTCTCATTTCAATTCTCATTTGTAGAATAGAATAAATCGTATTATTTCTTTAACAATCAAGATAAGAAAAATGTTTTATTTCGGTTCCTGTCAAAAAAACACTTTTTGTGCGTATTTGGTACTACATACTGATTATTTTAAATTAAAAATAAAGTGTGATATTATGACAAATTATTTAATCTCAATTTAATATTTTTTTAATTACATTTAATAATTTATTTTTTATTTAATAGCTCATTAAATCATTTGTTTAATAATTTTTAATTTAATTTAATTATTAATTTTTTTAAACTATTTAAATATTTATTATTAAATATTCATAATACATGGGTATTCAGTTTAAATATTAAAGCCTAACCATTCAAACAAACAATCATCAATAAACACCCAAAAGGATTCAAAACAAAAACACGTTTCATTCAACAATACTGAAGCAACTAAAAAATTCAACAGAAATTCATCAACAAATACAAACAACAAAAAATATAGCGAAAAAAAAAAACACACACTAAAAAACTGATTTTTTACAACAAATTAGGAAAACAACATAAATACAACTATACATTTGAGATGTGAATATGTTTCACTTTAATGTTTTTTATCTATTGTGCCAAGAGGCAATTAAAAAAAGTTTTATCATAAACGTTAACCTCAGGTTTTAAAGGAGGAAGTAATGTGATATACTTATGTAACAATTTTTTATGCTGTTTTTATGATGAATGCTGTATTTATTTTTATTTTACTTTTTTGTTCTTTTGTAAGCTCTATAATTCATAAAAAGAATATTAAATGAAAAATAGAATAAACAAAAAAAAATCGAATCAAAACATCGAATAAGTTAACAGTAATTTCTCTACTTTTGATACACACTTATTTTGGAAATGCTTTGGAAATCATCCAATAAATCATGAAGTTCATTCGATTTATCCAAATCAACCTTCACAGTATATTAATATTAAAGAGTATCAAGTCCAAAATTTTCCAATCTTTTAAAAACTATCAAGGTTATCATGAATCCATCTGAAAATTCCGCTGGGTAAACTTTGACTTAGCCATCTACAAAGGTATTGATATATAATAATTCTATATCTTTAGTAGGTTTACCTGAAACTTATTAACAAATTTCAAACCACCACGAATTTCACATTCATAGAAATTACACATTTCAATGTCTTGTAATAATTCAATGGTCTATTCTAATGTCATTAACTCAGAATTCCTAGAAATTCCTTGAATACCAAAAGTATTCAAAAGCTCAAATCGATTATGCACTAAAATTTTGACTCGAAATTGTTGAAAGGAATATTTTTTTATTTAAATAAATTTACAAATTAATTAATTGAGTAATTTTTTAAAAATTATTTACAATTAAACATACCAATTAATTTAAACAAACATTCGTTAAATAAATTATATCTTTTTAATTATTTAGTAAGCATTATCTGCATAGATTTAAATAAATGATTAAAGGGCTTCTCATAATTAAGGTAAAGTTTACGCGAATTACTGTCAATCTACGAACCTTGATGACAACAGTCATAATCTAACGACGAAATATTACTAGACCAAAAATTATTATATATGTACTGTATTCCAGACCCAGATTTCGAACCCCTACCCTACATTTTATAATGATCACAGAGCTCATTTGACTCAATTTAATGCGGATAAAAAGTCATTATTTTAATGCAATGTAAAAAGAAAAAGTACCACGACATCGGAAATATTTGAAAATATAATTATTAAAGATATTTTACAGATTGCTCATGGGCTAAATGATCACATCACAATTACTGAACCAGAGATTGAGTATGACTTTTTAAACTCACATCAAATTATAAAAGTGAACATCTATAAATATAATGTTAAGAAAATAGAACTTCTATTTTCTGTTTTGGAAAAATTAAAAATAGCATTCATCAAAATGAAAAAATTAAAAGTTTTATTTGGAATCCAGGTGAAATTTGAAAAATATATGAAGAAATGTAAATGCTTTATATATAGAATCATGTAATAAAAGATCGTTGAACTATCAAAATTAGGAAGCACTTGGAAATTTAATCGAATAATAGAAGTAAATTTTAAAATAATAAAGATTTTCATTATGTCTAGGTTATTGGGACATAATTAATATACAAAAATAACAATTCTAAATAGGACTGTAAGTAAATGGTTATGTCACCGCTAGAGCATGCCACCGCTGGACCACATACCTCCCGGGTATAAATTTTGAGACAAAGACAATGACTCATTCAATGTAATTGAAACAAAGACAATGAGTCATCAAAATTTTCAAGGTCATTTAAACAAAGACCATGACTCATGCAAGGTCATTGGATGACTCATAATAATTTTTAAGGTCATGTAATTTAATTTACTACTTATTTTTATAAGTAGTGTTTTAATTATTATTTTTATTATTTTGTTTTTATTACAAGTTAATATTATTATTTTACTATAATTATTTTTATTACTAACTATTATTATTATATAATAAAAACAAAGTCATTAACAACAAAAACTTTTATTAAAAACAAATTATTCGACTATAGTAATATTGTTGAAGAGCTTTATTCAAAGCCCATTCCACATACTTCCGATATCGGGCAGCACAGCAATGACATCCATCACCACATGGATATTCGTGTTCTATATCCTTTAACATTTTGTTTTGTTTGACATTCCATAGGAACTCATCGATTACGGAAAATATCCATATAGATGTATGATTAAAGACCAAGTCTGGAATCATTGATGCTGGCTTATCCTTCAATATTTCATGTATATCTGGATAATAGAAGTCCAGACGTTCTTTGATAACTTTAAAATAATCATCTACAAAACAAGTAAAATAATAATAATAATTAATTACCATAATGTTCAATTTCGTTCATAGCTTGAACTACGCTCGGTGCAATAACATCCATTATAATGATAAAAATTGAAATAACAATTAGTTTTATACTAATTTAAACCAATGAGAAGTTAAACGCACACAACCTTTTAGCTATAAACAATAAAATATTAATTTATATAGATTTAAAAATGATTAAAGAAACTTTTAATAATAATATTAGTTGTTAGTTATTTTAAAATGGCTAACTCAATTGTTGTAACCGTTAAAGGTAAAAATTCAACAAGATGTGTATGTCCTAATACAGCCGTGTTGATGGATATTTTGTATATGATAGATAGGCCTAGATATTTGAAAACTCTAGTCAAAAATTTATCTGAAAGAATGAATAATTTAGAAATCCGATTTGAACTCACATATGAGACTTTAAAAGAGCTACGAGCACAATATATGATGATATTCTATATCTAAATCAGATCATAGGTATTATCAAAAATGAATTAAGAAAATCAATATTCAAATTGAATGAAAATCGAAAACTTAATGAAAAAATGATAAATCAAGTTCAATATAGTATAAAAGTTTATTCCAATAAAACAACTGATCGGTTCAATCGTATAATGAAAGAAGTTTAACATCCAATGAAACCAATGCAACTGGTTATGCAAAACAGTGGCAACAAATCATCAATATTCACATTTCCATTATTTATTTTTACCTATTATCTTAAATAAATGTATTATGGATGTTACTTATTTTGATAATTAGCTATAAACAATAAATATTAATTTAGAGATATTTAAAATGATTAAAGAGATTTTATTAAAATTATTAATTGCTAGTTATTTTAAAGTGACTAATGCAAACAAGTCAATTATTATAACTGTGGAAGGTCGAAATAAAACAAGATGTATGTGTCCAGATATTGCTGTGTTGAAGGATATATTACATATGATAGATAGGCCGAAAAATACGAAAATTCCTCTAAACAGATTAACTGAAAGAATTGAAAATTTAGGTTACAGGTTTCGAGTGAAACATGAGACTTTTAAAAGCGCTCGAAAGAAAATATATTACAATATTCTATATTTAAATACAAACATTGGTATTATCAAAAATAAGTTAAATAAATCAATATTCAAATTGAATGAAAATAGAAAGCTTTATGAAGAAATGATAAATAAACTACAATATAATATACAAGCTTATTCCAATAAAACAAACGATCAGTTCAATCATATAATGAAAGAAGTTTGCTAAACACATTCTCAATATTTCCATTTTAAACTATTTTTCTTAAACAAAGAAGTTCAACAGCCAATGCAACCTGTTAACAGTTGCAACAAATCATCAATATTCACATTTCCATTATATATTTTTTAAAAAAATATTTTTTTAAATAAAGACATTGCAACTTAAATGCAATATCCATGCATGATTCTGATTGATTGAATATAGTATAAATAAGACTACACTTCCAAATATTTTTATAAAATGCGAGAAACTAAATTTCTTATAACTTTGTTGAATGAGCTGCTTGCTAGTAATGGAGATGAGGATGATATAATTAAAAATATAAAATTCATGGTCAACCGTACCAAAAAAATCGTAGAGGATATTCCATTTGAGCCTATTCTTAATTTGCCAACATTGGAGAAAAAGAAAAATTCATTCCAATAGATATTTAGTTATATGTTTGATGAACATAATAAATGAATGCGAATAATAGTAGGAATAATGCATATGAAACACATGATTTTAAAATCCGGCTCACTATGAAAATTATTTCCAATGGTCCATTGAGGTATATTACTTTATATTATTATTTTATTTTTATCATAATTTAGGTAATAGAAACAAAAATTGATCCATGGGTAGAAGCAAACTGTGGATGGGTATCAATTATTCTAGTTGCCGCAGGAGCCAAACGTTCAGATATTTATATTTTAAATTGTAAACTTTTATTAAAACTTATAACAGGTGCATCTGTTATATTTATTTGTAACAGGATTTACCATAAATTTTAATAAATGTATTATTCTTTGTTATTAACTGAATTATTAATAAAAACTATATTTTTAGAGATTTATTGATTATTACACGTACATGCTTCATCACCAAAATATTCTGTCATTATATTTTCTATAACATGGTCAACTCAAGTCTTAAATTCGTTAGGCTCAACATCCACTAAATTTTCAATAGGGATTTCTTCATCATTAATAGTAGTGTAATATGATGACTATGCCCGTGGAAATTTGGCTTGAAAAAAAAACAGAGACCCCCCTAAAAACTTTTTTTTCGGGGGGGGGGGGTTTATATTTTTAAAAAAATTATTTGTTTTAATGAATGAAATTTTTTTTAATTATTTGTTTTAATGCACGAAATTTTTTTTAAAAATTCGTTTTAATTAATGCATTTTTTATTTAATATAATTTTTTGTTTAAATGTTTAAAATTTTTAAAAATTTTTTAATTCATGATAAAAAATTCTAGGTATTTCAATTAAAAAGCCTAAAAAAATAAAAATTGGCTTAAATCGCCTATGATTGGTCGTGCTGAGGAGTATTTTCGAATAAAATTGGCTCAAACCCGATTAAAGAACCTAAAAATATCGAATAAAAAGCCTAAATATTTTTTGATACTTAAAAACCCATAAAAATAAAATTGGTTTAAATTGCCTGTCGACTAAAAATAATGATTTTTTTTATTTACTTTAATTATTTGTTTAAGTCAGGGCTTCTTAAACCATGGGTCGCGACCCCATTTGGGGTCGCGTAGCAAAATTCTGGGGTCGCGAAAGATAAAAATACAATTTAACAGAAAATGTTTTTTAACTTGTAAAATTATTGTTATAAAGATAAAACAACAATTATCGTAGATAAATATATCATAAAATCTTCTAGTTCGGAAAGATTGTTTGTACCTGCATTTCTATTAAGAGTATTGTAATAACTTGAATAACATTTACTATGAATAAGAATTAGAAGATGTTATAGGAATTTTAAAAAAATATAAATTTATTTTTCTTTTATATTTGTATGGGGTCGTCAAGAAACTCGCAATGATAAATGGGGTCGTGAATTACAAAAGTTTAAGAAGCTCTGGTTTAAGTCAATAATGTTATTTATTTATATTTTAATTATATTATTATTAATTTTAATCAAGTCAATTATTTTAATTATTTTTAAATTATTTTATTATTAAATTAAATTGTTTGTTTTAATGAAGTGAATTAAATAATTATTTTTTATTTTCATTTAATTATTTATTTAATATTATTATTTATATTTAATTAATTATTTATTTTATATCATTATTATTTTATTTTATTATTATTAACATTTTTTTTATTTATTTTTAAAATTTAATTGTAAGTCTATTAATAATATTTCAATGTAAAAAAGATAAATCATCGATAAATTTTGAATTGTAAAAATAACAAACTTTCAATCCATACAAATATTTTTATTGACAATAATGATTAAATAAAAAAGATTAATTTATATTTCAAATCAAAAATATCCGAGTAATATACTTTACGCATTTCGGCCAACAATATATGAATTGTTTGGTCACCTTTGAAATCGTGGCAACATGGACATCCATTTGAACATGTTACTCTCATACTATCTTTACAAACAATGCAATTTGCAACACATCGGTCACCAGATCCCTGAACGTTGTCATAGTGAATCTCGAGAAGTTCTTCAATGTTAATCCCTGTGAAATGGTAAATTTTTGTTGCGAGAAACTCTGGTGCGCAATAATCCAACGTATTTTTAATTCTTGGATAAAGTTCCTGAATTTTCTTTAAAATTACTTCAAAGAGATAAACTAAATAATAAAATAAAATACATATTTAAATATACATGATTTACCTTTTGACATTTTTTAATACTTAATAAATTAAACAAATTCAAACAAAATATTTATTAATTTATTAACATAGTTATTTCTGATTTAATATTTTCCACATAATCATTATAATCCAAGAATTTTATTCCGAGTATTACTACTTTCCCACTTCAAAATATATTGACACATGATGGATTATATTTTTGATGACGTAATTCTGGAAATATTTCTGGTTCAAATATACAATTCACCTTTCTTTATAATTCATATAGATCTATAAATTTTCCAATATCGATTGTTACAGTGATTGATTGAATTTGTAAATCATGTATATTATATTTCAAATCCCCAGTTTTTAGAGGTTGCTTACATCCCATTACCCGGCATTTTCCCGATCTGAAAAATATTATCGGATACTTACCTGATCGATCTACAACTTGCTATGGTTTTCCAAATGGGAATTTCATATCAGGTATAGAATATTTTTCTTTATAATTTATGTTACTCAACATTTTCAAATAATTTCAATTCAAGTAATTCTAAAAATTAAAACAAATATAAACAATTAAATAAATAATTAATAATAAAATGGAATTAAGAAATGATGCTGTATATCAAGTAGTTGAACCAAGTGGTTGTGGAAAGACTTTATTTGTATGCAATTTATTACAATCGAACTTGTTCAAATCAAAATTCAACAAAATATATTGGCATAGAGGAGCTGACGAAGAACATGGGCTTACTCAAAATCAATTCTGTAAATTGAAATGACAATAATCATAAGATTTGATAAAAATTGGTCATCTAGATTACATCAAGGCGGTGTTATTATTATCGATGATCTATACCAGGAAGCTAATAAAGAAAAGGATTTTAATAATTTATTTACAAAAATTGCTCGACATACTGGAGTTACTGTTATTTTCATTACTCAAAACTTGTTCCATCAAGGGGGTGGTCATAGAACTCGTAATTTAAATGTACAATATTTGATTATTTTTAAAAACCCTCGAGATGCAACCATTATGGATTTTCTTGCTAGACAAGCTTATCCAAATGATAGAAAAGTTTTAACTGATTCGTTTCAAGATGCAACAAAGGTTCCCCATGGATATTTGTTCTTTGACTTTACACAACTATGTCCTGATGAATTACGTATTAGAACTGATATTTTCAATGAGAAAGGTGTTACGATTTATAAACAAAATTGAACTCTGAAAATAATTACTTGAAATGTCGTTTAAAAAAGTTATTGTTCAACGTGAAAAATCAATAAAGCAAAAAGTTACAAAGAAAAGGGTTACTAAACGTAAAACAATAAAAACGAGTAAGAAGATTGTTAAAGATAAAAAGTGGATTAAAATATAAACAAAACAACTAGATGAAAAAATGTATTTAGTATGAAAGTTTAATGCCTTGATGAAGGCTCCTGATAATAAAAGAATGAATATTTTACAGAATTTTCCTACATTTGTTATAGATGATCTAGTTGAAGATATTGTTAATGTAGTTCGTGGTAATGCAAACATTACTAAAGTTAAAAAACTTGTATTACAAAAGCATAAAAGATCACTTTTATCTTTAGTAAACACTAAGAATCGTCGTTTGATGCGAAAAATAATATATAAACAAAATGGTGGATTTTTGGGGGCATTAATTCTAATAGGATTATCTGCAATAAGCACAATTTCATTAATGGGTACCAAGAATTCATTACCGGATAAACATTATTTAGATTTAAATATTTTGACAACTTGTTGTAATAATGAAGGAAACATTAACCAAAAATCGAAACATAATGAAAAAGATCGAAAAACAGATCCAAAACATCCCACTGGTTTTGGTGGTGTAACAAAACTGGCAAAGAAAGTAGTTAATTCAAAGAAAGAAACTCAGAATTGGTTATCTGGGCAAATGGCGTACAGTTTAAATAAACCAATGTTGAAGAAATTCAAAACCCGTAGTTATAAAACAATGGGAGTTGATGATTTATGGCAAATGGATTTGACAAATATATTTTGAAATGTGTTGATATATTTAGTCGATTCGCTCGTGCTATTCCAACAAAAACCAAATCGGCCAATGAAATGGCTGAAGCAATCAAGGAATTATTTATTGATGGCAAGCCTCGTAATTTACAAACTGATTTGGATATGCAATTAAATAAATTAATTAAATTAAATTTATTCTTTAGGTAAAGAATTTTATAATAGTAAAGTTAAAGAAATTATCAAAGAAATAAATCATTACTCTGTATTTTTTCAATTTAAAGCTGCCCACGTGGAAAGATTTAATCGAACTCTAAGAGATCGCTTGAAAAATATTTCGTATATAAAGGAAATAAAACCTGGATAAATGTTTTACAGAAAGCAATTTATAGCTACAATTATTCGCCACATAGGAGTTTAAATGGAATGCGACCAATTGATGTTTATTCAACGAATAATATGGATAATTGGATATCACAACAATCTGATTCTATCATTAAAAAGCCTAAATATAAAGTGGGCAATCACTTTAGAATAAGTAAAATCAGTGTTTTTCCATTCATCAAGAATTTGGACAACAATTGGAGCGAAGAAGTATTTCAAATCTCAGAAATTGATACGAATCAAAATCCTGTAATGTACTTTATCAAAGATGAGGAAAACAATCAAGTTAGTGGAAAATTCTACGAACAAGAACTCCAAGTTATAGAAGCCCCTACTGTATTCAGAATTCAAAAGATATTAAAATCCTAGAATGTTGATAAATATAAACAATACTATGTTAAATGGCATGGATATGAAACTCCAACTTGGATATCTGAAAATCAATTAATAAAATAAATATTATGAAAGAAAACCAGTTTTATATGATTTTACCTAGTAATAGTTGTCCTCTTATTTTCCTTATAATGAAGCTAGTAATTTTAATGTCGAATTTCAAAATCCTATTTACTTGGATGGTGAGTGGGAAGTTGCTTTGATTGATTTTACTTTTGTGCATGAAACATTTCTGTTTTATAGTAATTTTTACCTAAGTTATGAAACGATGAAGAGTATTACTAAAATAAAATATTTAAAAATAAATAAACAAAATGAAATTTATGAATTAATAAATCCTAAACATACCCCTGATGTTGATGTTTTTATTGAAAAATATGAGAACTTGGTTATTGTCTGTCCACATGTTCCATTTAAAGTAACAATCCTTGACATTCAACATGCGTTTAGTTTTGGATTAAAATCTATATCAGTCATTAATGAAGATGATCATTGTCTATTAAAATTACCAAAATTTACAGATGATGGTGTTATAGAACAATTTGGGATAATTAATAGTTATGAAGAAAAAAACAATATTTGAAAAATATTTTGAAGATAATTTACACATAAACACATTATCTGAATTACAAGGACATTTAATGTCATTTATTCCGTCTCCGTTTAAAGAACTAAAAATTGAAAACAATGAATTGGTTAAAATAAAACTTGCAGATAACATTTCAAAAATATATTTTGACAAAAATTTAATCAAAACCTTAGGATTAAATAAACAAACTTTTAGTGATAAAGAAATCGTTGGTAATAAAGTTCCAAGATTATTACATCATCATCAACAAATGTTCATTTATTCGAATATTATCGAACCAATAACTGTTGGAGATGTTAGAGTTCCTCTATTAAAATCTATTTGGTTTAACAACTATGAACAAGGGGAAATTGTACAATTAGAAATGAAGAATCCAATGCATTTACCAATTTCAACTTCAACTATAAACAACATTGAAATTAATATTCGCGACGATAGTGGAAAATTAATTAAATTTAGTAAAGATACCAAAACACATTTATCAATACATTTTAGAAAAATAAATGAATAAAGATTTTTACATAAATCTACCAAGTAATAGTTGTCTTCTTACTCATCCAAATAATAAAGCTGATAAATTTAATGTTGAATTTCAAAATCCAATTTATTTGTAAGGTGAATGGCAAGTTGCTCTGACCAATTTCACTTTTGTATACAATAATTTTCCATTTTATAACAACTCAAATATTAAATATAGTAAGAGTACATTACATACAATTTATGAATATTTTTACTATAACGATGCAAAGAATGAATATACAATTAGTCACGACTCTATATTTTATCTAGTATACATAGATGGAAATACTTTAAATATTAATTGTAAATATTTTCCATTTAAAATTTCATTTGACAGTATTGCAGAATCTCAAAAATTAAGATTTAATAAAAAAGAAATAAATTTTGTTAAAAACTTGAATCAAATTAAAATTCCTTCAAATAATCGTAAAATAAAGTTTGATACAATTCGATTAACTATAAATTATTTTTATGATGTCGAATATACAGATAAATTTGAAGAAAATTTTTTCATTACTAATTTATCACAAATAAATGATCAATTAATGACTTTTTATCGCATCCATTTAAATCTTGCGAAATTGAACAAGGAAGATTAGTCAAAATTGAATTGGAAGATGATGTCAGTAAAGTTAAATTTAGTAAATTCTTGGCTCTAAGTTTGGGATTAAGTGAAGAATCATATTCAGAAAAAGTTATTGTTGGATTACGTTTACCAGAAATTTTGCAAAGTAATCAACAAATGATGATCTAAACAAACATCATTGAACCTATTCTTGTTGATGATGTTTTGATACCTCTATTGAAATGTGTATAGATTGAAAAACATAAAAAGGATGATCTAGTTCAAATTATAGAGAAAAACCCAATGTATTTGTCTGTATCATCAACATATATAAACAATATAGAAATCAATATTCGTGACGATAGTGGAAAATATATATTTGGTAAAGAAGATAAAACTTTTCTTACATTACATTTTCGTAAAATAAATGAGCAATCCTGACATTGTAAATTTTTATAGTAGTAGTCAATCTGGTGGAGAATTACCATATTTTATAGGTAAACAATATGGAACCGGTTGGTAGAAAACAATAAGTAGATTTGCATTACCTATTCTTAGATGTATAGGCAATTTCGGTATGAAAACGGCAAATGATTTAATAAATAATAATTCTGATTTTTTACCTGCTTTAAAATCAAATGCAATATCTGAAATTAAAGAATCTTTACCTAGTGTTATGCAAACTTTACCTAGTGTTATTAATAAAGTAAGTGATGTATTTAATCATGAAAATGAACAAAAAGGAGGACACTTAAGCGTAGAAAGATTATGAAGAAACATATAAACAAAAGAATGAGAGGATTTGGAACTATATTTGAAAAATGATTAGTGCAAAATCTGAATTATGTCTTTTTGATAGACTATCCCCTCAAGCCGTAATTGAACATGGTTCATTTGAAGATATTTTCCCAATGAATTCAATAACTGATGCTGGTACCTCTTCGATTCAATTTTACATTAACGGATCACAAACAGAATATTTAGATTTGAACGATACTTTGTTATATATTCAGTTGAAAATTGTAAATAACTTAGGTGATAATATTACACAAGAAGCTGACGTAACAGCAAACAATTTCTTTTTTCAAACTCTTTTTAAAGACACTGAATTAGTTTTTAATTCTACTAAAATTGAAGGAGCAAATGATAGTTTTGTACACAAAGCCCTAATTGAAACTATTATAAATTATAATCAAGATACTAAACATACATCTTTAGTGGGAATGGGTTACACTGAACATGATCTTATGCGAAAAACATGGATTGCAAAATCAAAAGCATTTTCATTATGTTCACCACTCCAATTTGATTTCTTTGATTAACCGAAATATTTGTTACCAGGTGTTAGTGTCCAAATTAAATTAACAAGAACAAATCAAGAAAAAAGTCTGACATGTACTAAATTTGTACCTAAAATAGTGTTGCTAGATGCAAATTTAATGGTTAGAAGAGTTCGTGTTGAACCTTCTGTTTTAGCGGGTCATCAAATAGGTCTTGCTACAAGAAACGCAATTTATCCAATGCGAAGCAAAGAAGTTGTTGAATTTTCTTTACCTATTGGATCTTCTTCTTTTATAAGGAACAAATATTTGGTGATAGACGATTACTTAATTTTATCCTTATAACTTTCCAAGGAAATAAAAGATTTAATGGTTCGTTTTTAGTTACATTTACTATGTTTGATCTTTAACGTTAAGTCAATAACTTTAAGTAAAGGAAGGGATTATCGTGAAAAATATAGTCCAGATTTTGAAAATGATAATTATAGTACAAGTTATATGCAAAGTATTGTTAGGAATATGGGATATCTTAATAAAAATTTGAATTGTGGTATCAGTATGTCAGACTTTAGAAATAAGTATCCATTCTTTACATTCGTATTGGCGCCAGATTTCGATCTTAATCAAAGTCAGTTACCACAAAGTGGAAATTTAAGATTAGACATAAATTTTGGTAATTGTATATGGAGTTTTTGAAAAGGAAATTCAAATTACTTCCAATCGAACAGTATTAGTTTGAACTATAAACCAGATTGAGATTTTTTAATTGTCAAGTATGAAGTAAGAAATTCTATTAATTATATATGTTTTTTAATTATTATTAGTTTTATTCAGATTGATTCTATTGGTAGAAAATTATCGGGAAAAGAATTTCTTGGAGTTTTCCCTCTAGATAAAATTCTATATATTGATGTTAACAAAGCTTTGATTGTAAATACTCGATCGTCTAATCTCAATGGTGAACATTGGCTTGCAATTTATGTGAAACCAAATAAAATAAATGTATTTGATTCAATGGGTTTCTATTATCCCCTTATATTAATTAATAAACTACAATCAATGTTAATGCCAATTGAATACAATCGAATTCATTATCAAAATCCGATGACAAAAACATGTGGGCAGCATTGCTTAGCTTGGTTAAAAACAATGAAAAATAAATGATTTTATTGAATAAAGTTTCTTTTCAAAATTGTTTTTTAATTATAAATGTAATTAAAGATGAATTATGTAATACCTATTAATTTTAAAGGATTAAGTTCAGAGGATTGTATGTATTTAAATGTTTTTGATGTTATGTAATTAAGTGTGCTTTATAAACTAAATTTTAATTGGTCGATCATGTAACCACTTACATGTTTGTTAATATATAACTGAATGTATTTTTTAAAAATTCACTTTTATCAAATACCAAACTTTAGTAAGTTTTTTTATCATATTTTTAATTATTTTTATTTTTAGAAAATGGAATCCGTCAATAATATAATTAAAGATTTAAAATCATAAATAAAAATTATCAACAAAAATGTTCAAAATGTTAAAACTCCGAGTCGCAAAAGTAAAAAAAATGTAAGTACTATTAAATTTTTACTATCATATCATAATTATAAAATGATAATTAATTAAATTTGAATTAAATTTAATATTAACATTTTATTAATTTAAACACAATAAATTCAAAATAATATGATAAAAAATAAAAACTAGGACGGATAAAGTTAAATAAATTTTATTTAAATACATTTGGCTTCAATAATTTTCCAAATTGGTCGAATAGTCTGGTTTCCTTCTTTATATCCTTGAATTCTTATTTTAATCATAAAATGTTCATTTTCTTTTTTATTTTTTGATAATTACATTCTTTTTCAGAATTCATAAAAGTGAATTGTTCATTAAAATTAATATCTTTGTTGATTGCTATTATTAACTCTGTTATATTTTTTTGATCAATTTCCTCAATTTCACAAACTTTCATATTATATAGACTTTGTTTCAATGTTGTTGGTTCCTATTAAAATTTATTAATAATATTACTTTTAATGAAAATACTTACTCTAAATGAATATATGATTGGAAATTTTAAATATTCCATTGAATATTGTAAATACATTACTGGTGAATTTCTGCTTAAACTGATGGCATTTATGGAATTTTCCTCAAGAATTATCTTTTCAAAATAAAATTAACCAATCAAATTCATTTATTCATTGTGTGTAAAATTAATTTAATGTTTATATCTTAGTGATTTATTTTAATGATTTTTAATGATTTATTTTAATGATTTTTAATGATTTATTTTAATGATTTTTAATGATTTATTTTAATGACTTTATGATTATATATTTAAATTTTTCTTTTATTATAACAGGCAACCTTTACCCAAAGTTTTGCAATTCTCCACAACACTATGGAAATTGTGATACGATTATGGAAAATTATTATTCTCATATCTATAACCACATCACCTATTTTATTTGTATTCCTATTTTTATTCCTATTTTAAATGAATTATACAGACTTTTATTTAAACCATAAGGAACATTTAACACAGTTTAACTGTAAAAGAAAATATATTTTTAAATTACCATTGAGTGATAATAATAATATTAATAATAATAATAATAAAAATAATAATAATAATAATAAAAATAATAATAATAAAAATAATAATAATAATAAAATAATAATAATAATAATAATAATAATAATAATAATAAAAATAGTAATAATAATAATAATATTACAAAAAGAAAAGAAAAACAAATAATAATAATAATCCACGCTCTTCGAAAGTTCCTAAAATTATAGATATTATTATACTTTCTGACTCTGCCGAATCAAAGATGGTTGATGATGTAATAATAATTTCTGATTCAGATGATATTTCTGATGTTTTTCCTGTTGATACTACTTCTGTTATTGTTAATCAATATGGTGGCTCGATAGCACCTATTGTTAACTTCGATTTAAACAAATCACATACCATTGTTAGAATGGAGGTTTCGAATTTAAATTTTGTTGGGTTATTATTATTGAAAGTCGGTTCCCTCTGACTCCTCGTGTCCTTTTTGAATCAAATAAGCAAACCCAACACAGAATAATTTTATTTGCACTTTATCACAATGACAGATCAATCCGTTTTATTTCAATGTTTGTAATCACAATTTCACTAATTGATTTGCATCTTTTAACCACCGTATGACTCTGATTATCTTAGGGTAGGTTGTCCAAGGGAGAACCACTCTTTCTGATAGATAACTTTGACTTTGACTTTTACTTGGATTTAGATTCCTCTACTAACCTAGTTACTGCTCGTTCACGCCGATTCACTCTAGTTAATAATATCTGCTCTTCGTGTCTGGTTAATAATGACTGTCCTTTCGTGTTTTCCCTCTTTATTTTATACTCCTGCTCAGACTGTTTTCCGACGATTGTCAACAAAATTTTCTACATTATTAAATTATTAATAATAATTACTTTCCAGACCGACATTTGTCAACAACGTTTGGTCCATTACTAAATTACTAATTGCGAAATAATTACCTCTCCGTAACTCAGTGACGCCCATTTAATGTTGTTTAGGCTAATTTATCCTGCTATATTATTCCGTCTATGCGCCGGGTTTTCCTCATCTCTCGGGTTTTCCTCAGCTCTCGGATTTTCCACATCTCTCGGGTTTCCCATTGCCTCGGGCTTCCCATTAGTAATTAATTTTTCTTAGTTAATTTCCTTTTTTATCTTATATTATTTTCTAGGGACCCATCACTAAATTTTTATTATTATTTCTGGACTCGTCTCTCAATTTGCCGTTCAACCATACCAATTTCCCCCGATCAATATTACTTTCGAATTTTTTATAAATTTTTTAATCAATATTGTTCTATTATCATTTTTGTGTTTTTTCGATTTACTGTGCTTTTTCGTGATACCCCAACAATTTAAAGTTAATTACAATACCCACACAGTTAATTAATAAATTAAATAATGTTATCAATCAAATGGGATCTGTTAAGATTCAATTTTGTATTGATGTAGAGTTTGAAAAAGAGGGAGAATTTCAATCTTTCATCATTTCAAACTCTGCCAGAATAATGAATGATTCATTTTTAGATGAAGGTGCTACTCTTCTTGACGAAAAAATAATATTAATTAATGACAAAGGTAGTAACTTGTTTATAAATGAAATAAAAGAAATTCATTTTGTTCTTACGAAGTTTTCAGAAATAAATCGGTTGAGTGGTCATGGATTTATTCCAACACCATTATCATTATTAAATAAACATTGTACTGTAAATGTTGCTAATTCCGATAATTTATGCTTCATTTACAGTATTTTAGCTATTTTAAATCATGAAAATATAAGTAACCATCATTGAAATGAAACCTTTAGCTACAACACTTCTGAACTTGACTTTTTACCTTCGGATTTACCTACGAAACCTTGTTACATTCCAAAATTTGAAGCTAAAATCCAAATCTTTCCATTAATGTCCTTACGTATGATGAAAATAATTTAATTAATAATTTTTCTAACCCTGAAGTTTTCAAACACTCTTATATCGAAATAATTCATCGTTCTAAAGTTGTTTGGGGACAACCTATTAATTTTATTTTATTAGAAAGCCTTGATTTTTATTATTATATCGCTGTTACTAAATTAGATAGGCTTTTAAATTATAGGAATCATTCTTTTACTGATACTAGAGTTCAAAGTATATGGTGCCATCGATGTCTAAATAGTTTTCGTAATATAAGTTCATTAAATAAACATAAAGGTTTGTGTGATAAAAATCAATTAGGCACAACTCTTTATACATTACCTTTAAATAAAAACTTGGAATTTAAGAATTGGGCTAAAACCGTTACTCCTCCTTTCGTTCTTTACGCTGATTTTGAGGCTATCTTACCTTCAGATGACATACATTTTCAAAGACATATGCCGATTTTTGCCGGTTTACTTTTAATTAACGATTTTACAGGTGAAAAATCATATAAGAGTTTCCTGGGTGATGATTGTGTAGTTAATTTTCTACAAGAAATAAATAATATTTCAATTAATACTGTTTTACCCTTTTATCAAAATAATTATAAAAAGAAAACATTATTAACAAACTCAGACATTCTTTCGTTTTCTTCGGCAACTTGTTGTTATTTGTGTAATAAGATTTTATCAGTACCGGTTAAGGACCATGATCACTTTACTGGAAAATATTTGGGAGCTGCTTTTTCCAAATGTAATATTTCTCTACAAATAAGGTTTGAATTTCCAGTTGTTTTTCATAATTTGAGAGGATATGATCTTCACCATATCCTCAAGTATGGTATGAGTGATTTTAACACATGGAAAATAAGTTGTATTCCTGTAACAAGTGAAAAGTTTCTTTCTTTGTCTGCAAGAATCAGTGGATTAACTGTAAAATTCATTGATTCTTGTCAATTTATTAATAGTTCATTAAGTAACGCAGTTAAAACATTGACCACTCTTCCTTTAACTCGTTCGGAATTTGTAGGTAATATTCTCGATACTAAAGGCATTTTCCTTTATAACTTTGCAACTTCTCAAAAAGTTGTAGAAACTACATATGAACTTCCACCGATTTGGGAAGATGTAACTGAAGCCGAATATAGTAAGGCTCAATCTATTTGGGAAGAAACCAATTGTAACTCTTTACTAGATTATATGATGGTTTACCTCAACTTGATGTTTTTCTTTTGGCTGACTTTTTCCAGCAATTTCGTTCAAAGTCCTTAGCTCATAACCGATTGGAACCACTTAACTTTTATGGAATTCCCGGTATGTCTTGGGCATCGGCTCTTATGACTCTTGACGAACCAATTGAACTTCTCTCTGACATGGAGATGTATAATTTTTTCGAAGGGGGAATCCGTGGTGGATTAACCTTTGTTAATAAAAATCACGTAGTATCTGATGACAACACCGAACTGCTTTACATTGACATCAATAATCCCTATGGTTGGGCTTTAAGTCAACCATTACCATATGGAAATTTTGAATGGGTTACTGATACTAATCAATTAAATAATTTAATTAGTTTTTTCAATAAGGATCTTGAATCACTGTCATTTGCTGTCACATTTGAAGTAGATTTAGAAATCCCAACATTTCTTCATGATAAACTTAATGATTTTCCAGTAGCTGCTGAAAAGATGTGCGCTCCGGGTTCTAAGGTTAAGAAGTTAATGCTTACACATTATCCAAAGAAGAATTATGTTCTTCATTGGAGACTTGCAGTTTTTTGTTTCTTTACAAATTAAAATTACACATATACATAGAGTCATTAAATATAATCAAAATTCAATATTTAAAAAGTATATAAACACTAACACACAACTTAGAGCGCAATCAACCAATGACTTAGATAAAAATTATTATAAACTTTTAAATAATAGCCTCTATGGAAAAACCGTTGAAAATCTTAAAAAACGAATTAATTTAGGATTACGTAATTCCGCAAACAAGTTAATTAATTATTGCTCAAAACCAACTTTTCGGAAATCATTTAAAATCGACAATGATTTGGTCTCTGTGTTATTAAATAAGGAATCGGTGTGTTTAGATCGACCGAGTTATATTGGACAAACTCTACTCGATTTATCTAAACTTAGGATGTATCAATTACAATATATAGAGTTAGAAAAATATCGAAAAGAATTCACTTCTGAAATTAATATAGTTGCTGGGGACACAGATTCCTTTTTTCTAGAAATTAAGAATTGTAAGTTAGACATTCTTTTATCTGCTATGGTTCGTGATAATCTCCTCGATACTTCTAATTATGACCCAAAACATCCCTTGTATAGTAGGAACCTTGATTCTGTCATTGGAAAGTTCAAAGACAAGAATAAAGGACTTAAGTACAAGGAGTGGGTGTTTCTTCATCCAAAATGTTATAGCCTCTTGTCTGAAGATGAAAGTATCAAAGCGAAGGGTATAACATTGAAGGGTAATGACTTAAAACATAAGTCATACCTAGATTGTTATAACAAAAACTTTATTTTTTCGGTACCACAAACTCGTATTACTAGTAAAAAACATCAATTATTTACAATTAAAAACAGTAAAACTGCATTAACAAATAAGGATGATAAAAGGGTTTGGGTGTAGAAAAATATAATTGTAGCATATGGTCATTATAGGAGAGGTGATGCGGTTTTAGGTAACAGTCCAGAAGAATTTTCAGAATTTAATGAAGAATATGACGATTATGAAGATTTTATTACTCGGATATTTTTGATTTGAAATAAAAATTAATCTTTTTTATTTAATCTTTATTGTCAATAAAAATTTTTCTATGAAAGTTTGTTATTTTTACAATTCAAAATTTATCTATGATTTATCTTTTTTACATTGAAAAATTATAAATAGACTTACAATTAAATTTTAAAAATAAATAAAAAAAATGTTAATAATAATAAAATAAAATAATAATAATATAAAATAAATAATTAATTAAATATAAATAATAATATTAAATAAATAATTAAATGAAAATAAAAAATAATTATTTAATTCACTTCATTAAAACAAACAATTTAATTTAATAATAATATAATTTAAAAATAAATAAAATAATTGACTAGATTAAAATTAATAATAATATAATTAAAATATAAATAAATAATATTATTGACTTAAACAAATAATTAAAGTAAATAAAAATAAAAAAAAAATTCATGATTTTTAGTCGACAGGCGATTTAAACCAATTTTATTTTTATGGGTTTTTTAAGTATGAAAAAATATTTAGGCTTTTTATTTGATATTTTTTAGGTTCTTTAATCGGGTTTGACCCAATTTTATTCGAAAAATACTCCTCAGTACGACCAATCATAGGCGATTTAAGCCAATTTTTATTTTTTAGGCTTTTTAATCGAAATCCTTAGAATTTTTTATCATGAATTAAAAAAATTTTAAAAATGTTAAATTTAAACATTTAAACAAAAAATTATATTAAATAAAAAATGCATTAATTAAAACAAATATTTAAAAAAAATTCGTTCATTAAAACAAATAATTTTAAAAAAAATGTTCATTCATTAAAACAAATAATTTTAAAAAAAATTTAACCCCCCTCCATGAAAAAAATTTTTTTAGAGGGGGTCTTTGTTTTTTTTCAAGCCAAATATCCACGGGCATAGTCCTCATATTACACTACTATTAATAATTTCAGTATCTTCATCATTAATATTTTCTTCATCATTAACAATTTCTTCATCGTCACTCGGAAATTCCGAATCACAACTAGAATCTTCTTTACCCAATGCTTCAATTAGAGTCAAAATATCTCTAATTTTTACATCTGTTATTTCTTCGAGTTTATCGAACAAAAGGTTTATTAAATATTCTAAACGAAAACTAATTAATTATTTTATATTTTATATTTTACCTTTTTCAGACATCATTTTAAACAATTTTAAAACTACTTATAATTTTGTTTATAGAATATGTTGTAAAGAAAACAAACGAAATCTGTTTAAATACATTTATTAACATTCACATTAAACACTAAAATATACATTAAAATAGTTGTGAAAGTCTAACAGTTACAATTTTTCAGGTTAGAGAAAACAAATCATTTTGATCAGCTTTATATCCTTGTATTGTTATTGTTAAATACCAGTTTTCCTATTCTTTGAAACCTATTTCTGCAAATAGATCATAATATCTGGTATATTGACAGGTGAAGAATGTATTTTGACTGCATTTTAAATTCGAATTGATCTTATTGAAAACAGTATTAATATCCTTGATATCTATCATTGAGAGTGTCCCAGATTGAAATTGAGTTCGATTGAGTTTGACTGGATTCACCAATTGCATATTGATAGGCTCCTTTAAAAAAATACATTTTATAATTGAAGAACAATTGAACTGGTTGGACAAGTTCTTCTTTAAAAGAGCTCACTATTTTCTTGGTCATGTTTAAATTATGATCTTTATAAGGTGGTGACGAGTTTTTATACCCTGGCTAAATACTGATTAACCAATCAGAATTGTTGTTGCATCGATGTTGCATGTATTTCTATACAAGTCTATATTAAGGTGTTTCTATTATTACTTATTACTATTATTACTAACTATTAAAGCTTTCTAAGTACTACTATTAAAGCAAATACTAATAAACACATAAATACTATTATTATTACTAACTATTAATACTAAATAGAACCAAAAACAAATCAAAAAACAAGTAAAACACAAAACATTTATTTCCTTAAAAGTTTAAATTTCGAAAAGTTTCTAACCGACTTCACTAGGCTCCATTCAACATATCGCTGGTGACGGAAATTGCAGCAACTACAATCAAGAATACATTGGTATTCATGTTGAATTTCTTTTTCGATCCTATTGATTTTGTTGTCCCATGGCGCCTGCTTTATTAGCTCCGAAATCATTATTCGAGGTCTGAATGGTTTGAGACATGTAGATATCAGCTCAAAAACACCAGTGAGTTCTAAAAACGTTGTTAAAATTGCAAAACCAAAATATAAAGTTGGTGATCACGTTAGAATTAGAACAATATCTATTTCACCTTTCATCGAAAATTTCGATAGTAATTGGAGTGATGAAGTATTTAGGATTACAAAAATTAATACTAAACAGAGTCCTGTAATGTATGTACTATTGAAATTGTTAAGGATGGATTATGCAAATTCAGTCTGAATAATAACATTTGTGAAGTTACATTTGATAGAAATTTGGCTAATACATTGGGATTAGATAAGCAAACATATCGGACAAGTGCTTTTAGTGTACGCAAACTAAAAATAATAAAACTTCATAGACAAATGTTCATATATACTAACATCATCGATCCTATAACTGTTGGTGATTCTTTGGTTCCTCTATTGAAATCTGTTTGAGTTGATAAACATGACCAGGATGAAGTTGTTAATATAAATATCGATAATTCCATGTACTTATTGGTATCAACATTATGTATAAACAATATAGAAATAAATATTCGTGATAATAGCGGTAAATGTATTGAATTTAGTAAAGATACAAAAACTCATTTGACATTACATTTTCGTAAATTAGATGGCCAATAACGATATTATTAGTATGTATAGAAGTAGCCAAAGTGGTCTTGAATTACCATATTTTATTGGTAAACAGTACGGATCTGGATGGTTGAGAACAATTCGTAGATTTTCACTTCCTATTCTTAAACGCCTTGGTAGTTTTGGTATGAAAACTGCTAAAGATGTGATAATGAATGAGCAGAAAATATTACCATCTCTGAAATCAAATGCATTATCTGAGTTAGGGAAAGTTCTGCCTAGTGTTGCAGGTATGTTTCAAAAATAGGAACCGGCACCGGCCCAAAAACGTAAAAGACATCATAAACATATAAACAAACGAATGAAAGGACATGGAACTATATTTCAAAAATGATTTGTGGTAAATCTGAATTGTGTTTATTTGATAGATCATCTCCCCAAGCAGTAGTTAAAATGGGTGACTTTGAAGATGTATTCCGATGAATTCTATTATGGACAGTAGAACTGATATTGAATTTTATATTAATGGTTCCAAAACTGAATATCTAGATTTGAACGATACATTTTCTTTCTATAAGGAACAAATATTTGGAGATAGAAGAATGCTCAACTTTATATTGGTAACATTTAAAAGTGAATCTCAATATAATGGATCATACACTGCATCGAGCTCAACTTTCAAGAATTTTGGTGTAACATCGTTAACTTATTCGAAAAATAGTGATTGTAGAGAAACATATACTCAGGATTTCGATAATGATAATTATTGTGCTAAATATATGCAGAGTATAGTGAGAAATATGGGTTATTTAGACAAAACCTTAATTATGTTATACCTTAATTGTGTGGTATTACTCTTGATGATTTTAAAAGCAAATATCCACTCTTTACATTTGTTTTGGCACCCGATTTTGATGTAAATCAGAGTCAATTAGCTCAAAATTGAAATTTACGATTACATATAAATTTTGCTAAAGCTACAACTGAACCGGTTCATGTTGTAATATATGGAGTATTTGAAAATGAGTTTCAAATAACTGCAAACAGAACAGTGTTGATATAAATGTATAGATAATTTATGATAAATGATTATTAATATTATTGATGTAGTTCGGTTCAGGTCTAATGAATTGGAAACAGATACTAGGACATGAATTTTTAGTGGTTTTTCCTCTTGATAAAATTCCATATTTGCGTAATAATCAAGCCATAATCGTCAATACTTAATTGTCTCATCTCGGTGGAGATTATTAGTTAGCAATATATATGAAACCTAGCAAGATATTTGTATTTGATCCTATGAGTTTTTATTATCCGGCCAACATTGTTTAACTTGGTTATTATCCAATCGATTTGATGTTTAATAAATGTATTAATGTTATGTTTTAGTATTTTAATTATTATATGTTTAATTAATATTTAATTAATGATGCCACCGTTCCTGATGATGCTATAGTTTCTGCTATATATTATTAAAAATGTTTAAAAATTAATATTTTTATCATAATAAGTCATTTTAGATATTATTAACATTTATTATTATTTAATACCATTTACAATAAATTAAATAAAAAGAAATATTATTAATTAATTTTTATATTTATTATTATTATTAACCCTATTATTTGTTGAAAAAGTTATATTCGATGAAAAACTTATAATATGTATTGAAAAACTAATAATAACTGATGAAAAAGTTATGACCATATTTTATTGAAAACTTATAATAATATTTATTGAAAAGTTATGATATTATTTGCTGAAAAACCTATGATATTATTTATTGAAAATACTAATAATAATTGATGAAAAAGTTATGATATTTATTGAAAAACTTAAAATAATATTTATTGAAAAGTTATGATATTATTTGCTGCAACACTTATAATAATGATTATAAAATAATTTTATAATATTGGTCATATGAAAAACATAATATTTTATGAATATAAACATTTATCATTTATCGATATTTAAAAGAATTAAATTTTTTATAAATGATAATAAGTTGACATATATATATTTTATCTCATCAACATTTCATACAGTAAAATGTCATGATGAAATGAAGCTTTGAATTGAAAAAAATAAACAGTAAATTATATTTAAAAATTTTTGAAAATTTGAGAAATTTTGAATGACTTGTAGAAATTTTTTGATGAGTCATGGTCTTTGTTTAAATGACCGTGAGAAAATTTTAAGTTATCTTGAAAATTATTATGAGTCAACCAGTGACATTGAATGAGTCATGGTCATTGCTTAAATAACCTTTAACAAATTTTGATGACTCATCGTCTTTGTTTCAATGACCTTGAATGAGTCATTGTTACTATCACATGAGCAACATAACGAAAGTGCTTACAGAAGTAGCGTTAAACAAGGTATTCCTATATATATATACTCGGCTTTTATAAAATTATAACGACTTATTTAAAAAACCTTCAACTATTTATTTAAAGGTGGTATGTCTTTGAAAACTGTCTGTACGATGAACTTCCCACAGATAAACAAAAATAACATGTTAACAAACCTGGAAAATTATATTTTATATTTCTTATAGATGTAGGCTTGGAACGGGTCGTTGAGTATTTAGACTCTATGACAGAATTTCTGTGTTTCGAATTTTTCATTAGCCAAGGCTTCCCATTAGAAAATCAAATAATTTTAATTAGTTTGCATTTTGCCTATAACTTTTTATATTCGTCTCAGAATTTGAATTTACCCGTTTCGCTGGATTAATATTAACTTTTTGTACTTTTTGATATTTTTGTACCATTATTCTGTTTCCTCCATTTTATCCAGCCCAAATAAATTCACCAACTTGGAATAATATTTTTCTTTATTTTATTTGTTTTGAATAAAATATGCTTTTGTGGAGAACCTTTAACGTTTCTGCACTCTTTTGATTATTTTAAGATAAAGTTGTCGGTTTTCACTTCGTAAATGTTTCTATTACAATAAATTAGTTTTAAAAACCTTTACTTCTGTAATAAGCCAGTTCCTAATTGATCATTCTAGCTTAAATGTGATGAAAATCTAAAATTTTAAAATAATAATATACAAATTAATTGTTACAAACAAATGATGAAAATAAAACAAAAAACACATTTTATAAATTTCTATGTACAAAAACATGAAATAGTAATTTCTACTTTAAAAAAAACATTTTAATTAATATAAAAAACAAAAATAGATTGATATAAAATTAAAGATAAAATTGTATTATAAAAATAGAATAATCATTTAAAAATTTAAATTTACTTCTTTGAATTTTTATAAGGATGTTGTTTATTATTATGTTTTGGCTTACGCTTTTGTTTGGAATTTAGTTCTTCTTGTTTATACTGACAGTTCTCACTATTATCAGGCTGGGGGATATTAACCGGATTTCCGGAATTCTGCTGGTAAGATAGATATTGTTGATAGTCAGAATACTGACTGTAGTATTGTTGACAATAATCATAATATTCCCGGTATTGTTGACAATAACTATTATATTGCTGACAATATTCAATATACTGCTGATTTGTTAAAGTTGAATTATCATAGGAATAATTGGGTTCGTTTGGATGTGTTGCGCTACTATAAAAGTTGGAGACCTGGATGTTTCCTTGACGATTACTCTTTTTATTTATTGAAGCATTCTTCTTACCCCAACTGCATTTCACTCGATGTCCATTGATAACACATCCGTTCATTTGCAGAATCGTGAGTTTCAAAATTCAGAAATGCGTGATTTTTCTCGGGAAAAGATTTAATATTTTTAATCGTTCCGAATCGTTCAAAATACGAAAGCAAAGTTTTATCGTCGACTTGATCAACACTAACATAAACAGACGTATTATATTCCTGGGATTCATCTGAAAACTCGTCTCCGACCTTTGATGTAATTGAGTTAGCTGAGATTTTAGTTTTAGTCCCCCAATTGCATTTAATTTTCTTTCCATAGAAAATGTTATTATTCATCTTTGAAATGGCATCGGTTGCTTCACTTCTTTGACTAAAAGACACGAAAGCATATCCTTTTGGTTTCCCATCTTGATTGCGAACCATCTTGACTTCGACAACCTTTCCAAACTTTGAAAATTCAACTTTTAAAATATTTTCATCGATATCAATACCGATACCACCAATAAATATTTGTGTCGGTATCGAATCTGCAACAGTTGACAACGTGACAGAGGTGGATTTTTCAGTATTGGTTTCAAATGGTGAAAGTTCAAGTATAGAATTATCATTTGTTGAAGGTTCATCGGTTGCATTTTCGTATTCTTTTGAATCATTATTTACTACTTCTTTAACCTCTTCTTCACAAGCCGAATTCACTTGTAAGCTTTGTGATCCCATTGTAAAGCCGCTCATTCCAAGCGCATTTTTTGCAGAAACTTCATTTTCAAATTCTACGTAAGCTGTGAAGGTTTCTCCATTGAATTCATTTGAAATACACGGACCAAATGCTTCAAAAATGCTTTTCAAATCATTTTCAGTGATTGTTTCTGGAAAATTTGAGATATAAATTGTGTTTCTGTTTTTATTTTCCATTGAATGAAAATTCTTTCTTTTAGATTTAATAAATATATTTAAACAAAATTTATTTTATTTTTTAAAGAAATAAATTTCACACATTTTTTCCAACAAAATTTAAACAATTTTAGATTTTTAGTACTAAAAATTGTGTTTTAAAAAATTTGAACATTTAAACAATTTTTATTTTATTTAATATATGTAGGACAAAGGAGCAGATACAAAAAATATTAATGAAATCGAGTAAAAATAATTAAAAACTTATAAAAAATCTATTTTTTTAATTTGGATTTAAATTTAAAAGTTTAAACGTTTTCAGAATTTTATTGCATAATTTTATATGGGTTTTATTAATACAAACCTTTTTAAATATGCAATTTTGTATTGAATATTACACATTTCGTATAATAATATAACATGTCAATTCTTTTTTCAAAATAAAAACAAACATAAATTAAAGGAGGGCGCGAAAAATCACCTACCGTATAAATACACAAATGAAAATAAAAAAATATTTTTATAGATACAAATATGTGTATTAAAAAACTGCGTAGGAAAAAGCACCCATTCGTTTTTCGTTTGTTTCTCCATGTACTCTGTGCCCCAGTAGTGTGCTTTTAATCATTTTCGGCTCAACCTCCCTATCCGAGAATTTGTTAGAAAAATAATTTGCAAATCTATCAACCACCTAATAAAAATTTCCAAACTTGTTAACTTGATAAAATAAAATTTGATAAAAATAATTTGCAAATCTTTCAACCCCTTTATAAAAATTTGTTATTTTGATAAAATTGCAAAACTATCAAAATTACTCAAATTAAGTGTTTCGCCGAAAATTCTTAAAATCACACTACTTAACATGGAATGATAAAAATAAGTTTCTTAAATTTCTTAAATTTTATAATTTTCATAATTTTTTAATTTTTAATTTTAAAAATATGGTAACTCGAGAAAAATATTTTTGTGAATCTTGTTATAAATATCTTTCAAAAGCTCATAAAGCAAATCATGAAAGAACTAAATTCCACCAAAAATTGTCTCACACCTCAAAATTCTGGAGCGCCAGCGACTGCCTTCCGGGGAGATTTACAAACTGTAAGTTCTAAACATCCAGAATTTCCATGGGCAAAATATCCAGGAGAACATCATCTTCCAAAATATAATTATTTGGGTCAATTGGGTTCAAGTGTGTTTTACAAAAGAACATGCTAGTGTTTGCTAATTCATAATAAAATAATTAAACTAAAAATGGATTTAAAAGGGAAAAAGGAAATCCTATTTTCGTGGTATGTGTAAAGAATGCGAAAGTATATATGATAAGATAAGAGAACAAAAATATAAAGAGAAACGTTTATTAAGAATAAGAAATTTGAAAACTACTGGATAGGCACCATATTAAATAAACTAAATAAAATCATTATTAAGTAAATTAAAATAAATTTTAGAAGACCTCGCAATGAAATTCTCTAAAATTAAATAAAAGAAAAAGTTTTGTGATATTTTTTAATTTACTTAGATTAATATATGTGTTTTTTTAATAAGATGTGTAAATTAGTGTTCTTTAAATATAGAATTTATTTTTTGAATAATTGACTTTGTTAAATTTAAAATTTCGCTCAAGAGCCTTTGAGTCATGAAAATGTTATTGAATACTTTTCATCATGGATCGAATACCAAACTACTTCCCGATCAAACAACTATTTTAACAATAAAAGTATGTACAAAGTGTAATATTGAAAAACCTATAAGTGAATTTAGGAGTAGATTAAAGAGGGATTATGATGTTTATAATTGTTTATAATAAAGATATTTGAACAAAATATGGAATTTAATTTAATTTTAAGAAAATAAATTTCTTTTCTGATTTTTCTGAAAAACAATTTAACCCTAATCGGTTTAGGCTGTTTTGTGACAATCGAGCCCGGTGTGTCTTTAAGACACAAACGAGAAATGTATGAGAAAATAAATGAAATTTAATAATACCATTCATAAATTCATTCAGCCCATATAAAAAATGTGGGTTGTAAAAAATATTTTTAACAGAAATATCGTGATTTAAAGTTGAAATGTACCCAGAGATAAAATCTCGACAGATCAGGGTTACAAAAAATTTCCAATATTTAATAAAATATAAAATTTTTAAAAAACGACAAAAACGAAGAATTTATGAAAATGTTAATTTTAAAATATTTTTAAAAATGTTACATCATTTTTATAAGGTTTGAAAATAAGGAACTAATTTTCAATGTATTTCTGTTGTGAAACATGTATACAACATCAACAAATATTTACTTATAAAATATTTTTACCATTAATTTCTTCGTTTCTAAAATTAAATTTCCTCAATTCTACTTCATTTTCTTTTAATAAATAATTTTTTTACAATAGAATTGTTGGGGTTATGTGATTTTCAAAATTATGATAAATATAAAACAAAATTTGGGAAAATAAAATAATTAATTAAAAATAATCAAAAAATCAATATCAATATTTTCCTGGGGAAATGGGTACGTGCCGATGCCAATTGACGAGACAAGTACCAAAATAATAATATAAAATTAATTTGTGGACCCATAGAAAAAAGTTAACAAGAAAATAAAAATTAATTAATTAATTAAAATAACGAAAACAAATAAATTAAATTAGAGAGAAATTCTGAAAATTTAATTAATTTAATTATCTAATGGAACTAATTATTCCATATTATAATTTTATCTGAAGTTCTCTCCCGGGAACGGCGAAGCGGCCAAAATATAAAAAGAAATTACTTCACTAGTTCTCCGGGAGTCCAATCAAAACTTTGCTAAAATTATTTAGTTGTTGAGGAGTGATTCCTATATAAGGGAATCTCAAATCAACAACTGGACCACAAAATTCCAGATTAAATTTGAGCAGCCAGCTTTTATAAAAATTTATTGAGAAACAGTTTGTGAAATTGAACACAAAATTAGTGTTGAGTCAGACTTAGGTCAAGGAGATTTTTAGAGATCTACTATATTACTGATTAAAAGGTGGCTTCTCATAAGAATCCTTACCATTGTCGAATTTATTTGGAAGTGTAAATCGTTGTACAATTGTTGGTATTTCAGTGTTATTCAATTGCTTTTCAATTCAATCACTTTTTCAATTGCTTTATTTTATTGTTAGACTTTTACCATAATCAAAAGTCCCTACACATTGGCAGAGATGATATGAGATTCGAGATAAATCTTTTGGTAGAAATTTGGAAGACCAAAATGTCGACGAAGTGGAACACTACTATGTGTAATTTTATAACGAAATAGGTAAATCAGAGGGTTATGTAACAATATCAACCTAAATCAAGGATGCTGAGTTTGGAGGGGTGAGCCAATTCTTTAGATAAAAGAATATAATGATGATTCTTTGAAAAGCAGCAGCTAGAAAAATAAAACCTAGTGAAGTTTTAGAAGCAACAAAAATTGTTTTACAATTATTTTAAAAGAAATTAGATCCAATAAAGGGATATAAAATATGTTGCTGTAATAGATATGAAAAAATTATCCAAACACTTCAAGACCGATATAGACAGATTTTTTAATGAAGAAAGCCGAAAACCCAAAATTAACTCAAGATAAATTATGTAAAAGCATAGGGACTTTAACATCCACAATAATAAGAATAGGGAAAGACTTAAATATATCATCTCCATATCGGTACGATGTTCAAATAAATGAAAAAACCTAAAACTAAACCCCAACAACCAGCTGTAAAAAGCAAATCTCTTTATTGTACAATATGTTCTAAGACTTTTAAATCACAAAAGAAATATAAAAACCATGAGTCTTTACAACTTTTAGAAGTTTCACGACATTCAGGGTCTTAACCACCATCACAGTTCGTTGAAGAAAGATTTTCCGATAGAGAAATTGATGAAAGGATAAAAAAATCATTTAAAAATGGAAGCGAATAGTGAATCTTTAGAAATAATGAAAGAGGATGATATTTTGGATTTAACGAAATATGATCCTTCGGTGAGAAAAAAATCTAAAATGTTTCTTATAGATTTTAGAAAACAGAATATAAAAACACAAATAACTAAAGCCGAATGATTTTATATGCACCACCCACAGAAACCTTGATTCGTGCGCTTGTTAAAGATAAAGGTAATCTTGATGGAAAAAACCAGGAATTATTAGTGGAAGTTAATTATTATAATGATAAATTTGGGACTATAAACTAAGAATGGTTGAAGAAAAAGGGAAATCTTCATACTGTAAAATTTTCCGATTATGAAAAGGCTCGAGATACAAAATGAGATGAAAAAGGAAAAACAAGAAAGGAGTGAAAAAAAGAAAGAAAATGTCTGAAAACCAAAAGTCTGCTAAAAAGGTTTTTTGTTTGTAAACCATGCAAAGAAACAATTTTTTTGGTGGGGAGCATAATAAAACATGAATAAAAATAATAAAATTTTAAAATTATCAATATCAATTAAAATTAATTAAAATTTTGAAAAAAGTAAAAATCAATATTTTTCGGGGGGGGGGGGTGGTAACCGGTGGCAAATTTGATTTAAAGACGAATAAAATACTATTAGATTGAAATGAGGTATATTGAAGGATCGGGAGCCCAAAAACAAATTAATTAATTAATTAATTATTTGCCGACGAACCCATTAATCAAGGGCCACAAAAATTTTAAATAAAAAAAATTCAATAACCTCTCCTAAATGCACAGGAGTATTTATAAATTCTGGATTTTAAGCACATTTTGTAAGATGTAAAGAACAATTAAAAATCCCACCAGAAGAAAAAAATCCATCAAGAAATTATTAAGCGTAAAGAAAAAGAAGAAATTTTAAATATGAATTCTGTTAAAGGAAGAATAAAAATTGGATCACCAAAAAATGCTGTTATGAGTCTTAAGAAATATATCTTATTTTACAAACAAGATATTCTAAATGCGTTATCAAAAGCTCTCCAAGAACAAAAACATATTAAATTTTCTATAAATATGCCCATTAGAAAAGACTTAACCATTGTTGTCGATCCTGATTTCTTTTTCTGTGTCAATAAACCAGATGAGTATATTCATATCACTTAAAGACATTCATAAATTTGAAAAATTAAATAATTTAAGAATAAATATTTATTATCAAGAAACCCCAAAAAGAGGAAAATTATTCAGGTGTATATTTCTCTAATGCAGTGTTTCCCAACCTTTTCATATTCGCCATACACAGCCGAGAATGAGGATATTTCTGCGACACATCAAAAATTAAGAGGAAGTATATAAATTCTTTTCGAGCTATTAAAGGTTAAATTAGCCATGTTACAGCCCGCCATCGCTTCAAAAATGTTTACTAATATAATACATTCTTAGAGATAAACAGAGTAATTCTACAACTATTTATTTTTTTAAACGTTTTATTAAAATTTTATAAAAATGTTAACTTTTCTCGCGGTTGGGAAACACTGCTCTAATGGATAATGAAATAAAATGTATTCACCTATTAATTATCAGTGATAAAAAACATAATCATCATTACGTTTGGATAAAATACTTTCAGAGATTTACACAGACAATTTACTTCAAGTCATAGGAATAATTATCATACCTGTGAACGATGTTTCTACTAGTCAACAACACTCGCAAGGAAAACAAAACATGACCGACTTTGTATTGAAAACAAACCAGCTCTAATAAAAATGCCATATATGAAAATCAATAAATACAATTCAATAATTACACAAAACTAATAAAGCTGCAAGCCGTAACTTATGGGGATTTTGAGGCAATAAATCAACCCCAAAATCATATTGAACAATACTAGGAAATTCTCGAAAAACAAATTATTCAGATTATTGTTTCGTATTTAATGAAAACGAAACTGAGATTGATAAAAAGAACGAATCAGGACGTTTTGGCGCAGGACATATTTTTAAAAAATATATATTGTACAGGATTCATTGAATTTCTTTTTAAAATAAAAATATTTCCTGCACGTACCGTAAAAATAAATTCTTCTTTGAGAATATTTCTTATATTTTTAATATGATTCAACAAATTCCTTCAGCGTATAGGTTCTATGTTAAAAGCCACTATCCAAAAATATTTGAATCTCAGGAATATTCATTTCAAGTACGTGAAGTTCTTGAAGATTTTATAAATATCCTCAATAATTTAGAGCATGAGCTTTATGAATTATTAGAGGAAAATAATTATGGTTTAGATATATTTGAAGAACAAGAAAAGGAATATAAAAAATCGTTTTTATAAGAGTTTTATAGAGGAAAGGAAAGTGAGGAAAAAAGTCATTAAAAAGCCAGTACTAACAAAGTGTACTACTCGATGGCCATTTGGAATTGTTACCAGGCCCGGTTTTAGGTATACAGCGTCGGCAACTGCTTAGGGCACCAATTTACATGGGGAGCCAAATAGTTCTGGGAGGAATCCGATCAAAAGAGACCAAAAACAGATAATAGCAAAGATTTTTAAAAAAACAACCCCAAAATGATATATACAATCTTAAATGGCTTGGAATGGATTAAAATACTTCGTGAATTATACTACCACAATTGCAAATGTAAAAATAATTTAAGTTGTATATGATTTATGAGTTATTCCCTCCATGTTCCGCCGTTTCATTATAAAGATAGCAAACAGTAGCAAAATAATATTTATTTATAATTTTTATTTTTATTTAATTAATTATTGTTTTAAATTAACAGCTGCATTTTCATTAAAAAATAATATTTTTTGAAATACTTGATAATGCACATTTAGTTGCCGGAAACAACAAAATACAAGGTTAATTTCTATTTAAGAGTTTTCATATTACATAATAAAGTCTCATACGTCACCCAAAACCCATTAAAAACATTTGATTTAAATTCATATCTTTAGATTGTTTTTTTAAAATTTTGCTATTATCTGTTTTTGGTCGCTTTTCATTGTAACAGACCTAGTTCTGGTTTCTTTGTCAATACAATCAAATTTAAAAGTTTATAAACTTTATATGGATATATGTATTAGAAGCTTGTTCATTTTTCCCCAGGGGAAAAATGTACACCTCCTATAAATTTTCATTTTAACCCTATTACAGAATATGAACATTGAGACAATAAATAATCTTGCGGACAACACAGCGATTATATAATTCTTTAGAAACTTGAGGTTGTTAAGGAGTGTAATATACTTTCAAGGTTGTGAATGTATGTAAATGTACATTGATTTTGTACTTGTACCGCACACAGAGACGATATGATTTTCTAATTAACATTTATGTTTTTTTAAATGAGCCTTAATGGTCTGTAAATTTTTTACATTTAATTAATTATTTTCTGCTTAAGTGTTGTTTTAAACTAAGAACAGATAAAATTTTCAATAGGTTATGACTGAGGTAGAGTCTAATTTTTAATCGTATTCGAGAATTTTTGTATCCGATACGATTAGACTACCTATAGGCTAAGGCTATATAGGCCTATTTATGTATTCAGCTGAATGGCCAGCGGCGATAATAAATTCTTTATCGTGTGTACTATAATTAGAAATTTCACTGTTCAGTTCATCTCATTGACTCATTCTGCTCACGCTTATTTGGAAGGGAAGGTAAGTGAATTTTTCTCTCTGATATTTAAGTTTTGTTTGTTTTAAAAAGCACGTGCGTCAAACCTTTGTTTGCAATTATTATTATTCCTTATTTTTTTATTTAATTATAATTACAGTTTGATGTAATTTTTTTATTACAAATTTGCTTTTTTGTGTTATATTTACAAATGAATAATTAGCAAATTTGTGTTTTTTGTTATTTTACTTAATTCTACTCGTGTTAGGGGCGGTCAAAAAAAATCTTGCCTGTTGCAGCAAAAAGTCTAGGGCCGGCCCTGCTTTTTAGTTTACAATTTCACTGGAATGTCAAGTTACCATCATTTCATTAGTTAAAACTGTGTTTTTGAATTTTTGAAGGTCTCAGATATAGGTACAAACTTTGTGTTTCCATATAATAAAAAGCTAATTTTATCACTTTTGATAAAGAATATTCATTTGATAATTGTGAATATTGTAATTTGTGCAAGAAGATCGTAGATAAAGTTAGAGACCACAACCATTTTACAGACAAATATTTTGGTCCTGCCTGTAAAAATTGCAATGTTAATAGGGGAATAAAAGACTTATTACCTGTAGGTTTTCATAATTTACCTTAATAAAAATAATAAAATAATTTCTAAATTTTTAAGATTTTTCATTCATATCCATCTGTTTTTTGTATTATATTAATTTTTTCAAACTATGTACCTACCTATTACTTTTTTCAATTCAAAAACTTACTCGACAACAAAAAAACATCTATTTTTGTTATGAGAAAGATAATGCGCATATAGATACAAAAAAATTATACACATTATTTTTGATGCTGATGTGTTTTGATGTTTTTGTATATTGTATGAAGTAATTGTATGGATTTAGAAAATAAATTGAAAACTAAAAGTTGGTCGAATCAAAAAATGTTGTATGGCAAAATTGTTACTGTTCACTCGGGTGAGAACTTTTTTATACAAAATCTTTTCATATCATTTTTTTGTTACGAAATATTCGTAAAAAACTGAAAAGTTATAGTAGTAAAGTACCCTTTGGGGTTAACCGATTTTGCCCAAAATCTTATCTGTTCAAGATATTCACTATAAAATCTTAAATATGAAATTTCAGACAATTCTGTTCAGCGGTTTAGGGCGTGAACAGACACTCACAGACAGACACCACGAAAAAACCCACTTTTATCGATTTCTCCGTAGTGGAGAAATGCATCTATGCTAAAACCTCGAGTATAAAACTTTGGTGCGATCGCTATACCTATCGCTATAATATTTCATATCGAGATCAGTAAAAATATTTAGCATACTCTGAAATTTAAAAAATTCAACTGAAAATCGAATTTTAAAAATATTTAGCGTCTAGCATGCTCTGAAATTCTTTTAAGTTGCGCAAAATATTTTTGATTTTAAAAGAATTAAGTCATATGCAGTAAAGTTTTAAAAGACCAAAGTAAGTGTAAATTTATATAGTGCAGGATTTAAGAATTTTTACTTAAAGTATATTTTATTTCCCAACGTAATTTTTACATATACACAGTAAGTTAATTTATATTGGATTTTTCTACACCTATTATATTAAATCTATTATATTCTATTAATTTTAACTTGAGGGGGCATAATGGTTGATAGAAAATAATTATCTGGCGCACAAAATAGCAAACGTAAAGCTGAAAAGAAAAATGAAGAAAAAAAGCAAGAAGGTACTTTTCTGAAATATTTTTGTCGCCAAGAATCACAAGATAAAAATCAAAATGAAAGGACTCCGAGAAAACAAGTAGACTGCAATTTGGAAGAGCAAGTTGATATGAACTCTAGAACTGAGCTTCCACATACGATTGTGGAAGAAACCATAGGAGAAATTGTAGATGAACCTAAAGAAATTGTAGAAGAAACTACAGAAGATACTGAAGAAATTTTAAATAATGAAACTTCGGAAATATTAGAAAATGTAAATTCGAGTCTTGATTATAGTGATCCGGCAACTTGGTTAAATTCATATGATTTATGTTTTGACCGTTTAAGACGAATTTTGGTTGAGCACGGACCAGAACAAATTCAAGAATTTGATTTTTCTCAAAATTATAGCCATAGAAAATTTTCAAAAACATTTTATAGAAGGAGACTTTCAAATGGAGAAGAAATGCGGCGTCACTGGGTACAGTATTCCAAAACAACTGATTCAGCATTCTGGTTTTGTTGCAAAATTTTTAATAATAACCAGCGTGTAATACAACTTTCCGATAAAGGATCAAACAATTAGAAATACATGTCTGTAATTGAGAAAGGCATGAGAAAAATAAGGATCGTTTAATTAATTTTCAAAACTGGAAGGAGCTAGAATTGCGTTTAAAAAAACTGAAACTCTTGACTAAGATAATTTGCGTCTCATAAAACAAGAAGAAAAGCACTGGCAACAAGTCTTAAAAGTCTTATAGGTCTAGTTAAAGTGCTTGCTATGCAAAATATTACATTTCGAGGAAGCAATGAAAAATTATATTGTCCTGGAAATGGAAACTTCCTTAGCTTTGTCCTCTTTTGATCCAATTATGAGTGAACATTTTCGTAGAATAAAGAACAAGGAAACCCATGTTCATTATTTTGGAAAAGATATTCAGAATCAGTTAATACAACTTTTATCTAATAGTATTAAAACAAAAATCTTGAATTCGATTTCCATGGCTAAATATTTTTCAATAATCCTAGACGTTAGTCATACTGAACAAATGACGTTAATTATTCGTTTTGTCCACATAAATACAGAAAATTGTGATTTAGATCCGATATGCATATAAGAACATTTTTTAGGATTTGTATAACTAACAAACACAACTGGGGCTGCCATGACCCATAAAATCGTTCATATGTTAGCAGATATGTCATTACCGATTGAGAACCTATGTAGTCAAGGATACGATAATGGTAGTAATATGAAAGGGAAAGAAAATGGCGTGCAACGACGAATTCTGAATCTTAATCCACGAGCATTATTTGTACCTTGTTCTGCGCATTCATTGAATCTCGTTGTTAATGACGCTGTAAGCTGTTGTTTGGATGTAACGTCATTTTTTATGTTAGTGCAACGATTATATGTCTATTTTTCCGCTTTAATACGTCGATGGGAAGTTTTAAAGTGCCACGTTTCAAACTTGACAGTGAAGCCATTGAGCGATACCAGATGGGAGAACCGAATTGATGCCCTTAAACCCCTACGATATCAACTAAGTGAAGTTATTGATGCGCTTATTAATATTTTTTAATATACTTCTCAAACCGGAGTTTCTGGCAATACTTCACGTATAGAAGCACAAGGCCTAGCAAAAGCCATTTCAAATCTCGAGTTTGTAGTTTCTGTTATTATCTGGCATGATATTCTTTTCAACATAAATATTACAATTAAACAACTTTAACCTAAGAAAATTAATATTCAAGATGCTATTAACCTATTTGTAGAAACCAATTAAATTTCTATTTAACTCCCGAAATGATGAAGGGTGTGAAAGAATATTGGTAGATGCATGAGAACTTGCTGAAGAATCAGAAGTTCCCCCGATCTTTGAACCAATTCAGCTTATCAGAAAACAAAAAACAGTTCGAATATGAAGTCAATGATGAACCCATTCAGAACTCAAATGAAAAATTTAAGATCAGCTTTTACTTCGCAGTTTTTGTTATACCTTTAATATCTGTGGAGCAGAGGTTCACTCAAATGTCAACGATAAATTCCACATTTGGATTCCTATACAGCATACACAATTTGCAAAATATTTCGTCGACGAAGATATTAGAAGATTGTCTTAAACTTGAAAATATTTTACGGCATGTGATTCTAAAGATATTGATGGTATAGAGTTAAAGAACAAATTAATAAATAAAACAAGACATATTCCGAAAAACTTATTACCGGTAGATGTACTTAATTATATGTATTATAGGCATAATTATAGGCATATGTAAATATTCGTCGCTTTGCGAATTTTACTAACCCTACCAGTTTCGGTAGCAAGCGATGAACGTAGCTTTTCGAAGCTTAAGCAGATCAAAACATATATTAGATCTACAATGTCACAAGAACGGCTTGTAGGATTAGCAATGGTGTCGATTGAACACGAAATCGCGGGATATATTGACATGAAGTTGCTGCTTGAAGATTTTGCTAAACTGAAAGAACGAACAATATAATTTTAAATAGTTCTTTTTTTATATATATTTTTGTTGAATAAATAAATGAAATCCAGTTATTTTATTTTCATTTACTTGTTTTATTAATTGAGCCAAATACTCTAGCGCCGGCCATGTACTAGCAAGAAATGCAGTAATCTCAATTATTTATATTTTAATATTTATTTAAATTTTACTAAATTGAAAAATTTTATAATTAGTAGTGTGTAATTATATACTAAAATTTGAAAATCCAATTAATTAAATATTTATTTATCGATCTGCAAATGACAGTTATGATCGTGATTTACAACGTGAAACTCACTGCAATGTGGATGATTTGGGTACATTTGTTGAAATGAATCTTCCGAAATTGGTTCCAGAACAATACTTTGTATATAAAAAAATCATGTAAGCAATTTAAATGAAAGCGGCGAATTGTACTTCATAGATGCGCCCGGAGGTACAGGGAAAACGATTCTCATTTCAATCATTTTTGCAACCATATGATCATAGAATAATATTGCATTGGCAATTGCATCATCTGGAATTGCTGCAACACTTTTGGATGGTGGTCGAACAGCACATTCAGCTCTGAAATTACCATTGCATTTGCAAACCAGTAAGACGCCAACATGCAATATCACCAAAAATTTCGGAATGGGCAAAGTTCTCCAAACATGTTAACTTATCAGATGGAACGAATGCACAATGACACATAAAAAAGAATTGGAAGCGTTTGATCGAACGCTGCAAGACTTGAGGAAAATGGACAGTCTTTCAGTGGAGCACAATTTTACTCTCTGGTAATTTTCGTCAAACTCTGCCAGTTATTCCTCGTTCAACACTGTCTGATGAACTTAATTCATGTCTCAAATCATCAGTTTAATGTCGAAATGTTAAGAAATTGACTCTGAAAACCAACATGCGTGTTCAACTACAAAACGATGTATCCGCCGAACGTTTCACAAAAAAATTGCTGGATATTAAGAATGGGAAGATTACAATAGACAGATCTACATAATGTATCGCACTACCAGCAAACTTTTGTAAGATGGCATCATTTAAAGACAAATTGATTCCACAGGTTCTCCCAAATATCACGCGAAATTACAAAAATCATCAGTGGGCTATATTAGCCACCATTAACAATGATGTGAATTCCAGCAATTTTAAAATTCAAAGTGGAATACCAGGCGAAGCAACAACAAGTAAGTCCATCGACACCATGATGAATCAAGACGAAGTTGTCAATTACCCAACGAAATTCTTGAATTCACTTTATTTGCCAGGTATTCCACCACACATTTTAATATTGAAAATTGGAGTGCCTTTTATTCTTCTCCGAAACGTCAATCCACCACAACTTTGAAACGATACGAGATTTTCGGTAAAAAAATTATGAAAAATGTCATCAAAGCCACAATTTTTGAATGACAATTTCAAGAGGGAAAATGTACTATTACGACGAATTCCAATGGTGGTAACAGATATGCCATTTGAATTTAAATGTTTACAGTTTCCGGTACAAATCGCTTTTTCAATGACCATTAAGAAGCACAATGACAATCGCTGCAAGTATGTGTAATAGATTTGGAGAATCCGTGCTTCTCACATGGACAACTGTATGTGGCCACTTTACGTGTGAGAAAGCCTTCCGATTTATTCGTATACAGAACGGACGAAAAAACAAAAAATATTGTATATTCGAAAGCACTCAAATAAATAAATAAATAAATAGTTTTAAAATAGATAAATTTCAATGTGTTGTTTTAATCTTTTTCGTCCTTGAATTTAAATTCCTTTGAAATCACAGCAACGCGCAATAGGTAAGCTAGTAATCAATAAAAGTGAATTTCTTTTCTAACAAAGACTTGTGGTAAACCTCAGAAATCTTGAAAACTAAAATATATATTTGATTTAATTGATTTTCCATAAATTATTAATTGTATGAACTATAAATAATGTAACATTCTTTTGAATTAAATATCATTAATTAGATTCATCGAAATTTATCCATATGAAATCATTGCCGAATTAACCTCTGGTCGTCAAACAGTTTCGTCGAGACGTAGAATACTACTACTACAAAGCACTAGAACGAAGACAGAAAGCCGAATCTCTGATCCTACGATGTCGCAGACAGGAACAAATGTGGATGCGAACGGGCGTCTCTTATAAGCTGGTCAACAAAACGAGCTTCTGAATACTCAGTACCTAGAAGTGGTCAAAAGAGTGCGAATCATGGATAAGGATATCTACGAGCTAAAGATAAGAGACAGCATCCAGAGTGGCATAGAACGAAGCTATCATACCTGCAACATATTAAGCGGGTGAAATACTAGAGTCAAGCCCATTAGAACCAGAAACAAAAATCTGGATATAAGAACCCCAATTGCGCACTAAATCCAATGACCCTAGGCTAGAAAAAGCGGAACGGGCCAGGAAGAGAAAGTTAAAAGTGGCAGATTGATTGGACAAATGCGGAAACTGACCTCAAATATGTGACCCCCAATTAATCGACACATTTATTTCATTTTAATTATCAATAAAGGCAAAATCTTGTTTCATTTTACTTCATTATATTCTTTAACTTTGTTTTTCTATAAATTAAAGGGCTTTAATTAAAAGATACCAGGGTTTCAGCAGTCAAGGCAATATGGCTTACCTGTTACTGGTAACCACCCATTGGAATACATTCCCAACGTTATTTTTGTCGGGTATTCAATGGTAATATCTTTTATGCGCGTATTTGATGGAAATTCCCTTGAAAGTGGCCTCAAATCTTATTCTTTTTACCCATCAGGTACCCAGCATTTCTCTCAAAATTTAATGTGTTTTCTTAGTGTTATATCTTTTAGTTAAGCCGTCTTGGTGCTTTATTTTGATGTTATATTACTGATTCGATAAAACAAATCTCAAGGTCACTCTGTTTTGGTCCAACATCTTGATGAGGTGGTGAGCAGTGAATTCATAATAAAATTTGTAGTTATCATGTAATTATTTACATACAATTGTTACATTCTTCCTGTTTGTAAGGTTTCCAACTCGATCCACTTCTATACGTACTAACGAGCTTCTTTATTCCTTTGTTTTAAAACTTTAAATTCCATTTGACTCAAAATTTAATTTCAAAACTTTCCAACAGACGTGGTTAAAATAATAAAGTATAACTCTAAAATCTCGTTCGGAGAGGGGGTCTAGGTGACTAACTTCTGCTTCCTTCAAAATAAGCATATTCTCAAAATCTAGCCAATAGTTGCGAGAGGGATTAGAAAACTATAATGAAGTTCAACTTTTGTGGTTAATTTCCTGATTTCAAAGTATATCATCAATATTCAAAATTAAGAACAATACACGTGGGGTGGATGATAATGTCCCTAAGGCAGTGATTCTTAATCGGTGTTCCGTGGAATTAGGTTAAGTGTTCCAAAAACCTTAGATATTCAGAAAAATATCCAAAATTTCTAAAAATTACCGCGGTCAAGGGGCCTGTCACCTCCCGCAACACCAACTATAGGGTTTATATAGGTTTTGCACAAATCTTGTACCTTCCTTACCAAAAGATTACGAACCACTGCACTAGAGCATCAGGGATATTCACACACACACACGAAAATATTAGAAAAAATTCACCCAAATATTGATTATAAAAGCAATGAAGACAACAACAAAATTTATTAGAAAATTTATTAAAATACATTAATTAAATTATTGATTCTTGCCGATATATTTGCCAGGATTACCTAAAATGGGTTTTTTAAATGGCTGGGCAACCCGGTTCAGCCTCGGTTTCGGTTGTGCGGGAATCCCCATTAATGGTTGCACATTGAAAGGTTTCGATTGGACGTTCCCATACGGTTTCGGTTGGGCTGGTCCGAACGGTTTCGGTTGGACATTCAAATACGGTTTCGGTTGGCCGAGAGGAGGATTCCTTATGAGAGGAGCAGGAACAGAAGGAGGATAGACGTTGTAGCTGTTGTAATCATCCTGATAGGTTGGCATAGCAACGGGATTATAAAACGATTGGTCAGTATAATCGTCGGTAAAACTCGGTTGTTGAAACTGCGGCAATCCATATCCGGTCTCATCGTAGGATTCGTAGGGCTGCTGTCTGCCATTGTATTGATTGATTTGATTAGCTAAATATTTCCTGGTGGCGCCAACATTTGCAATTCGCATTTTTCTCATTGGTGGCGGAGGCAAAATCAGTTTTTTAATGGATTTTTCCGTTTTGATCGCCCAGCTGCAATTCAATTCGATATTGTTCACTACAAACCCATTCATTTGATGGATGGCGTTGCCGGCCGATTCGTGGCTGAAATAATTAATGAATGCCTGATTGTTTCTCGGAAACGCTTTGATGTTTTTTATTTTTCCAAACACTTCGAAATGCGGCTCCAGCAGTTCCTTTGTCACGTTATCGCCAGTGACAAAAACGTTTGTATAGGATTTCGGGGTTTCGTTGAAGATTTCTTCAAGAGTTTTTGAGGCATTTTTACTTGCGACAACAGCGAGATTTGATTTGTTTTTTCCCCAACTGCATTTGATTTTCTCATCATGGAAAAATGTTTCATTCATTTTATCAATGGCGCTTCTTGCTTCATATTCATTGCTAAATGTGACAAATCCGTAGCCTTTGTGCTTACCGTCAGCATCTCGAATGACTTTTGCTTCAATTATGGTACCTAAATGCTCGAAACCGCCTTTTAATATCGTTTCATCGACTTTCGTACCGATATTTCCAACAAAAATTTGCGCTGGTTTGCAATCTTCGGAGGTTTCTTGCTTTAAACTAGATTCTCGTTTTATATTATGTTCTTGTTCAATGTACGCAATTGATATTTCTATTTTAGTCGTTCCCATTTCAACACCATTCATCGACAGAGAATTATTAGCTGAATTTTCATTATCAAATTCAACATAAGCAGTACAAGTTTCTGGATCCAAACTGCAAGAAACACAAAGACCATAGTTTTCAAAAATACTTAACAAATCTTCTTCTGTTACCGATTTCGGTAAACTTGATATATAAATAGTTTTCTTATTTTTGCTTTCCATTTTGCTGCAATATTATAATTAAAATTATTTAAACAAATAGAAGCAAATTAATAGTTAATATAATTAAATTATTATTTAAACTTCATTAAACAATTACTTTAATTGCCATTAATATAATTTGTTATTTAAAAAATCAAAATGCAAAAAATCAATTAAATTTGAATTAATAATGCAAAATACTTTTTATTACATTTTATTAACAGACTAAATTATAGTGGTCTACCTATTTAAAATATTTTATTTTAATACAATTAATAAGTAAATAATGTGAAACCTTAATCAAGAAATACTCATTTCCTATACTCCAAATTATATCTTAAGAGAAAATAGAAATATTATTGCCAGACTAATTATAAATTCAAACTATTATAATTATTGAAATTGTTTAATGTTTACTTATATTACAATAGTGAACCCTAAATAACCTATAACTAAATTGTAATCAAAACACAAAAAAGAAATGAACTAATTAATTTTAAATTTGAGAGATTCTTATAATATTTAATATTAGTATAACTGTATTGTATTAAATCCAAAGTCTCTAATAATGATAGATGACCATTACAATATTTCAAAAATTAGAATATATTAACATTCAGATGGAAAACAAATTTTTAAAGCAAGACAATTATAATTAACCATAAAATAATTATTAAAATATAAATTTTTAATAAAATTAACTAATAAAAAACTTCATATTAATTTACCTCATTTCATTGTCAATTAAATTAATCATTTATTCACATTTCAAACAATAAACAAAGTAAAAACTAAATTATGAATTAAAAAATTGTCTAATTAAGTTTTATTTTTTTATTTTAGTTTAAATAGCAAATATCTTAATTTTCGTTATTATATTTTTATAGAAATATAAAAAAATATATTCTTTGATATAAATTAACGCTAAACAAAAAGTAATTTTAAGCTATAATTATTATTGAACCACAAATAATCGCAAGTTCCTTAACATTTTGACTTTGACTAAAATGCAACTTTTATATTTATTTTATCTATAAAATACTTAAATTATATAATTGAAGACTAAATTCAACTAAAATTTCAGCATTAAAAGAAAACCAGTAACGCAGAAAATCACATGAATCTTGAATTTCAAATCTATTATCCAAATAAACTTTAAAAAAATAGGACATTAAAGAAATAAAAATACTCAAAATTTTATTTGTTTCAAGTTATCAAATTACCAGACGTCTTGGTCCCGAAAATTCTCCTGGACACATGATATGAATGAATACAATCTGCACACAAAAAACTAAAATATACGAGGGGATATCAGATAAGTGCATAAGGAAAAATATACCTACTAAACATTAATCAAAAGTGACGTTTGATAGGTTATGGATGTTTTAACCTTGATTTTTTCTCAAGGCTATTTCGTTCTTGTCAACCCATGCATACAACTGCTGCGTACCTGATGCGAAGTAGATTATTCATACACACACAACCCAAATGTATTCCCATAAGATACGAGTATATGAAAAATTTGGCCATTAGGCACATGTCACAATTGATCTTGGAAATTAATCTTAATGTGGAGTTGTCAGTAAAACGTGAGCCTTATCGCCATGACTGCTAATACCATAGTATACGTCTGGGTTCAAGAGCTCACATCAAAGGTTTCATGCTCATCTTATTATGGGGATAAATAAAAATTAAATATTCCAATTAAATATATGTTGGGTTTTTAGGTGTTGAATACATGGTTGACACCTTGACAACCCCATAAAAATACTTTCGCTTACCACTCGGCACCTGTTGCGAAGAAACGAGTTGGTGGATCGTCCGCAAAAAGTGAGCGATATTGCTAATGCAAAAGTTGACCGAACGATCCATAGGATCAACGACCTTTTGATAGAAGGACTGTGCTCAATTTTGACTTTAAATCTCATTCTTTTCCCATCCTATTCGAGAGTTAACCAATACAGTTCTGCCATTTGTTAAAATCCTGTAAATATAATTTATCGTTGTCCAAATTATTAGCGCTGTTACTATCCGTATTCATACTTTTATCCAGACGTTATATTCTTGTAACCGTTTTTAGGTCTGCTTTTATCATTGTAATCTTAATTAAAAGTGTTACTTTATTTTCTTTGTGATTGGAGTTAAAATTATTATTATCATCCTCATCTTTATCGTTATTACTACTATTTCTACTACATTTCTAATAACTATTTATTATTATTACAATTATTATTATTATGTTTATTATTATTATATTATTATTATTATTATTATTATTATTATTATCATTATTATTATTATTATTATTATTATTATTATTATTATTATTATTATTATTTTTGTTTGACAATTTAAACAAAAATGTAAAATTGTGTAAATTAAAACAAAATAATTAATGTCGTTTGGAAATTATCTATATGATTATCACATAGACATTCGCCGCAAGCAGAAACCAAAGATAAAATAAACTCATTAAATAAAACAAATATTAATTAAAATTATTGAAAAGCCTACATCTGCAGAAAGAAACATAATGTAATACATAAAACAGCCAAAAACTTGCAAACGAAGGTTTAGAAAATACATAGGCAGAAGCGGCGACCAAAAATTTAAATATCAAAGGGTAAAAAATGAAACAATCAAAGAGAATATTAAAAAAATAAAAATTTACAAAAAATTGAGGATATAATATCGAAAAATATCGAAAAATAAAAATAAAAATATTACAAATAAAATAAAAACAATAAAACAACCGAAAAATAGCTGAAAAAGTATCAAAATTCTCTGATTGGTCGCATCCAGACACGAAAACACTTTATGTGCAACAGTCATTTTCATAATTTTAGACATTTTGAACTAATGCTAACTTATGCCAATTTTCAAAATTTGAATGTTTGACTGACAAACTTGTGGATTGTAAGTATTGTTATCTTGTATAAATATATTTTAGTAATTCGATGTTTGTTCATTAACTTTAACTTATTCTGAATGGCGGCGATGTCTTTTAACATCACTTGGCAGGTCCCATTAATTAATTTATATTCATTTCATATATGGTACATCATGAAAATGTTGAATCAATATTCGATTCTCTCAGTTAAATTTAATGGATGTCGTATGTGTCGATTGATCATCTCCACCCCTCAATGTCTGCTCTCCTAGTGAGGAGGTATTTTTGAATATTTTTGAATTACATTAAGAACCACTTATACTTTTAATTAATTTACCATTTAGTAAACAATAAGAGTTGGAGTGAAAAGATTAGAAAAAATGTGTTTAGAGTAAAAATAAACTTACTTAATTTTGAGGTTTTAGCAAATAATAAATTTATTTCAGACTTAGGGGACATGTGTAAATTTAATGAAAAGGTTGACATTCATCTTTGAAAATTACTTTTAATAATTGTTCATTGTTGGTTGCAATTAAAAATATTACAGAAAATAGTAGAAAAACTTTCAAAGTTTTTTTAACAAAACTATTGACTTTTACAAAATAATTTCAAAAACCAAAAACGAAGCAATAAATTTTTATTCAGAGAAAATATAACAATAGATTGGGCTTCAATGAATTTGATTACTGACAACTTGTTAGCAACAAGTAACAAGCAACCAAATAATTTACCGATTAATAGACAGTATTAATGTGCAAGAGAAGAAGATTTTTAATAATAAAATTTGTATCTAAACTTGTATTTATTTTGATTGTTCAAATTTTTATGTGTTATATTTAAATATTTGTTGGTCAGTAAACATGTTTTAATATTTATTTGTTCAGTACTTGTTTATTGGTAACATACTATGTATAGTCAATAACCAAGTATTTTAAAAGAATTTATTCGGTTAAGAGCGAGTTTAATAATATTTTTAAGGGGTTCAGTTGGTTGAATAAAATAATTTCGAAAAATAAGCACACACAAAAATCAATTATCTTAATTTCGTAATTATATAATCAAGATTAATCCGGATCAATTACATAATGACGTAATTTAATCCGTCGCCGCAGGACATGGGAGAGGGTACTATGCCAGAGTGACACTAACAACCTACTTATAGGGCATGAATAATACTGAAAACATTTCACCAAACAATACTATAACTAAGAAGACTAAAGATTGCAAAGTCTAGGTAAAATACGATACGGTTGAAAATTAAATCTGATAAAAATTACAAAATAAGCAAATAGTAAACAAATCTAGCAATTAAAGAATTCAACAAAATAATTTGTAATTCATAAAAAATTCCGAAAGAAAGTGCAGTTGGAAAAAGCGAATAAATGAATGAAATAAGAAATTTATCATAAAATAAGGGTAGAACCTCGCTCAAATGTTTTTGAAAGATATCTTAATATATTAAGGATAAGGATGAAAAATTGACAGTAATTGTAGAAATAAATAAGCATGGACAAGACTATAGAAAGAAAAAGACGTAGGATCTTTTACCAGCAGTTAGGAACCCGAAAGTAAAAGTATCATGAGGAGTAGTTCTAGAAATGGAGCTCACCTACTCAGGAATTTTCAGCTGCTATATACAGTATTAACATGGGCTTGCTCATCTGTATATAGTGGTAGGATTAAAATTGTGGGGCGCCTGGGAATAAATGTAGACCTTAGGATGAAAAAGTATTTCGATCAAGGAGAATAAGTTTAAACAAATTTTAGATTGATTCAAACAAATTAATTTTCACCCAGTACACCAACATTATTATTATTATGATCATTATTTTATCCTTGTTACAATCATTACTTTATCACTATTTTTATAATTAATATTATAACGTTATAGTTATTACTGTTATTATTCTATGGTTGTTAATAATGCCGGTGTGTAAGGAAAAATAAAATAGAGACCACTTTCAAGGGGTATTCCCATCAGCTATGCTCAAAAGAAAATTTTACCATTGGATACCCGTCACTGATGATGTTGTAAATGTATTTCAATAAGCGGTTACCAGTATAAGATGAACCATATCGCCATGACTATTATACCATAGTAAACCTATGGATCCAAAAACTACCATAAAAGGTTTCATGCTCATTTTATATTCATTTAATTTTAATAAAAATTAATTACAAAAATATGAATGAAGATAGAAGACTACAGATAAAACGAAACAATTTTGATTTCAATGTTAAATTAATTAATTACTAGCTGCAACCAGTCAATAATGATGATCTTTCTCTGTTTGAAGTTTAGATTTACATTAATTCGTTATTTTTATTTTCTAGCAATTTAAAAATCCAAACACATTTTTTTCTATAAAGATATTTTTATTTATTTATGCCTTTAGATTTTACAAAAACTTTGTCTAGAATATAAATAAATAATTATTAATTATTATTATTGCTACTGACAATTATCAGTAGAACATTAATTTATATAATTTGACTCTTGATATTAAATATGACTGAACTATAATATAATAAAAGGTTTTGTGGATCACTACAGATTATTTGACTGCATTGTTCCAAATATTTAATATTAATTCAACAAAAACGATATGATATGAATTCTGGATCAAATAAAATATTCTTGCTGATTTTCTATCTTTCTATTTTTTGTTTCATATATTTTATTTATACCCTCTCCATAGCCAGACAGCAACCAAGAGGTGGTAGGGTGGTGGGGATTGCTGTGGAAGGGATCTGAGCTGGGATTCCATCGGGTTGCTGCCATTCCTCAAAGCCAATAGACTAAATCTAGGCGGTAAATTTAAAATATAATTTCTTGCATGTGGTGGGTTACTGGGTTTCGCTATTTGTTTGAACCATCTTATTGTTACCCTAGTAACGCCATATAAATATTTCTTTAGCTACCACTTGGCACCCGTTGCTAGGCAACGTTGGAAATGTGTTCGAGTGGGTGGATTGTCCGCAAAAAGTGAGCACTATTACTAATAATGTAATTGCCCGGACAACCCTTGGGTTCAACGAGCTGTCGATGGAAGACCTATGCTCGCTTTACAATGTCCCCTGTGTGAGAAGGTTCAGGATCAGACTCATGTTGATGGGTAGCGATGGAATGACATTTCTCCGACGAAGTGTGAATGCTCATGACTTCTCGGCAGCAATTTAACATTATATACATTTTTTAACATACCACTCTTAAGTGATTTAACAATAATTATAATTTACATTCACTTCATAAAACAAAACCGAGTAAATCAGACAATATTCGTAAGTTAATTCAATTTTTAAAGCAATACTGAACACATTAAGTTAGTTTGTTTGCCAGGCGTGCGGCTCTGCGTTGGGCGCGTTCTTTACGCCCCGGCCTGTAATTATTCGAAGGTATTGCTGATGGAGTCGTCAAGGGTGTTGAGCTATTGGCTGAATCCCAGTACGCCAATTGAGATGGGGCGAAGATAAGAGGGTAAGTCACCGCTTCTCCTTCACGACTGGCGGCCAGGGCTACTTCCAACCCCCTTATCTGCGTCCGGAGGTTCTGACTCAGTTGTCGTTCCTCCGCCCAACCCTTTTGAGCAGCTGTGAGACGTTGGTGGATAGATTTGAGTTTCGTTGGGTTCATCCAGGTGGATTTCACCTGTTGAACCTCCTTTGTGAGTTGAATTATCTGCTCATATAGAGCTTTGTTGGATTGCTGGGCGCGGGATAATTCCTTTTGTAGTAATTGAACCGGTTTCATGACTAGTAAAAAGAACGATTAAAGGGGAGAGATTTACTAATAGAGCATAATCACATGATCTATGTTTAATCCAAACAAACTAATGAAAATCATTTAAAAATAATAAAAACTCTAAACTAATAAAAAGAAAAAAAAATACAATTAATTTCATTTATTATTAATCAAGGTTCATCAAATTTGCGTTCTTATCGGTTTGTTGATGGATCAGGGAAAGCCCTTCGCCACCCATTCTTCGGGCGTATAGCCCGAGATGGACATGGTTGGCCTCTTTGTATTGCGGGCTCGGGCCGTGATTGTTTGGGGGGCCTGTGTCGAGGAGACCTGTCGGGGGTGCCAATAATTATCGGCGATCCGCCCCGCCAGTACGTCCTCTTCGACGTTCGCCAGATACTGGCGAGCTCGGATCACCTGTAGATCCACTTGTATTTGATGGGCTTCTAGGTTTTCGAGCAGATGTCGAGCCTGCCGGTAGATTTCTTCGGCCGGGTTCCATTCTTCGGCCATCTCTTGCCCCAGATTGTCTCTGTTGAGGAACCTTGATGGGGGAAATTCGGGACATCTCTCTTGTCTATAACGGGCCCAGGCCCATCTCCACCGGTCTGCGAGAGGAATTGACATATGCTCCGTCGGATTTGTTACTGAAATGAATATTATTAATGTGGATGATTTTTGCAACGGAAATGACTATAATTGATTATTGGCACCTAATTAATCCTATTTCTTCCACTCTTATATAGATAATATAATATTAATTCGGTTCGGGTTAATATCAGTCTACATATCGAATCATCATAATCTTTATTAAATCGTTTGCTTATCTACAAAAAATCATCTATACCGATTCAATATCCTGTGAGTTATTCACAATTGCAGCCGTGGAAATCTGTGCGCATGAAAATTCACAGAATGTGCTTTTTATTTTTCGGCGTGGAGAATTCTTAAGTAGGTGTCTTACTGATTTCTGCCCCATTCATTAATTATAGGCACTAATGTCCTTGAATCTTGTATAAACAATGGTGTAGGAATGGAAAAGAAGTGATTTTCGTCTCTGACAACTAAATGACATCATAAAACCTTTCCCCGGGCTGATTGGTAGCTTATTTGTAGGGTTCTGGGCTGGTGCCGTGTGCCATGTACTATTTACGAGAATTTTGAGTAAAAGGCATTCCAGCGAGGTTCAAATTATCTACCCAGATCGTGCGATTCTTACTGAGCATTGTCCGGAGGAGTTCAGGTTTGTCTACACAAATCGCTGCACTAATATACCGCGTTTTCTAGCTTAGCTTCTAAGGTTTTCTTCCTAGTTATTAAGACCCGTCTTTGTAAGTTTGATGGAATGTATCGAAATCATACACAAAAACCTTCAAGATTTAGCTGGGTCTGCCGATCAGAGAATTCTATTTCCCTTAACTAAACATCGGTGTCGTTATATTTCCATTGAGTTGGATGGCTATAAATTTTAATGACGGTATGATTGTACGAAAACAATAAGGTATATAAAAAGAAAATCGTTGAGTTACAGTTCAGATACGAGAACCGGTAGTTTACAACTTAATATTTATCAATCTAAAATTTTTCGTAAGAAAATGATCAATCATTTAAACTTAAAAATTTAATTATCAATTTAAGACTTAGGTAAGAAAAAGGATTATGCATTTAAAATTTAAAAACAACGATTTTCGGATTTAAAATTTATGTAAGAAATTTTGAAGATGAATTACCATATGTTGTGGGAATCGATTCCCTTGGCGTTTCTCCTCCCGGCGCCGTGGTCGTAGAATTCGTAATTCCAGAATCTTGATGCATAGTGATAATAAAATGTTCGATTAGTAATCCATCATACATAATTATACGAACCGGCGTCGATGTGTGCACATCCGCTGCACTACGGTTGAATTCGATAATATGATGATGGACCTTTGTTTGATCGGATGTTAGTCGCCGTTCAGTTGGATAAACAATTTATTCAATTACTAAATTTTCGAAAAATTGGATACCGAAATTCGACGTTGGCAATTCCGTAAGATTTTTATTTCCTTGGATAATAACGGCGGAAAACTCGCTCGTGTCATCGCCAACTTCACGATGGCACGGCGGGTGTTCCCACGTTAATTCCAATTCACTTCAAAGCTATCTGATTCTTAATTTAATTTGATTAACATTTAATGTATTTAGTGAAAATTGCAAGAGTTCACCGCATAAAATCATGAGCATTTTCTCGTTCATCAATGTTGGAATTTTATTAATTACCGATTTGGGTTCCTTATCCATTGGATTTTACAATGTGGGGTTGTCATTTTTAATTTTTCCAATTGACTTTTCAGAAAGTGGCGAGACATTACGTTTTATACCATGTCAGATTTAATAATGGAATAATAGGTAATTTAGATTACTGATCATCACAGTCGGGTTTGCGTGGGGAATTGGGAATCGGTTACGAATTAAAAACTGGTCGGATAGTTGAATTGAAATTAACTGTCATATTTTAGGAAAATGAATATCAATGGTGGATGAACCTATTCCGTGAATTTATTCGTTGATGATACAGTGATATAACGGCAAAAAAAATAGATGGGTCGGTTAAGCTAACTATTCAAGTGGGTTAGGGAATCTTCGTTATAATATAATCTATTCTATCGATGGGCATGTTTTTGATTTAATTATTAATTTAGGCTGATTCAGTTTTAACCGGGGTCAAATTCAATTTATGGCTGACTTTATAAAAATAAAAGAAGGTGTCTCTAGCAGTTGTACTGATGGATTTGGATCTGAATAAATTCTCGGTAGTTGATTTAATAATAATTTAGAAGTTTTTATTTAAAGTTTCATTTAAATTTAATTTATTTCATTGCAGTGATTTCATATTAATTTCATTCCCCGTAGCCTTCCCCTTTAATAAGCCTTAGGCGCATTTTATGTTCATATTATATTTAATGAGTGCCCATTGGACTACTCGGTGTGGTGATTTTGAGCCGTGTGTAAAATAATTTAGGTCGAATTTAAAGAAAACTAGAAACGAGGAAGAAGCCAATAGACCCCTTCCTTATTTCTCCTTTCTTCTATACGGAATGATATTGACGTTCCAATCCCTGCGTTCCGCACGCCAGGTCTTCACGGGCACAGATCATCGGCGATATTCCACGCACTTACACGAATCTGAATAATATGTTGATTTTGATATCTTGCGGTGTGTCTTTGGCTGTGGGCCGGAAAAATTTCGACAATAAAACAATTAATTTTATGAAAAACAAATTAATTTTATGCATTATAAATATTTATTAATATATTAAAACAATACAACAAATTACTTGCCAACATCATCATTCGATATAATAACATAAAAATACATCTCCCCCACGTCGACATCCAAGCAGAGCTCTACCGAGGTTGCGAGGACGAGACGTGGAGAGAGTTTCCAAATAAAACTTTCGCTCACCTAATAGATTTTTAAACAAAAGGTTCAAGTTAAAAAACTGATTAATGATTTTCAAAAAATGGTTTTTGGTTTGAAAAATGGTTAACTTTTATGTGAAAATGCATCGGTATTTATACCTATTTTCTGTCCCTAACCTTGCGTGTTATTTTTGATTTAGTAAAACAAAATTCGACCTTGTTATTTTCTAGTGTATTCTAATCTTTATTTTTATTATTTTCAAATTTATTTTGATAATTTTTTATTTAGAATTTTTATTGAATTATTTCTAATTCAAATTCTTTGATTAAATTTCATTTTCATGAAATTTTCCATTTTTTCAGATTTCGGTCGAATTCATTGGGTTTTCATGTTATGTTTGTATTTGTATCGTGCGGATCTTGTTGCATTTTGTTATTATTTAATTTATTTTTATGTTTATTTATTTTATATGTAATTATCTTTTTTCTCATATTTGATAGGGTTTAGTTGATGTTTTAATAGGTTTGAGTTTAAATTTGCCTGTTATGTTTGCATGTGTGTTACCGATCCATTTAAACATTTTTCAAGGCCGTTCGTGTTCTGGCCCAACACATGTATGTAGTCAAAAAATGAATATAAAAATAATAATCATGATAAATATGGTAGAAGTAATCTAATAATAAAGTTAATTTAGATTAGTAATGAATTAGTGATCTAGTAGTAATATTATTAAAATTGGAGGTGATTTAGATTCCAATCAACACCAAGTTCATAATGCGCTTAACCTTGGTTTGTATTACGAACCATACTCCCATTTGACTTTACTTACATGATCATAAAATGAAGGTTTTGTAACTATTTCATTCAATGATAAAAGTGGGAAAGTAAGATAGTATTATTCTTCTAAAACTTAAATCAGTTTAAATGAATAATCGGAATGTCTGTCCTATCAATGCTTTATGGGATCAGAGTGGCTGAGTTGGATGTGAGAAGTGCCTGTTGTTAGCTTTGATTCATATAATCATATTAGCGGAAAATGCTTACAAATGTGACTCATTTCATGTATAACTTTTATAAATGTTCAGTTACCAAGATACCAAGAATATTTATTATTGACAAGCTTGAACCACGAAAAATTTTTAGAATTACCGGATTTTCTCAAAAGTAAGACTCCTTGAAACAAGAATTTTTGACCTTTTTTTAATTAATTGCAAATTCGAGAATAAGACCATAATCTTTCCCATTGAGGAAAAATAAATAAATAAATAAATTATATTACATAATGAAATTAAATATAAACAGAAAAATTGATAATGTTTTGAAAATATATTTGTTTATATAAATAATTATAGCGCGTCATTAAAACCACTGCAATGGTTTATAATATATGATTACTTATGAGAGATATAAATTGTTTTTATAAGTACAAATTTAAGTGACACTCAATAAAACATTCAGTTTTAGAAATAAAACATTTTTTTGTTTTAATTAAACTCTGTTCGTAGTATTTATTGAGCCGTAGCTAGCCAAAATATTCTCATTGGCGAAAGCGTGATAATTCATTCTTTCCATTTTCCGATTATAATGTCTTTTTTGGACGAAGAAAATGAACAGACAGGCACAGGTAGCCATTACCAAACTTCCGACGATCGTTCCAACTAAAATAATTTTCCTCTCTCTTTCCAGATCTTCTAGTTTCCAAGATCCCAAATCATTTTTGATAAACCTTTTACCTTCCTCTGTTTTAAATAGTAAAACCACTGTGCTATTTGGATTGTAATTTATCTAAAAATAAAAATTAGCATATTTTATAAATTATGTTTTCAAAATCCTTACTGAAATAAATGGAGGTTTTATTTTTCGAGGCAAAGAACCTAACGAAACTTTATTTGTCTCTGAGCAGTATGAAATCTGACAGCCTTGTTCAATTGATGAGATGTGAGCCACATACCCTTTGGCGCAGGTTTTAGGCCAATATTTCAATTCTGCCATTTTGGAACTGGAAGATAATTTTGGTTTGTTTTTAACATATTCTTGAGCTAACGGATTTCCGGCACTGCAGCTGGAAAATGTAAAAGTTACTTTTGTAAATTTATTTGGTGTAAATAAATATTGCTATTGGTAAATATAGTGACTAAATGAATTTTTACCTTTCGATTTATCATCAGAATAAGTATAAAATAAAATCTGTCCTACAATAATTTATATGTTTGTACTTTACATATGTTTTAGTGCTATATTTTTAGCATATTTATGCAGACTTAGCTAATGTTATAATCTTTCCGACTGAATCACTTTTTTCAAGTGTTTTCTATTTTCTTGAAATCTCTTTTCCCAAAATACAAACAAGTGTGAGATCTTAAATTTAAAAGATTAAATTTCAACAATACTAAAAGATAAAGATTTAAAAAATTAAATATCAAATAAAAATTTATAAATTTAAAATGAAAATGAATTAATGAATTAATATTTTTGAATCTTCTTGAACTTTGTTTTATTAAACTGTGTGATAAAAAGTAAATATTTCATTATTGGAATTTCTCAATTATTAATGGATGTTATAAATACAAGGAGTTCAGAAAAAACAGTAACTCTAATATCAAGTATTCATCATATTTCAAATAAATAATTAAAAGTCCAATATATCATTCTTCCAATTTTCGATTAAATTTCGAAATTTTTATTAGAATGACTTTCTTAATTTGTAGAAAATATTTCGGTAACAATATAAATATTGAAGGGTTTATAACCTTTCAGCAAATATCAAATATAAACTTGACTCCACATTTTTTATATAAATTAACTAAAACCCAAAAATATTGAAACTTAATTTAACTCACAATAAAATAAAGTTTACAATTCACCTTCAAATTTCTCTGAGAAACATGTTTTACAAAGGAAAAACTTCGTTCTTTCAAATCTAACTAAAAGAAAATAATGTTTTTCCAATATGAAAAGCTTAAACATCTTCCTTTTTTGACCAAAATTGAAAATTTCAATGAAATTAAGAGCATTTATAAACTGTGAACTCTCATCAATCACTGCGAGAAATTAATTTTTTTCTCTAGGATTTTTAAAGAAATCAAATCTCCTAAACCAAAAATATAAAGCCTCCTTGTTATTTATGCATAATTTTACGCTTAAAATTATTTTATGACATAAAAATATATCTGTATTCTCTTTACCGTTTGCAACATTAAATATTTTCTAATGAAAACCAACAATGTTAAATGTTGAGAAAATGTTTCATTTTTGAAACCTTTACCAGCGGATTAAAATGGAATAAACCAAAATGCTATTTCATGATTATACATCATTTCTACAGGATGAAAGGATGAAAGGAAGGAAAAATCGTTCATAAATCTTTCAAGATGTGAGCAGAATTCCGGTTGATCCAACTTATGCCAAAGTATGACATTCATACGATACCCTTATTTCCGAAGGTTGAACATGAACTTTCTGTATTTGCTCCTGCTAAATTAACAGCATTGACATGTCTTTTGGTTTTTAAATGTATCCGTAGAGGTTTTAAGGTCAGAAGTTTACATATCTTTATGTCCAAGCCACAATACTTACATAAAACAGCTCACATAAAAACTCATATCCTTTAAATAATTTTCCTAAATTTAGTAGCTTATTATTTTCTGTCATTTGAAGATAATTGTGAATATATTCATCCGATGTCAACCCCGCGTTTTAACGGTTAAGGGGCCTGTACAGAAAACTAAAAAAATAAACTTTTAAAAATAAATTTGTGTTTAAGTTAATGAATTTTCATCTTTATTTTTTCCTTTTAACTCGTGTTATTTCTTAGCTATCGGAGAAGGTTTTGCAGAGTATTTAATATTTAAAGGCCCAATACAATTGCCTTATGAGCCAAATACAATATTATAGCGCTGTCTGATGTTGCTGAATCTGAAAATCCAGTTTCTTCATTTATATCAGATAATTTAATTTAATTTATTTTTAAATTACAATTTTGATAAGCAATAAAAAATAATAATAATCACTGTAGGATAACAGTAAATGTATGTGTATGTTGAATTTGTATGACTGAAGGTTATGTAATATATGTCTGAATGCCAAAGGTGTGATTTATGTATGCATGTGTGTATCTTGCTCAAGATAATTACTATATAATAATTTTCTCTGAGAGTTTCTCACTTGTTTTAGATAATAAATATTATGCCTCCAAAGTCTTCTAACATGGCGACCAAGCCAGGACTAACAACAAATAATCCATTTAATGTGCTTATTCCAACACCGAAAATCTTTACTGTTGGAGACAATCTGGAAATTTTCTTAGAATAAATTAGAAGATTTTATGATTTAACTCAAATCCCAACCCAATTGCAAAAAACGTTCATAAGAGTATTCATGTCAACGGAAGCGGCTAAATTATATGAAGGAGTAAATGAAGAAATTGACAGTTATGAAGAAAGATGCAGAAAAGCCTTTGAAGAGCCTTCAAATTTAGGAAGAGATTTAAATGAAGCTATTCGATACAAAAAAGGAAATGAATCGATTCAAGACTTCTTTAGAACAATTGATTGTTTAGCAGAAAAAGTCTTAAGACACGAATTATCGAAAGAGAAATTAACAGCCTTTTTATTGCAAAATGCAATAGAAGATAAAGATATAAAAAGAGAAATAAAGATGAGAAATATTTCCAATTTCAAAGAGATTAAGGAGATTATTAAAAAGATAGAAGAAATTAATAAAGAAATGAAAAACGAAGATATTGCTGCTCTGAAGCCATTCAAAAGAAGTTATGCAAATGTGGTCCAAAATAAAAATCAATATTTAGCTCAACAATATCGGCAATCACAACCAAGACAACAACATCAAAAACTTCGAGAAAACACCTTACCACGAAGAAAACCATTTAGAAATATTGTTGGGTTTTGGATTATTTCAAGTCGGTTCTCTCTGACTCCTGGTGTTCTTTAAATTAAAACAATGAACGACCCAACGTATATTGAAACAACAGGTTCACAATTTATTATCACGCTACAATGACCAATCAAAGTTTATACGATTCTCTGCTCGGCGTTGATGCTTTGCAAACAAACAATATTCACCTTTTGATCCTTTAGTTCTGTTGACTCTCGTTTTCCTTGGTTTCTGTTTGGTTTGATCCCTTTTCGCCTTTCCGTATTCTTAATTCTATTTCTTCTTTTCCCTACTTCCCTAATTCGTTTATCACTTTTCCTACAGTCTGATTCTTCGAACCCTAACTGAGGCAGAATGCCGATTTTCTCTGATTTTCCCTTTGCTTATATACTCCTCGAAATCAGGATGACAAATGGTTATTGCCGAGCCAATCTTTCGTTTGACATTTTCTCCTACGTGTTTGCTTCGGCTGTCATCCATAATGGTCCAACGAATCCAGATAATTAATGGCCCTACCGGTCTTCCTACGCGCGCTATCTTCTCCTTACTCTTTTCCCATTAATCATTGTGTCAAGCTAATGGGCCCAAATCTTCCTTTTGTTTGCCTTTCTTCTTGTTTACCCAGCTCGGGTTTCCTTCATCTCTCGGGTTCTCCATTGGCTCGGGTTTCCCATTAGCTCGGGTTTTCCATTAGCCAATTAATTAATTAATTAACGTTTTCTGTTTTCATACATTTGAATGTTTTTCAACCCTTTCTAACCCTTTTCTGATAAATCCCTAACCGTCATCTTGTTGACCATTAGCTAATCTATAACTGTCCCGTTTTTCCCATTCGATTTCGATGATTTTCCATTTATTGATTTTTCTCGGATTTCCGGATTCTCGCCTTTCGTAATTGCTTTTTGCATTTTCTAATACTGTTTCCATCGCACTTTCCTTTACTATTAATTCTGTGCACGCTCCCGCTTTTATTTGCCTTTTTTCTTCGCTTACTTTCCATTTGAATTATTATCCTAAATTTTATTTAAATTTTTTAATTTTAATTTACAGACCTCAACATATCTCCCCCCTTAAAAAATTTTTTCGTCCTCGAAATCTATGTTTTGCCGTGATTATGTATTATTATTATTACTAATATTACCCTTATTACTATTATTACTATTTATCCGAATTATTACTTCAAAAATATTCCCTATTTGCGCAATTGTTTTTATTTTATTTTTGTTTCAGGGTACGCAATGGTAATTGTCTAAACTAGGGGATTGCTTCAATAATATTGACATTATCTTCAAAAGGAAAGATTAAAATTCCAAACCAGAAATTTCGTAATTTAATTATCTTATAAATGTAAAATAATGCTAATTTAATTATCTTATAAATGTAATGGTTTACGAAACATCATAAGTCTTATTATAAATTAATATCTTTAAAAATATTTAGTTTATCTTGAAGCAAAATAATATCGAATCCACTTTATAAAATAAAATCTAATTTTTCATTTCTCAAAAATAATTTTACGAAACATCATAAATCTTATTATAAATTGATATCTCTAAAAATGTTTAGTTTATCTTGAAGCAAAATAATATCGAATCCATTTTATAAAATAAAATCTAATTTTTCATTTCTCAAAAATAATTTTACGAAACATCATAAATCTTATTATAAATTAATATCTTTAAAAATATTTAGTTTATCTTGAAGCAAAATAATATCGAATCCATTTTATAAAATAAAATCTAATTTTTCATTTCTCAAAAATAATTTATGTCACTGGTAGTTGGTGTGTGAGGATTTGCTTGAAGGAAGCGCACTGATACAAAAAAAGAACACAAATGTTAGAAATTTTTATTTTCAGATTCCCAGTGATAATGGTAGAAAATGATTGGTGAAAATAAATACACGCTGCAGAATATTTCCTACCTAAATATGGCTGTGATATTTGTAAATAAATACAAGCTGCAGAATATTTCCTACCTAATTATGGCTGTGATATTTTTCATTCTCATCTCAGTCGAATAAAATTGTGGATAATAATTTTTTCAATTCCATGAGTAATAAGCTAATTTTACATTTTGATGCTCGCAACACTTTGTTCGTGTCGGATTTTAATTCCCGTTTTACGACAGAAAAAGCGCTCAATACTTATATTTCCGGTTTGGCATGGGGTTAGTATAATGTTTATGGAACTTTTTTAAAATATTTTTTTAATCTTATTATTAATTTAAATTAATTTGAATTTTGATGCAATAGGGGTTAGTATAATGTTTATTGAACTTTTTTAAAATATATTTTTTTTTTATCTTATTATTAATTTAAATTAATTAAATATTTTGAATTTTGATGCAATAATTGTAAATTAAAGTTTATTTATCATAAAATTATTGAAAGAATATTCGCACAGTAATATTTATTTATTAAATAGTAAATCGATAAATGACTAATCGAAAACTAGGAATATACTAGATACTAACGAACTGAATAAAGTTGAAATTTTTTCAATCACCACTCGAGTTTGTGTGTTATCAATACAATTGGTTCAAACACTACACATGTGTGTGTTATTGGCGGAGAAATGCGCGCATGTATTGAGCAGAATTTATAAATTTCTATACCACGTGATGATTATTTAACCGCTAGTGTTGTTATTCTGGGATTTGAAAATATTTAACTAAATAGGTAGGCAGTAAACAAGTTATGCACAGGGTAGGAAATCAAATCCCTGATTGGATCATAACTAGGTCGGCATGTAATAAAAGGCAAAGACTATTTAAGGAAATTTGTTCGATTCGTGGCCATTTTGTACGGTTTAAAAGTTAGAACGAATTTTTTAACAAATTATTAATAATGGTGGTAATTTATATGATTAATTTTTTTTAAAAAAATGTTATCTAGAGAGAATGCATTAGCATACGTGTGGGTCAAGCTGGAGTTCAAATGGGTAATGCTTGCTGGGAGTTGTATTGTCTGGAACACGGTATACAACCAGATGGACAGATGCCTAGTGATAAAACTGTTGGAGGAGGTGATGATTCTTTTAACACTTTCTTCAGTGAAACAGGGACTGGGAAGCACGTCCCACGCGCGGTTTTCATTGATCTAGAACCTACAGTAGTTGGTAAAGTTATTCTTAAATGTATTAAACTAACTCACAGTTTCAAATTTAACTTGTTAATATGGTCCGGGAAGTGGAAAAGGAAGGTGTGCGGTTGCTATGTGCTGCTATGTGTTGCTATAGTCGTGTTGTAAAGACGATCAATTAATTGATTTTTAAAATAAATCTCGTTAATATTAATCAAATCTAGGTGGTCCGGGAAGTGGAAAAGGAACCCAATGTGAAAAAAATAGTTAATAAATATGGTTTTAATCATTTGTCCAGCGGTGACTTATTACGAGAAGAAGTAGAATCAGGCTCAGAAAGAGGAAATAAACTTAAAGAAATAATGGAAAAAGGAGAACTTGTTTCATTAGTGAGATATTTAATTTAATTTATGATTCTTAATGGAAAAAGGAGAACTTGTTTCATTAGTAAGATATTTAATTTAATTTATGATTCTAACTTATTGTATTAATTCTAATAAATTACAATTTAAGTCTTGTGTAATATTATTCGCTGCAATATTAGTTTAAATTCTTTACTTTTAGAAATTTCAGCTTAGATTTGTTCAGTTTTTTAAATATTTTTTTGGACGATTAAAACATTTATAAACAATGTATATTGTACGGTAATACTTTTATACTGAAAATGTCAGTTACTTTGTTGTTAGTGGCATACCTAGAGTAAATGACGCCTATGGCAAACACCGATCTTGCGCCTCTCCGATGATAGGTATTACCATTATTATTAATATTATGATTTAAAAATAATTTTGTTATTAATAACTTATTAGTTTATTTCGCTCGCAGCATGGTAAAAAGGTAATCTCCCCGCACGATCGACTCATGATATCACTTTGTTTACTCAGCCTGATAAGGTGAACATTAATATTCCGAATGAATTTTTACTCGTCCTGCGGTTTTTGACGTAGCCGATACTGATAGGCTCTATGATTAATTACCCTGTGGTTTCTTAACGTAGCCCGTGCTGATAAGCTTCTAATTAATTACCCTGTGGTTTCTTAACGTAGCCCGTGCTGATAAGCTTTCTAATTAATTACCCTGTGGTTTGTTAACGTAGCCTGTACTGATAAGCGTTCTATATAAGTGTCTGCTTTACCACTTTTCGTTAGTTTTGTCTTGCCAATCTTGAAGTAAGCATTTTATATTTTATTTTTTCATATATATTTTTTTTTTTTGAATTTTAGTAACGCCATCCCTCAATTACTATGGACGTAAGTGATTACTTGTCTTTTGTTATTTTTTTGTTTTTGTGACCATGCTGTCCTCAACTACCCTCATAGTAACCGAACACTTGCAATCGCTGTCCAGGGTAGCCAAACCCCGGTGATTGCAAGTGCTCGTGTTGCTTATTAAATTAACTTATTGATGCTTATTAAATTAACTTATTTACCGTTTAATTTTAGTTCGTTAATTTGTTTATGCAACTACCTATACCACACTCATGTGTTGGGTCATATATTTTTGATTTTCTGATTTTGTATTTATACTAAAAGCAAACCTCTAATTACAGCTACTCGTATTTTTCTGACAATTTTAGCCGTATTTATACTTATTAATTTATTACGTAATTCTTAAAATCAATTACTTCCCTGCACTAATTATTTGTCGAGGGCGCCATGGTACGGAGTTTTACACAGTATTTATTTCATTTTTCTTTTCAACCCTTACTATTTTAGGTCCCAGAACCTAAGTTTGAGCATCTCGATGTTATGCAATGGTTATTTGACTGCCATACTACCAGGTTTTTTAAATTTCTTTTTCAGGGTCCCTTTGCCACCGCGCCGAAAGGGATTGAAACGTACCTTTGCCTGTGTGGATACAGGCAGTAGGTTTGAAAGACGCCCGCCTTGCAATGTACGCAGGGAATGGGACTGTGGCATCCAAAGTCCCGTTCTGTTGGACTCTGATGACGAATAAAAACGAATAAAACTTTGAATAAATGTTCAGCATGCCTTTGTTTTTAATTTATGCCAGAAAGTGTGGGGTAATTGTGTCCCTCTTCGCGATTAGTCTTTGTTACTACTAATGTGAAATTATTCCTTACTTATTTATAATTTTGTTCTCTCGCCCAGTAGGTTACCCATTGTTATATAGTTATGCTAATTCATTCATTACTACTCAGCCCTTTAATATTATTTATTTCTAATGTTCATTTAAGGTATCATTTCATTATTTGCAACATTTATTTGAGTTATTCTATTTGCTTTTGTTCATTTTTATCTATTATTCATTTATTTAATTTATCACTTTTTTAATTATTTATTTATATCAATTTGTCTATTCATTTGATTATTTACTTGGTAATTTACTTATTTTTTTTATTTAAACTATTATTTATCACTGCCAATTATTTCTTTATATCAATTTGTTTATTTATTTGATTATTTGTTAATTTACTTATATTTATTTACTATTTTATCACTGCCAATTATTTCTTTATATCAATTTGTTTATTTATTTGATTATTTGTTAATTTACTTATATTTATTTACTATTTTTTTTCTCGAGGACGAAAAAACACTAACGGGTCCGTTTAAATAATTTATTTTTTTAGTCTAATTGATTTATCTCACCATCGTCTTCCGATTCCTCTATTTCTTCTACTCTCATTCGAAACATCGCGAAATCGGCCTCGTGTTGAAACAATAAGATTTCCAAACGGTCCAACCGCCTTTTCAGACGGAAGTTTTCTTCCTCCAAATCTGTTATTCTGCCCTGCATGCTACGAAACTTTTGCTTTAGTTCTTGCGTACTTGCTTTACACTCTTTGCATGACATCTCCGAGGCTTCTTGCATTCTCTGAAATTAAATGATAGTAATTTTTTTTTGTATCACTCTCTATTCGCAAAGCATCAACACCTCGCTTCGAATCTCAAACAAATTACACCGTTCATCCTATGGTACTTATAAAACATGCACATTGTTAATATAAATGTAATATATTTTTATACTCTATTCATGCAGATCACAATTTATAGTCTTGTCTCATAATATGAATATGATGGTGGTTGAAGGATAGTTAGTTGTCTCTCCTTTACACATATCAAAATGGTGATGATTATGAATGTTATTGATAAGATGAGAAAACCTGTTATTAAAATGTAAATGAGATATTCACAATAGTTGACTGTCAAATCCGAATTTATCATCATTAGTTTATTTGAGTTAGGTTTTGTCGTCTCTTGGGTCGGTAATTGGAAAGGTGATGTGGTTGTATCTGATTTTCGTTTCGATTCATTGATTGTCTTGACTTCCACGAAAACTGTTTGCCATCCGCCTGGTTCGGTTATCCATCGCTGATATTTAACTGTTAATTCCCATGCCGTCTCTAAATCAGAAGTGTAAAGTGTAAAAAAATGATTACCGGCATCTAATATAGTCAGGGTTTTTTGTTTGTAGATAATAACGACTCTTCATCATTTCCTGATTTTCTATATATCGTTACCGGTCCATTTCCAACACTCAGGGTTATACGATTTGACTCGTCTCTGAGATAGATAGACTGGGTCTCACTCTTAAATCGTGACCATTGGTTTCTCACTACCGTTCCATTTTCGAGGCATATGTTCTCGTAGTAGTTTGCATTAACTGAATAATTTTGATTCATTTTCAATTTCTCGTAGCGGATAACTGATTTTCGCGAGTTAAGGGTGTCGACATTTAACCCTTGAAATGTGATTCGCACTTTCACCAAGTCCACTGGCTTCCAATATATATTGATTCCATTTATCTCTGGTTCTATTTCGATCAAGTTTCGCATCTCTTTTGTGTGCACTTCTATCGGAATTTGCGTGTACCACTTTGACATGTTCTGTCTCAACAGCCATTGGTATTTGAAATTTGGCTTTAACTTTCGTACCGCAAATATATCTTTATCATAATTCAGTTCTACCACTGGTGCCGTATTGTCTAGTAAATCAATAATTTCTATTTGGTCTGCGATCTCGCATTTACAGCTCCATACTATATTTGTTAGAGTGGAATATATATGTATTTTCTCCATTCCTCGGATTTTGCTTACCGCATATGGTAAGTCAATCTTTTTGCCGCTCGCAACTGTTACTAACATCAGCATTATTGCTACATATAATATCTTATTGAGGTAGCTGACTGGTGTTGGATTTTCGTGAATTTCTGTTTCAATTTTGTTTGACCCGTTACTTTATTCTGCTTGGACCTTAAGGGGTATCTAGATTCATCTTCCTCTGGCACTAGTTTACATCGATTTGCATGCACAATCATCGGATTAGCCTTTTTACTCCTGAATGGTAATAACTTCAAATTGGTTTCGGTGGTGTCGCACACTTTGTAGGGTCCTTTAAATGGTCTTTGCAATTTAGGCGATAAACCTTTGAGAGGTTCCGGCCTGTTCAGATACACTAGATCTCCAATCTTTATGCCATGCGCATGTGCTTTTTTATCGTAGGTTTCTTTATATTTCTCTTGGTTATGCTTTATTGTCAAACCGGCTTTAGTCCATACTGACTGCATTTTTTCTTGCATCAATGCTTTATAATCGGGTATCTCCATATATTGAGAAATTGGTGGTTGGAATTTGAGATCAATCGGCATATTATTTTTCCTTAAATACATCAAGTAAAAAGGGGTCTCTCCTGTACTTTGATTTACTGCATTTCTGTAGGCAAATAGACACGGTTTTATGAAGTCGTCCCAATCTTTCTGTTTTCGATTCACATATGACGAGATCATATTTATCAGTGTCCCATTAAATCGTTCCACTAATCCATCAGTTTGTGGATGATATGGTGACGTATTCAATTTCCAAATTCCAAATAGGTCTGTGATTGATTTGAACATTTCGCTTTGAAAGTTCTTTCCTTGATCAGTTAACAATTTCTTTGGAGTACCATAGCGAAATATTATGTTTTCCACAAATATTCTAGCAATCGTGTCTGCTTTTTGGTTTGGAATAGCGTATGCTTCTGGCCATTTGGTAAAATAGTCACAAAAAACAACAATGTATTTGTTTCCTTTTGTTGTTTCCGGTAATGGTCCCAGAATATCCATTGCCGTCATCTCCATTGGTGCTGCGGGTACTGGCATCGGTTTTAATGGTACTTTAATCTTTTTACCAGTATTTCTGCGGGTGATGCATACTTTGCAACTGTTACACCAATTTTTCACGTCTTGTTCCATTGTTGGCCAAAAGTATTTCAATTTTAATCTCGATAGCGTCTTGCGCGTTGACAAATGACCTCCAATGCTCCATCATGATACTGCATCAGTAATGCGTCTCTGTGCTTGGCTGGTATAATAATTAATGCTTCCCCATTTTTCCAAAATTTAAGTATTCCATTATGAATTACATATTTGCTGTTTGCATCTGTAAGTCGTTTCCAGTCTTGTTCTTTTCTTATTTTGACCGCTTGTTCCATAAATTGTTTTAATTCACTATCGTTTTCCTGATCATTTTGAAGTTCAGACATATTATTAACAGCTTTGATTGCAACGAATATAGTACCTTCCACTTTTTCAGGTGTCCCTCACTATTATTTTCTGGGATTCTTGACATTGCATCTGCGTTCGCGTTAGCTTTACCTGTCCGATATTTAATCTCAAAGTCGTATTCTTGGAGGGCAATCGACCATCGTATTAATTTACTGGCTGAATCTCTGTGTTTCATTAACCACTGTAATGGATTATGATCTGTATAAACAGTAAATTTTCTGCCCAATAAATATTGTCTAAAAGTAGTAATTCCATACACTAACGCTAACGTTTCCTTTTCAATCGTTGAGTAGTTTTTCTCGTGAGGCCTCAGTGATCGGCTTGCATAGGCTATTACGTGGTCCTTTTCACCTTCAAATTTTTGTCCTAACACCGCACCCAATGCAACGTTGCTTGCATCCGTCATCAAGATAAATTGTTTTGTAAAATCTGGACATCTTACTATAGGAGTTGTTACTAATTTCTCTTTTAATGTATTGAAAGCGTTTTGTTGCATTTGTCCCCAAATAAATTTATTGTTTTTCTTTAGTAACGTATTCAATGGTTGTGCGATGTGAGAGAAATCTTTTATAAATTTTCTGTAATAGCTCGCCAAACCTAAAAATTGTCTAACCTCATCGGCATCTTTTGGTACTGGGTACTCTTCCACTTTTTTGATGTTATCTGGATTAGTTTGTAACCCTCGCCGTGATATTATATGTCCTACATAAATCACTTCTGCTTTGCCCCATTCACATTTCGATGGTTTGATTTTTAATTTTGCACTTTTGAGCCGTTTAAATACAGTTTCTACATCTTTCAAGTGTTCTTCGAAATCATTTGAAAATATTATTATATCGTCGATATATACCAATGCATGTCGAATACCTCGTAACACATAATTCATTCCTCGTTGGAATGTAGCTGGGGCTCCTGTTAATCCAAATGGTAACACATTGAACTCATACAGTCCTTTGCCATCCGAGAACGCCGTCTTTCCTCTATCTTCCTCTTTTACCCTAAATTGATTGTACCCTTTGTTTAAATCAATAACTGTGAAATATCGTGCCTCTCCCATTTGATCGAACATTTCTTGGGGTACTGGATTTGGATAAGTGTCTTTCCTCGTAACTTGATTTAGCTTCCGATAATCTACGCAAAATCGTAAGTCTCCATCTTTTTTCTTAACTATCACTATTGATGAGGAGAATGGTGACGCACTATCTCGAATTATTCCAAATTCCTTCATTGCTGTAATCTGTCTATCACTTTCATCTTGATGAACGTAGGGGATTCTGTATGGCTTTATTTTTATTGGAGTTTCGTCTAATAACGGTATTTCATGCTCAATTACATTGGTTAGACCTAAATCATATTCGTGTTTGGCAAATATATCTCGGTATTTTCTCAGCAGTTTTGTGAATTCCTTTTTCTGCATCTCATTTAAATCATTGCTTACCACTTCAGGCTCCTTGTACACCTTGACGTTTCTTGGTATTTTACAATTTGTTTCAACAGACATTTTCGATAATTTTCCCAATTTTGTTTTTGGGTGTAGCTGAACCGGTTTCTTACTGCTATTCGTTATATGGACTGGTACTATCTGATTTTCCACTTTGACAACTTCGTCACATATCGGTAAATCATATTTTTCGACTAGCGTTTGATTTGGTTCGAATATAAAATCACCATTATCCACACTCATGGTATTTGCACAATATACCATCTCCGATTGTGGTGGTATTGTCAATGTCTGATTCACAAACACTTCACCTGCCCTGTGAATTATTTTTCCTGTTTCTCCTGCTATCAATTACCTGTCTTTAAATCAAGTGAGACTCCGTCCAGCTGCTCTAATATATCCATACCGATCAGACATCGTACTGGGCTTCCCTTCATTATGAGCGCATTATGCGCTATTATTCGGTCTCCAATATGGAATATGACGTTAAGTTGTCCAATTATGTTTAATTCATTTTTTGATAATGACCTCACTATTTCGTCGGTAGGCTTTATTTGCATTTTCTCCTTCACGTTTAATACATTTTCCGATATTATTGTGTGACTAGATCCCGAATCAACCAAAGCTTCTACTTTATGTTTGTTCATTTGTATAAATATTCGGGGTTGCTTTCCTCTTTTTGTTAATGTCATCATTGAGTAGTTGCATGGTAAGCCTAACATATTCTTTCTCTCGATCTCTGCGCTAGAAGGCTCGATTCTCTCTCCTACCATTCCTTCACATTGTAATGCGATATTTTCTACTGGTTTCATCTCTCGTAATCGATCAACTGGATATACTGGTGCTGGTTGCATAAACGATTTTGGTATACACAATTTTGTAAACGTGTCTACGCTACTCGCATTTAACAGTGGCTCTTTTAAGATTTGATAGGTTCTCAACGCTTCTTTATTCATTCCACTTAGTTCTTGATTGTCAACATATAACGGTGCACTATCACCCTCGTTGTCATTGTCATTATTCTCGTCCCTTGAAGGGGTTGTACTAGCGTAGCTCACCTTTTTCGTCTTTAATATTCGCGCTTTGAGTATCTCCAACTCTTGATATTGATGATGAGTAATGAAGAATCTAGCCAATAATGGTATGCAACCAATTACTAATTTCCACGACCAACCTGTGATCGCGTATAATCTGTGTGTTGATAGGACCTGCGATATTATTACTTTGATTACAACACATATTACATAAATTCCAATCAATCCGGCACACGCTTGTCCAATGAACATAAACTTTCCCCAGATCTTTTTCATTGTATTATACGTCGCTTTCTTGTAATGATCTGGAGTTAACAAATACTCGTAATTTACCTTCCCACTTCCGCTTGGGAGAATTGTATCTACCATCTCCATTATTACTCTTTCTTTCTTTGATGGAAATAACAAGTTTCTGCGGGCTTCCTCAATGTCTTCGTTCGAGTAAATTCCACTTTGCGATAATTCTCTAATGACGTAAAATTTACCAGATATTGTAATTCTGTCAATTCTAAGTTTTCCGGTGTCTTTACTTCTCGATGATCTGGTAATGCAATCCAAGATTCTGGTGTTAGTCTGTATAGTGGTGCCAACAATCTATTACACTGTAATACTTTCGGTTTCACGTCCTCTTCCAGTAAGATTCGTGTTATAGGCTCCATAAATCGCAACTTTCCATTTAAATTCACTGGTAACTCGTTGGTGCATTGGTCATACTTTGTCAGTTTAACTGGTACCGCTTTACATTTATAGCTATATAGTGCTTCACCGAAAATTCTGGCAAACACCCCATTTTCTGCAATTAACATTGGTGCTACCAAATTAGGATTGGTTATAGCCATTGCCATCCGATTTCGGAGTATTTCTTTGTTGAGATTGCAATCATTTATAATAACGTCTCGGTACACATTTTCAACAGTATTTTGACCAAAGTGAAATAAATAATCTATTTTGTTATTAAAGTAATTTGTCAACTTGATATCTCCGGCATGTATGTTTGTTTGGGCCTCTATAATCATTTTCTGAGATACATATATACCTTTATAATTTGTCTCATAGACATTTTGTCCACACTTTGTTTTAGTTTCTTTTCTCAGGAATCGCATCCCGTCTTCCTCTGAGGTTGACATTAACACTGTTGGAGTATCTTTCATCCGTAGAGGTGTGATTCTTGTTGTTGTACTCGTTGCTGGATCCATTCTTATTTTCTCGGGCTTTTCCCTGATCTGTTCTCCCGTTATTTCTTTAAAACTCATTGACTTCAATTGCACTAAATTGCACTTTTTGGTATCGACATCGTACACCAAAATTGATTCTCCTGTCTGACAGCTAGATTGTTTCATGTTGCAGAATGGATGTGTTTGTAGTTTACCAGTATCATCATCAAATGATCCATCAAATTCTCTTAATTCTGACATGTACTCTTCTACAACCACGGCTTTGTCAATTATAGCATCGTCTACTTTGTATGGCTCTCCTTGGCAATCACCATTCGACTTTATTATCCCTCGCACGGTTACAGTCTCACGGATTTTGTGGTTAAGCTTTGCTTGTAGTTTGATATCTGCATTAAGTTTCAACTGTCCTGTTTGAAAGGCTGCCAAACAATTCTCCGGAATTATTTCTATCGGTCTAGGTATCGATTGCATTTTCACCATCGATGAGTGGCTCCATTTTCCACAATAAATACAAAAGTAGTTCGTTTCACTGTACACTCTCTCACCTTTGATCTTCGAAACCCCGATTCTTGATATACATGATATTTTACTGGATTTGTCACTTTAAATTTTACTGGGTATGCATCCGAACACTCTGCTACGTTTACCAACGAGTATACTCTTCCCATTTCGGTTTGGGAGCAGTCATATGCCACCAATGAATTCGACGTATTTATTATTCCCAATAACATAATAATAGAAATCATCAACCATGGAAATGCAAGTTTTCCCTTTTTACTCACTGTCTCTGTTTTTGGGCTCTCAGCCTTTTGTATTAACTCTTCCCATCCGCCATTGTTTGCGATCCACTTCATCAAATATTTATTCGTCATTTCAGTAGCTTTCTTTATCAATGATTTTGAATTGTCACTTTCCAAATAACCATAAGTACCAATTTCCAATATTATATAGGCTAGCACTGTCAATATTACATCTCGATCTAACTCAGTTCGTGTTAAGTCCTCAATTACTGCTTCCTCACAAAATTCCTTTTCTTCATAATTTCTTTTAATTATCGACGGTAATCTCCTCTTTAATTCCGTTGCCAATCTTTTTACAACTCTTTTCTCCCCCTCCGAAATATCATCTTCTGTTTCAGTTTCATCTAACAAATACAATTCCGTTACTAAACTTTTTAATATTCGCTCAGTTTCGCTTGATTCATCTAAACGCTCAGTTTCGCTTGATTCCTCTAAACTCAAAGATTCAATTTCCGCATCATTCTGTTTTATCCCACATATCGCAATGTCATTTTTCGTCTCAACAAAGTTCTCTTCACTTTTCATCTCATCTATGCTCGGTAGTATCCTATTATCGGTGCTCCTTTCCTCAACATCCCTTGTAACTTCATTTTCTGATCTCATTTCCTCATTTTCCATTGATTCTAATCTCTGCAATTCATTAATTTCTTGATCAATTTCTCCTGGGTCATCTACAACTTCAGTTTTAATCTCTACATTATCATTGTCCACTTCCTCATACAGAGGCCAAAACGGTACTATTACTGCATCTTCTTCCATTTCACCACTTTGTTTTGTTGCGTACACATTATTAATACAATTTGGGTTACATCCGTAGTTTAACAAATATTCGTCATCATCCAATTCTCGTCCTTTGAACGTCAACACGATAATTCCGTCATTACCTAATATCTCCGCTGCTTTTTGTCGTATTTTCTTTGCTTTTACACTCCAATGTTCCTGATAATATTCAATCCTTTGATCCGAAATATTTAACGCTATTATCAAAGACTTCGCACTATCGTCTGCCGCCTCATAATCATGTCCTAGTTTTCGAATTACCTCTTTTAACTTTGCCTGATAACTCGTCGGTTTATTCGTATACGGTACGATGCATTCAAACAACCCTTCTTTCATGTCTCGATCCATTTCGATGCTCATTATGAAGTCGATACTCGCATTAATTTTATCTCTATTCCCTGCATACAGGGTATCCTGTAAATCTGCTAGAATCTTTTCCCAATTTTGTCTGTCTGAATTCGAAGTATTAACAGCATTAACAACTTTTACTTTATTTTTCCAGCCTGGTATTAGACCGCAATCTACTAAGTACTCCTCGTCTTCCAGACATCGATTCTCAAATTTTAGTTGCACTTGCCATCCACTGTATTGACGCAGTATTCGCTCCTTTAGGTCTTTGATTTGTCCGTAGGCCTTTACACGAATTGGCACTTCACATTATCAAGTCCGTCGTTTCCACTATGATATCATCTAAATCCCTTGTTGACCGCAAAGCCTTGCCAAACTTTTGCATTTGCTTAAGTATCTCATCATCTCTGTTTCCTTTGAATAACTTTGCACATAAATTTATGGCTCTCTTTAGTTCGCTTTGGGTTAGTGACATCACACTGAGTTCTGCGATCCATCGTTTCAACTGGGAGTTGTCAGTTTCCATTTTCTCAAGCAATTTTTCAACTCGGGCTAACAGTGCAGTCGGATTCTCATCTGATGCGATCTTTCGCACTTTCGGGGCAGGTTTCCCTCACCTTCTGACACGGTTCCACTTATCATATGAGATTCAGTTTCTTCATCTGATTCGAATTTAGCCACTAGTTTGTTCAGCTTCTGTCGCATTTCTCGAAATTCCTTTTCCATTTTGTCTTGAAATTCCTCTCTCTGAGCATATGTCATGTTACTGGTGTTTGGCATATCTTCTTGGAATCTGATTGATTTCTTTAAAATAGGTCTGCTGAATCTCTCTGAGTTCCTTGGGCATGATCGCGCCATGTGGCCGTATCCCTTGCACGAATGACATTGTATCTGTCCATTTGTATTCACTTTGTCCCTTTGTGGTGAAGGTGACGCTGACGATGATCTTGATCTGGTAAAACAGTTTCTGCTAATATGCCCTTTCTTTCCGCATCGATAGCATTCGACATCACTGCTGATCCTTTTGTTTTCTGTAAATCTCTTGTTAGGGCTGGGATTTTTCCCATATTTGAACCAACATTGATTTGAGTAGTGTCCAGACTTTTTGCAATGTTCGCATTGAGGATTATTTACCTGTCCATTTGATTGTACACTCATCGCTGATCTACCGGCTTGAAATCTAGTATTTGGTCTTAAAATTGGACTACTGATTTGATTTATTTTCTTTTCATCCCATGGTGCTCTCACAGGCGTAATTGACCGCTCACGTCTCTCCACATTAACTCCAAAAGCATCTGATCGTTTTGCACTTTTTAAATTCAGCTCTATCTTCATGGCTTTCTTCACGAGCTCATCGAAATTGGAAAAATCCACATAACATAGGGCCTTTTTGATTTCGGAGTGGACTCCGGTTATAAACTGATCTTCTAACAGCTCTTTAACTGCTTGGCCATATCGGCTTGATCGGGTTTGACTTCGAAGGCTTTATCTGCTAAAGTGGTCAGATGATAAGCAAACTCACTGACCGATTCATCTGGACCTTGAACTCGATTATAAAATTTCTGTCGCATGATTCTTTTGATATCTCCACCAACCAGTTTCAGTGCCATTGCATCCTTCAATTTTGTCCAATCATTGCCAACATTTCGTTTATCGACTTGCTGCAGGCTTCTCTTGCCGCACCCTTCAGATAGAGTGGGAATCTCTGAACCATAATGGCTTGTGTCCATCCGTATGCTGAGGCGTACATATAATAATCTCCCATGAAATCTGCAAATTCAACAGGGTCTCCCCCATATTGATTGACGGGTAATTTCTGACAACTTGCGAAATCAATCATCTCTCTATTGAGAGGCATAACAGCATTATCATTTGCCATTTGGACTTGTTTCTGACTTCTGAGGTTGTATCGGTTCACTTTGAGCTAAACTTCAAGCGTTAAACAATAATTTAAAATTACTTTTCAACTTCTTTTAAATCTCCCAATAATAGCCTTTTATAATCTCGTTAACACTATTTTCAAACTTCTAAGCCGACTTTCACTCACGTCAGTACTAATTCTTTTTATAATTCCTTTTTCACTAGCTTCCAAAAATTTCCCTCCGACTTTCAATCACGTCGGTACTATTTTTTTCAATAATTATTTTTTCACTAACTTTCAATAATTTTCCGCCGACTTGCGATCACGTCGGTACTATTTTTTTCAATAATTATTTTTTCACTAACTTTCAATAATTTTCCGCCGACTTGCGATCACGTCGGTACTATTTTTTCAATAATTATTTTTTCACTAACTTTCAATAATTTTCCGCCGACTTTCAATCACGTCGGTACTATTTTTTTTCAATAATTATTTTTTCACTAACTTTCAATAATTTTCCGCCGACTTTCAATCACGTCGGGCTCACCAGAATATATGTTGGGTTTTGGATTATTTCAAGTCGGTTCTCTCTGACTCCTGGTGTTCTTTAAATTAAAACAATGAACGACCCAACGTATATTGAAACAACAGGTTCACAATTTATTATCACGCTACAATGACCAATCAAAGTTTATACGATTCTCTGCTCGGCGTTGATGCTTTGCAAACAAACAATATTCACCTTTTGATCCTTTAGTTCTGTTGACTCTCGTTTTCCTTGGTTTCTGTTTGGTTTGATCCCTTTTCGCCTTTCCGTATTCTTAATTCTATTTCTTCTTTTCCCTACTTCCCTAATTCGTTATCACTTTTCCTACAGTCTGATTCTTCGAACCCTAACTGAGGCAGAATGCCGATTTTCTCTGATTTTCCCTTTGCTTATATACTCCTCGAAATCAGGATGACAAATGGTTATTGCCGAGCCAATCTTTCGTTTGACATTTTCTCCTACGTGTTTGCTTCGGCTGTCATCCATAATGGTCCAACGAATCCAGATAATTAATGGCCCTACCGGTCTTCCTACGCGCGCTATCTTCTCCTTACTCTTTTCCCATTAATCATTGTGTCAAGCTAATGGGCCCAAATCTTCCTTTTGTTTGCCTTTCTTCTTGTTTACCCAGCTCGGGTTTCCTTCATCTCTCGGGTTCTCCATTGGCTCGGGTTTCCCATTAGCTCGGGTTTTCCATTAGCCAATTAATTAATTAATTAACGTTTTCTGTTTTCATACATTTGAATGTTTTTCAACCCTTTCTAACCCTTTTCTGATAAATCCCTAACCGGCATCTTGTTGACCATTAGCTAATCTATAACTGTCCCGTTTTTCCCATTCGATTTCGATGATTTTTCCATTTATTGATTTTTCTCGGATTTCCGGATTCTCGCCTTTCGTAATTGCTTTTTGCATTTTCTAATACTGTTTCCATCGCACTTTCCTTTACTATTAATTCTGTGCACGCTCCCGCTTTTATTTGCCTTTTTTCTTCGCTTACTTTCCATTTGAATTATTATCCTAAATTTTATTTAAATTTTTTAATTTTAATTTACAGACCTCAACAATATTAACAGATTTCTAGATCAAAGGAGTTTACCTAGTCGACCTTCAGTTCTACCGACACAAAGCAGATCGGATTTTTCAAATTCTTATGAGCTATCAAATAGAAGATACGAACAACTACGATCAAAGCAATGCTGGGGATGCAAATAAGTAGGACATATAAGAGCCCAATGTCCAAACATAAAATGTTCTCATTGCAAGAAGGCAGACTATCTAAAATTCCCATACTTCGATCTAAAAGGAACTCAGAGCTACAAATATCACAGAATATGACAGCAATTACAGATTAAAGAGATGATGAGAACATGATTTCCGATAGCGAATACCCAAATGGCAGCGCTCCAACACAGGAGGAAGTGATTGGAGCGATAAACTAAATGTAAGTAATATCTTGAGCAATGATTGTATGTATGATAATGTTTGTAATTGTTTGCATGAAATTGAATTTTTTGATAATATTTGGTATGATGATGTTGGTATGCTTGATGTTATATGTATAGATATTGTAGATAAAATAGATGAAAGGATGGACAATAAAATAGCTACTTTAAATAATGGTTATGATAGTGTAATAAAATATGGTAATAAGGGGGGTAGGCCCAGTATTAATATATTGATCAATAATAAGAAATTAAATTGCCTTTTGGATACGGGAGCTAAAATAAGTGTCATCAGCAAAGAAATAATAAACGCACTCGAAAATGTAAAAGTTGAAAATACTAATTTATTGGTAAAGTGTGCAAATGAGAGCTCCTTAGAAATACAGGGCAAAGTTTCGTTAAAAATAAAAATCATAAACCAAGAAAATAATATTGATTTCTTCAATGCAAATGAAATGTCACCAAGTCTAATAGGAGAAATTAATTTGTTAGATAAATTTAATGTTAAACTTGTATTGAACTCGCGAAAAGAAAATATTTTAATGTTAGATGAAGCAAAACCAATCAATTTTAAAAATTATCAAATTAATCGAAGTGTAACTTTGAATAAAATAATAAAAGACTATAAAAACATATTAATGAAGCATAAATGGGATGTAGGCAAAACCAATTTAGTAAAACATGAGATATTAACAAAAAATGAACCTATTGTTATTTATCCTAGGCGCTAGCCATTTCATTTAATAGAGAAAATTGAAAAAAAGATTAAGAATATGAAGGAAAACGGAATAATAAGTCAGTGTGAGTCTCCCTGGAACTCACCTTTAGTTTGCGTCAAAAAGAAAGATAAAGATGAGATCAGGATTTGTTTAGATTATAGAGCGTTAAATGCGGTGACAGAAAGGGGAATTTTTCTCATTCCGAATACTCAAGAAATGTTAGATATTTTGAACGGCGCCAAATATTTCACCACCCTTGATTTATGAATTGCTTATTACCAAGTTGAGTTACAGGATGAATCTAGATTAAAAACAGTATTTTCCACAAATAATACTCAGTATTGTTTTAACCGTATGCCGTTTGGGATTGCGCTGCACCTGCAACATTTTAAAAGCTCATGAATTATTAGGGCCACTAAATTGCAAAGAAGCTGTTGTTAATCTTGACGACATATTTATATTTTGTTCTTCTTTACAAGAACATTATAAAAGAATAAGAAAAGTATTTCAAAGAATAAGTGATTCTGGGTTAAAGATAAGTCCAGAAAAATGTCATTTTATTAAAAATGAGATAACATTTTTAGGACATTTGATAAACGAAGAAGGAATACATACTGATGACAATAAAATTATCGCGATTGAAAATTTTGAAACTCCGAAATGTGTTAAAAAATTACTAAACTTTCTTGGATTAACGAATTAATATCGGAGGCTTATAAAGAACTATAGTATGTATTCAAAACCACTCGAGAAATTGTGCGGTGTAAATCAGACAAAATTATGTGGACAAAAAATGTCAAGACGCTTTTCAAGCATTAAAGAAAGCATTAGTAAAAGCTACCATTTTAGTATTACTTTATTTTACAAAGGAATTTATCTTGGACACAGATGCCAGTTTCTACAGAACTGGAGCAGTTTTATCGCAGTTGGATGAAAATGGTAAAGAAAGAGTAATTGCATATGGTTCGCACGCAATAAATAAACACGAAGTAGGATATTGTATCACCCGAAAGAATTATTAGACATAATTTATTTTACCAAGTATTTCAAACACTATTTATATGGCAAAAGGTTCAAACTGAGGACAAATCATAAGGCAATAACGTTTATGTTGAAGACCAAGAGACCATCACACTTCAATTTCAAACATGGATCAATAAATTAAGTGGTCAAACGATTCCCCAAGAACCAAAAACAGGAAAACTAAAAACAAAAGTTCTAGCACTCATGTGTCAAGAAGATAAAAAAAACTGTAACAACAAGATTCTAAGGAAATAAAAAATATCAAGAAAGTTATACTAATGAGAAGGAAACAAAATTTATAGAAAGTAATGACATTATTCATTCAGGTAAAGGTAAAATATGGATTCCAGACGAATGAAAAACAAAATTTGGTTTGTACACTCATAGAATTCTGTGTCATGCTGGAGTGAATAAAGTTCACGAATATATTTCTGGGAAATTTGATATGAGAAACAGACAAGAATTTATTAAAGAAATAGTCGGATAGTGCGAAAATTGTCAAAAAAGAAAAGCTATGACTACCCAAACAGCAGAGAAACAAATTAAACCTAAGAGAGTTTATTTATTTGAATCAACTTTCATCGACGTTTGTGGCCCAATGAAAACTTCTAGGAGTGGAAAGAGATATATTTTGGCAATTAAATATATTTCTTTGAGTGCAGATTCTGGTCAAGATGAAAAGACAATTACAGCAATAATTAATGAAAAATGGATTTTGAAATTTGCAGCTCCAAAGAGTATTCATTGTGACAGAGGAAAAGCATTTGAGTCAGATTTAATAAAAGCATTTGCAGATAAACATGATATTAATCTGAAATATTCAAGTGCGTATCATCATTCTGCTAATAGACAAATTGAACACCAATTTAGAACTATTAGAGATGCTATCCTGATCTCCTTAAAAGAAAGAATGGGCAAAGACTGGGTCGAAATACTTCCTGAAGTTGAATTTATGTTGAATGCGACAATTCAGAAAACTACTCAGTTGAGTACTGCACAAATTGTTTTTGGGAAAAATATTGCAAGAGAGCGGTATGAAAATGACGAAACGTGTGACCTACAATTATTTATGGAAAATCGAAAATCAGAAAGATTAGAGTTAAAAAAGTGGATACAAGGGAGAAAATAAACTGAACTATTTTCCGAAGAAAAACGACCAAACCAAATCCTCAATGTTGGAGATGTTGTTTTGGTAAAAAAAGATGTTGTTAATAAAAATGAAGATACATTTTAAGGGTCCATGCAAAATAGTAAAGAAACTGCATGACAGAAGTTTCATGATTGAATTTCAGAATGGAAAATCGAAAATTAAAAATGTTGAATAGATCAAAAATTTTAAAAAGAGGGAAGATGTAGGATAACAGTAAATAATAAGTATTCCAAATAATACAATATGTATGTATATGTATGTTGAATTTGTATGACAAGATTATGTAATATATGCCTGAATGTCAAAGGTGTGATTTCTGTGATTTCTTTATGCATGTGTGTATCTTGCTCAAGATAATTACAATATAATAATTTCCTCCTGAGAGTTTCTCACTTGTTTTAGATAATAAATATTATGTCTCCAAAGTCTACTAAAAATCGCAATAACTCTAATAAAAAACAAAAATAAATAAGACACAGGGTGTGAAACATTAAGGAGGAATTACCATTACAACACGCAAGCAAAAATGAAAATATAGTTAATTAATATTAATAATATTAGATTTCAAAATTTTTTGATTCAAACATTTAGTACTGTATATTACTTATAAAAATATATTCCAGGATCTGTGCATGTTTTTCCAACAAGACAATGCACATTGGCATAATGGGGTAGACACGAAGTCTAATTTGAATTAACCGAGTAGAAAATTACTGAAGTGGTCTCCTTGCTTATCGAATCTCAAGCAAGATGATCCTAATACACAAAACTCAAAGACGAATATCCAGTAATATTTAATGTCATTGTAACTCATGAAATAATGCACATTTTAGAATTAAATTTTAATTACTGACAAATTATCAATTTAATGTTTTCTAATTTATTATTTTTCGGAATGGTCAAACATAGAATTCTATTGTTTATCATAACATTCAAGGACCTTAATTTATGTCAACATTCGAGAAATGGATATATTCCGAACGAGTTTTTGGAAGAATTAAGATATTTTTTGTTAAAGGTTTCATTTTATACAAATAATTAATTTTATATATTAAATAGAATCAAACATTTGATTATTAACTCTCCATTACCCGCATGGCGTTTGTAAGATGTATCTCAATATAATGACTAAGATAACCTATGGAACTAGAAGCTTGGGGCAGTCTCCCCCGAGATACCTACTTTAAATTATACAAGGATAATATACAATATGCCACAGCATTCGGCTGTTATACATTGAGTAGTAAAGAACAATAAATTCTGTTCAAGGTATTTGAGATGATATGTCAGACATTAAAAAAAGCTAAATTTTAGTTTTGAACTAAATGAACTTTATTTATTTAGTAAATAAAAGAAATTCATCATTTTTCATATCAGTTTTGAATATGAATCGCTATTATTGTAATATTTTTGTCATAAGTTAATATAAGAGACAAAAACATGATATAAAAACTTAAATATCATTTGATAATAGCGTTGGGGTTATGGAATTTTACAAAACTTTAATGAATGGAAAAATGGAAAAATAATTAATAAAAAATAATCAAAAATCAAAATTTTCCGAGGAAAATTGGTATGTACTGATGCCAATTGACGAGACGAGTACGAAAATAATAATATAAAATTAATTTGGAAACCCTAGAAAAAGCTATTAAGAAAATACAAATTAATTAACTAATTAAAGTGACGAAAACAAATAAATTAAATTAGGGCGAAATTCTCCAATTTTAGTAAATTTAATTATCTAAGATTACTAATTATTCCTAATATAATTTGCGCCAAAGTTTTCTCCGGGGAATGGCCGAAGCAGCCAAAAGATATTAACAAATTACTCCATTAGTTCCACGGAAATCCAATCAAAATTTTGCTAAACTTGATTATGATCAACTGGGCCACAAAATTCAGACAAAACTTGAGTAACTCAGAAGTTACAAAGACTTATGTGAGAAACGTACGAGTCAGACTTGGTTGAAGGAGAATTTTAGAGATTTAGAATATAAAAGATTAAAGGCGGCTTCTCAATGGATCCCTGCCAGTATCCAATGAATTTGGAAGTATAAATCGTTGTACAATTGTTGGTATCAATAAAGATTTGTCATGTGTTGAGTTATTTCAGTGTTATTCAAAGAGCACATGGAATCAGAGGAAACTGTTCCTACCGAACCATTTAAAATATTAACTGAACAATAGTACTAAATTAATATAATTGTAAAACAAAAATATATTAGATTACCTGAAAAAGCCGCCAAATTTAATAGCATATGGATTGAATGGGCCAGCATCAACTGTCACGCAAATTTCTGTGCTTAATCCGACCTTGAGTGGAATATATCCAACGGGACAATTTTCTTTTCGAATTCCTCCAAATTGATATCCATTGTAATTTGGGCCGATATTCACCGGGTAACACCAAAAAGTGGTAAAATAAGAGCAAGTTGTATCGCATTTTCTCCAAACCCACCACCCATGACATGATTCGTCACATCGAACTAAGCCACTGTGAAGTTTTATCGAAATAAATCCAGAGGGACAAGAAAACCCTCCTGTTAATGGATTAACTTGAGCATATGGACCACATGCAGGACCACCGCAAATTTGATAAGTTCCTCCAAAAGTAAAATTCACAGAAGGAGATTCACAATTTCCGGAATCAATATTGGCATCCGGATTAAAGTTTGGAGAATACATATCAAGACACCCTAATTAAATTTTGCATTTTCAAATTTGAGTATTGCATTTAGCTACAGAACTAAATTTGAATAAAAGTTGGTAAATAGTAAGTAATTAGTTGTAAAATTTAAAGGAAAACATCCAACTGACTTCGCCCTGATTAAATACACTATCACTTCTTTGAAATCACTATACAATATACTTTAGATAACGAATAAAATTATTCTCCTCTTTTTAATTTCAAATATTTAACTTAAGTTATTTTTATAATTTGTTGAGTTATAATTTTATTTGGTTCGGTAGGAACTATTTGCTCTGACTCCACGTGCTCTTTAAATGATACTGGACACAGGAAAACTTTTATTCGATACCAACAATTTCACAAAGATTCAAATGTTACTTTTATTATATTATTGACAGGAATCCCCACGAGAAGCCGTCTTTTTAATTAGCTACTAAAATAACCTTGACAAGTCTGACTAGTCTTTTTTTTCAATCTCACAAAGATTTTTAACTTTTCTTTTGGTCGCAATTTTTTCTAAACTATTTGTGTCCCTGTTGCTGATTTGAGACTCTCTTATAAATGGAATCTCTCCTCAACAACTAATTTGATTGACAGAAATTTAAATTGGACTCCCGGCGAACTAGTTAAACAATTTACTTTCATCTTTTGGGCACTTCGACCGTTCTCTGTGAGAAGACTGCGAAATAATTCACATTAGGGAATAATTAGTTCCTTTCATTATTAAATTTATCCAAATCGGAGAATTTCTCCATAATTTAATTTGTTTATTTTCGTCATTTTAATTAATTAATTAACTTGTATTTTCTTAATAGCTTTTTCTAGGGGTCCCAAATTAATTTTGTATCATTTTTTTCGTACTCGTCTCGTCAATTGGCATTGGCACATACCCATTTCCCCCGGAAAATATTGAATTTAGTTTTTTGATTATTTTTAATAAATTATTTTATTTAATATGATTTTTTTGAAAATCACCTAACCCCAACAAATTTATAATTTTCCGTTTTTATATTAATTAAATTTCGCGTATTCCGAACAAAATGTAAAAATTGTATACATGTAATATCCTTAAATGGCTAGTTGAAAACCTAAATTACTTCAAATATTTTCTTTCGAAAAATCATTTGCGTATTCCTCATTTTCTATTTACATCTTTGTTTAAATGTAAAATTGTATCTATAATAGAAAAACAAAATTACCAATTCGGACATTGGCTGTATAATATCTTACAATTGCCTTCTTTAATAAAACAAAAACTTTGTGCACCGTTTTTTGATCCAGTTCTGGCAAAGCACGAGGAGTAATGGCATAGTATAAGGGTTCACCCCTCCGATCTATGGGAACTAAATTATTCATGACAGAATTTTCCCAGTCGGACAAAGACGTATTGGCTCCAAATATGGCACCTCCGACCGTATCAATGTGAGTTTTAACAACATTGTGATTATATTCGTTAATACTTTCCTTAGAGTTCTTAGTTTGGTATTTGCCATCTATTTTAAACAAACTAAGAAAAGATGCTGACGCAGAAACGGAGATTGCGGAACTATCCGACTGCGTTTTTTAAATAAAATATTATATGCAATTAAATGACAATTAGTTTACTGCATATTTCTTTACGTATCGTGAATTCAAAGCATCGGGTTTTTGACAAAATCGCCCCAGCATCTATAGCACGGATTACATGGGTCCCGTAGTCTCGAACAATCATGTCAGCCAAATACTCAGGATAAAGTGAGTCTTTATTTTCAACAACTAATCCAGCAATGTCCATGATTCTGTTCTTGAATGTCGGGTAGAGAGGTGTATCCGGCTCAAACATTGACTGGAACCCCAAATATCGCAAGTGAACTCTGGTGAAAATGGATTTTGTTTCCATCTACAATTAAAGTCATTTATAATCTAAAGAAGAAAACACTCCAGTCTTAACCGATAATTAAAGACTAAAAAAATAAAAACAATAACACATATATATTTGTATTATACTACCTTACTTAAACAATTGCATTTGGTTCTGGTTGAATGCTAAACTCTATAAATAAATTAAAATGGAGATCTTCTACAATAGTTTAACGACAATCCATAAAATTTGAGACATACCAAAGATAAGCTCAAAAAGTCTTAAAAAATTGAATTTTTGCTGCATCTCGAAAAGAAGTGGGAATTGGCGACATCTTTTTTTTTCAAATTTACCGTGTGCATTTCATGAGCATTGAAAGATTTTATAATCTCGTGTTTACCGAAAATGGTTATTTGATAGAATTAAAAAGAAGAAAGTCGACAAACATCCAGAAAGATTAAGATAACAGACTAAAAGTCTATATTTTAATAAATTTTATTCATTGTTATTTAATATGCCTAATATGTGTAACCAAGAAACAAAGACCATAAATTTAATTAAAAGCCACATAAATAAAATGTTAGGGTAATATTTTATTAAATTAATTATTATTATATTTAATAATTTACTAAAAAACTTTAATTTTAAAAATAAACGTTTAAATTTTTGTTTTGCTATTTTGTTTGTGCATATTAGCGTTGTAAATAAAATGTGATTACAATGTGTGTATCACATATTGTTTAACTACATCAAGCCCCATTGAGATAAATTCCGCTATAATACAAGTTGATACATAAATCAACTTTTTGGAATTTATTTTGTGAAAAAATACAAAATATATTATTATAAATAATATTTAGGAAATCAAGTAACAATAAATAATCTCCAAAAATATGTATTTTTTTTCGGATATTATTCAAAAAATATAAGTTAAATTATTTTTGAAGTTATAAAAATTATTATTTGCATTAAATAATTATATTTTTTATTCATATTTTGAAAAAAATCTTCGATTATGTACACAGAATAATTTGGTTTATGAATTTTTTTTAAAACTTACCAATATAATTTAAAAATTTATGCTTTTTTCGGATTTCAGGTTTTGCTTTTTTTCGACAGAAATATCTGAAATATTAAATTAGTTTTAGTTTTAATGGTAAATCTTGTGAAGATACATCCTCATTTACTAGAAATTTCCTAGCAAAAACCTCAAAATTTAAATTAAAAATTTTTCCGCCATTTTTCTTTCTAAAATTATCTCAAAAATGTCTATAAAATTATTTATTATAGGGTTTTTTTCAACTTCGGATAGCTACGTGTTAAAAGTTTGCATGCATGTTTTATTATGGGTTGTGTTAATGTGCATTATTTTATTTCTCTCTCAATTTTTGTGTCCCTATAGTGTAGGGTTTGTCTCATTGACTATTTTACAAGCAACCTCAAGGTGATTTGGTGTGTTTATATGCTATAAATTTATTATTTTTGTTTTATATTATAGGTGATTTATCTCAACTTCGCTTGGTGTTTGCGCAAAGTCTTTCGAGTCAATTGATTACAAGCAATTCATCTGCAATTCAATCAACTTGTGATTAATTTCATCATAAATCATTGTGATGCTTCTCCCGAACGACTATAAAATTGTAATGTTTGTTTTAATAGAATAAGTTTATTTTTTGTTTTTTTCCTTTAGTACGACAGAGTATTCCAGAATTTCACAATAAATAAATTGTAAATGCGACCACATTTTTTAGTATATTTAAACAGATTTTTAAGAAATCAAAAATAATCGATGAAAATATAATTTATCATTTTATTTTGAAAATATTTCTGAATTTTTAATAAAATATTTACATCAGCATCTCATGTATAATTTTAAAACTTTACATACAAATTTAAATTCATTTTGTTGTATTTTTATTTAAATTTTTTTTTGCCAATTAAACTGTTTGCTCAGTGATGAGACACGATTTATGAACTCCATGAAAAACCCTCGAACAAAATATTTAATATTTGCAGCAAAGTCAAAATATGTATCATTGAAAGAAAAACATTCAAAAAATGTTTCGTTCGCATTTTTAATTTTAAATCATCGGTAATCAAGTTGTTTACCTAATAAATGTGAAATTTCCCTGCAGTTTGAATGTCTAAAAATGTCTATATAATTACTAATTTTATGAAATTATAGTGTCAAATGTGTTTTTGAATCTTTTGCAACATAAAATTTTCCATTATCAATTGTGCTACTTTCCATATTATTATTACGTGAATTTGAAATATGATAATCTTTTTAAAGTTTTTCATTCCAAACTGATTTCAATAAAAGGAGAACAAGCTTTGCCAACAGTAATGTTTCAACAATGTTGGCAGAGAATCTCTACAAGGCCTGCAAACCTAACACAAAGGAAAGAGCGACATTGATACTACAATAGAGGATCACGGGCCGCATATGAAGAAGTTTAAAAAAATTAATAGTTATTTAAATTAAAAAAAAAATATTGTACAAATTTGATTGTGTAACAAATATTTATTAGCCCGTTTCATATTATTACATAGCTACAGGTATTTTAATTGCACTCGGCCTTTATCATTGTGTATTCATCCATAAAAAAGAATAAATTCCAAATATCTATGCTTTGAATTACTTTCTATTTCAATAGTAATTATTTATTATTATTATTATTATTATTATTATTATTATTATTATTATTATTATTATTATTATTATTATTATTATTATTATTATTATTATTATTATTATTATTATTATTATTATTATTATTATTATTATTATTATTATTATTATTATTATTATTATTATTATTATTATTATTATTATTATTATTATTATTATTATTATTATTATTATTATTATTATTATTATTATTATTATTATTATTATTATTATTATTATTATTATTATTATTATTATTATTATTATTATTATTATTATTATTATTGTTGTTGTTGTTGTTAAATGTAAAAAAATTGAAAATAAATACGCTAAAGTAAGCTGATTGTTGAAAACACCAAAAGAAAACCATTTTAAAACAAGAAATGTCAATGGGATAAAACAAAATTGACTTTTATAAATTAAAATCGACCTTATCCGTTTTGATCTTTGTACTTTCCGAGGAAAAACATCCACCAATTTTAAAGATCTCAAAGTCTCCGTCAGCACCAACATTTACCGACTGCGAAGACATTGATGTCCATTTGGCCTTTGATACAAAATGATAACTTTTACATTAAAATCTTATTCACTAACTATATATGTACATATATATATATATATATATGTACAGGAGGACCCAAAATTGCGTTTTCTTTATGTTAAGTTCTTATGAATAAGTATGCAAAATCCGGTCTATGTGAAACAAATAAACAAGTGCACAAGCGTAACTCGATCAAGCGAGCATCGAATAATTGACATAACATGTGCTCGAGTGAGTCGATGGTTGAAAAAGGCAAAAGGAAAATAATTTAAAAACATAAAGAAATACTAATCAAATAATCAACCTGATCACTTTTGATCTTTGTATTTTCCGTGGAAAAAGATCCCCCAATTTTAAAGATTCCGTAGCCACCTTCAGCACCAACATTGATAGATTGCGAAGACATTGATGTATAATTTGAGAAATGATGAAATATTTCACTTGAGATTTCAACTTGGGAAGATTTTTCTGGATAAATGGCCAGTTGATTCGGGATCAGATATTTGTTGTCATTCGAAAATGAACACTTCGAAAAGTTTAAATCAAGTATCCTTCCCATGTCGATATTGGCCAGGTTATCCCATCCTGATCCGGGTAAAACGTCGAATGTTTTTTGCTTTGAAGTCAGTCGGCATAATTGATAGCTATCCTTGATAGTGTTGACTTCATTTGATCTATTAAAACAAATTAATCAAATCTCAAAATATAAGTTCGTCATATGTTTTTGTTTACTTTTATTTATATTCTAAATTTATTTGTCTATGCATTCAATTAAATTAAAATACGGTTTAAAAAACAGAATTATTCACTTTTATGAAGAAATTATTGAGTTGGGATGTTCAGAAAATGTGAGGATTTAAAAATATATATTATAAATAACCCATCACATATTTACAACAGATTGGAATATTTTTTTTTATTTTTTCTTATCAAAATTGTTTTTACCACATGTATTGGAATAACAAGTAATACTTATTGACTGCTATCTGTACCAAATATCGATAGGGCCTGCACAATATTGATACAGCTACTATAAGCCCGACATTGCATATGTGCAACATAAACTAAAATTTTAGAAAAGCCCGGGAAAATTATGAAATAAATTTCCTCACATAATTTAATTGATAAAAATCTGAATCCGTTCTGAGTTCATCTTGGGCTAAGCAGGGTTAATATAAGATATCGAAATTATTATTAATATTTGATATTTTATAAAATTACACTTGTTTCATTTTGATTATTTTAAACAAATAAAGTCAACATTATGTAATCTAAAATATCAAATTTTGTTGATATGGTTATTAATAATCTTTATTTCATCATCCTTTATCTTTTATATTTCAATTTGTTTATTAAAATACACACTTTACTTGAAGTTAAACTTACATATTTACATTTATAATAAGGAGGTGAAAGCGAGTAAACAAAATCCTTTAATGGATAAATTTGTAAAATTTACATCCAAACTTACAAGAAGACATGTTTCATATATTGATTTAAACAAATAAATACAAACTTTCAGATAATAATAAACAAATTCTTAAATTAAATTATTTTCTAATTATGTAAAATTAATAAATAAACATAAATTTTATTTATTTTCAATTAGTGTTAAATTTTTATCAAATGAAATCCTGTAATGCTAATTGTTTGTTTATTCGTTTCAAATCAAGATTCGATTTAATTTTAAAACTAGAATTTTGTTGACTGATAATAATTTTAGAAATTCATAAAGAACATGCTAAAAATCTTATTAATCAGTTAGTAATAATAATAATAATAATAATAATAATAATAATAATAATAATAATAATAATAATAATAATAATAATAATAATAATAATAATAATAATAATAATAATAATAATAATAATATTAATAATCATAATGATAATAATAATAATAATAATAATAATAATAATAATAATAATAATAATAATAATAATAATAATAATAATAATAATAATTAAAAAATTAAATAAGTTAGGCAACGATTTAATTAAAAGAAAACGCCAATAAAACACTCTTCGTACGATATAAGATGACAGTTAAACTGTCGAAATATATCGCACGAAGAGTGTTTTATTGGAGTTTTTCTTTTAATAATAATAATATTTAAATACAGGAATTATTATAGCAATAATTAATATAGAACGCTGAAAATAAGATATGCAAATAGTCTTTACAGAAATGGATGTATAAAAGTATTTTTAAACTTTAGTCTTTCGACTGTATGCAAAATTTAGTGGGGGTTTAAGTCAAGTTTATACAGATTATTACTAAAATACATTCGGAAAATATGAATTTCTTTCTATCTCAAAGATGAATAATATAATTACTTTTTTGTATATTACAATTTTCACAATATAAAATATTTTTGGTCTAAATTTTTGATTATACAAATATTATACAAAAAATTCATATTAATTCGGACATGCGAACATAGAATTAAAAAAAATATTTTGTGGTTAACAAATTTTTTCTTATGTTCCAGAAAATCACGAGGATTATATTAGTAGTAGTACTAACTAAGTTGACACTTTACCCCTTCAAAATGAGCACATCCACTTTAATACTCTTAGTTGACTACATTCATACTAACTCATATAAAAGTTACATTTTGTTCAAGTGGTCAAATAATATAATAAATAATAATAACAATAATCAATAAATACTACTTTGAATAGTTTGTTTGTGGTTGGATTCGTTTGAAGCAAAAAAATAATTGTGAAATAAAAAAAGTAATAAATTTTTAATTAAATTAAATAATTTACTAACCCTTTCACTGCAGATCTGAATAAACTAATTATTAGAACAATTTGAATAAACATTCAAATAAAATTTTAAAATCATATTTGTTTTATTATACAAATTTTCACAAACCTACAACTGTATATGATGACAAAATATTGTCTACTACGCAATTAGTAACTAGTATATAATTTAACTTTTATTCCATGAAAATATTTTCAAATATTTGTATCACTGTAAATGTTGAAAATGTAATTAACTAAATTAATTAAGATGATTAATTAAATTATTAAAAATTTAATAAATGAATCAATATTGCAGATCTATGCAGTATGTGGAATTCCTTATTTATACATTACAAGATTGAAAGAATTTCCCATTGAATATTGGTTTAAATAATATTATCTAATGAAGTTTAGAATATATAAACTTTTTAATTATGCAAGTCATTAATACTAAAGCAATGTAGCGAATATGGTGACTATGATGAAGAATTTTATTAAACCCCTTGAAAATTATAAAATCTGAATATTTTCTCCAAGAATTCAAGAAATTGATCGACCTCGTGTTAATTTCAGAAGAATATAAAAGTAAATTCGCCAATGACTTCTTATCAACAAATGTAACGAAAGGGTTTGAAGCAACCAAATAATGTAAATTTTATGCATGTCGACTGAGGAAAAAATTGAAAAATATTATTCAAATTTCTTTTGATTTACCATATAATAGTAATAAATTCAACAGGGATAGAAAAGAATCTTTAACAACTTGATTGAATCTAATATATTGCTTTTCAGTATTTTAAAAATCTGTTGCGGGTGTTTGCAACTAGAACTTTTATAATGTTTAGATATTATTATTATGTCGATAGGAAATATTTCTCGATTTGGTTACTCGTGTTCAATAAAAATTTAAAGAATCCCAACAAAATAACTCTTTGGTATAATCACAATTGAATACACTTTATTCAATCAATTTTACAATACAATTCCGGAGTAAAAATTTAAAGGATATTTCCCAACCAAATACAATCTGCTTTATGTAATTATACTCTGTAACTTTATTTTAGAATCTCTCTGCCAATTTAATCGGTCTATTTCTCACTCAGTAAAGTGTCTTGGTATTTATACAGATTTTCCATTATTTTTTATCCCTAAATGTGATATGGTTATGTGAGTTTTATAGTAACTTTTCTTTTTTGATTTATTGGGTACTTAACCTGTCGTTTCCTGAGACTCTTCAGTGATTTATGGTTTTTTGTCTTGTATATTTAATGAGATTAATTAATTAATTAATTTGTTTATTAGCTCTATCTCCTCCTAAGGACTTTCAATCATTTTACAATTATTCTATATGGCTTCAAATTTTTATCTACCACTTCCCCCCCAAAACTATTGATTTTTACAATTTTGAATATTTAATTAGTTTTTAATCAATTTCTTAGAATTTAAATTTTTCCTTTCCTTTTATATTCTTCTGTATATTATTTCCAACAATAACATTAAAAATAAACTGTAATGTTGGCCCCAAACTTATAAAATATCTAAAGTTTTTATGAAAGCTAAAACAAAAAAAAAGCTCGAAAACCACAAAATAGATAAAAACGCTAATAATGGAAAATAATTTAAGTTTTAGGAAAAATTAAAATTAAAATATTATATTTTAACTAACAAAAAATAAAATATTATAGTAAAGTTGGAGAAGAAAATCTCCCAAAATAAACGGGTGAACTTAGAAAAAAAAATACTATTTTTGTTCCTTTTGTAGAAAACCTTTTTCATTATGAATTATTTATTTGTAATAAGAATTTTTAAAAAAAATTAATTTGGCCTCAAGATTTGTTTCAGAATTCTAAAATCTAAGAAGAATATTATTATAAATAAGGAATTGATAACATATATATGTATTTATTTTAACAAATGAAATTTTAAGGGTTTACTAATTGCTAGAAAATTAACATTGCTGCATAAAATAAAATTTTAAAATACTTTTTTTTTCCGAATTGCTCCCTTGTGTGGGTGTGTGCTCCACGTTGAGAACACTGATCTAAAGGGTAAAACTCTAATTTCATTTGTATCCCTGTTTAGTGCAAAGGCCTCTATTTAAAACTGACTCAAATTGGAGAAGAAAAAACGGTTTCAAAGAGGACTAAAGACATCCGAACAACGAATTCATCGACTCGAGGGTATGTGGTTAGTCCAACAAAAATTTAGTGCGCTTGGGTCGGTTTAACGGGAAGCACCACCTAAAGATCTGGCTATTTGCTAGCAAATATCAACTGGAGGAAATGTGGCCAATCTCACTTACAAAGTTGGAATTAGAAAGGCCACAAAAGAAATAGATACATTCTAAGAAGTAAAACCCCACAAACTAAGACTTCAAATTCCACAAACTGATGTTGGACAAATTTTTATTTACGCCTGTTTTGTTCTCAATCGCAAAAAAAAACTTTAGAAAGATAAAGCTTATAAAATTGATATAATTTAGAGAAGTTAGAACAGGAAAAATTGAATCTTTAATAAAAAGCTGACATTGAAGAAAAGTTAGCAGGTTTTGCCAAAAATAATGATATAGGTTATCTAACAAGCGTAAAAGCGGACAAGTCTCATATTCTTCAAGAAGTGATTGATTAAGACATTTTTCTCCAAGTAAAATTGTGCTTCTCGGATAAAACTATTAAAAATAATTAAGAAAACTATAATAAAAACACATTTTCCAAATTACAAAATATACAAACTCTATTCTGTATCTATTAGACATTATAGTGGTAAGTGTATATATGTATTTGTAGTTATTGGTCAAGGATACATGCCGCCTAAATATCAAATTATTCCACAAGTAAATGAGTATTAAATATTTATTTGGTTTGCTCACAACTTAATTATTTCAGATACTTCACGGACAGAGTGATTTATTATTATTATTGCTATATCAATGTTATTCAAATGCGTTCTTCAAATGATATATTCAGTATCAATATTGTTAAGCAATTTTAAAATTTAATTGGCAAACGGAAGAGTCACCCTTTTAGACTAATAGGAAAATTTGAAGTCTTGAAATCTCAAAGGATAAAAACCATTTCATTAGCGCCTTTATTGAGAATTCGTTACAACAATGTACACTTCAAATGCATTGTTTTCAGATCAAGCATTCTACTGTCTTTTGAGATCCTTAATTAATTTGAAATTAATTTTCAATATTTAGCAAACTTGCCCAATGGCTTTCCTTATAAGCACTAATATAAAACATTTCATATATTCTTATAACTCAATCGGTTATAAAAAAACTGACATGAATGCTGTTCTTTTGAATATCTAAAACTTTCTTAATTCTCCCTAGTATACATATCAGGAGGCACTAGACCCACAACAAATGCCTATACCCCATAAAACTTAGACAAACTGAATTCAAGAACATTCACAGTGAGTCCATTTTTTTAATATACGAAAGAAGACAAGATTTAAAAAAGATGGATTGAACAAATGTTATTTTCTCACCTCACACGAATAATGATGAGACACGACCAATCATTCCAACAGGGTCTATGAAATAAATACCATTATTTGAAGTGCATTTGAAAACACTGGTTCCCCAAACTATATTAACTCATTTTTGCCAGAATTTTTTTCCTTTTGACAGTAATTGATGCAAATAAAAAAACGCTGCTCAATCCTACAGGTTCAAACCTGAAAAAACAATACGCCAAACAATCCGAATGCTTGCTAGCTGTAGACTGATACAATCTGAACTTTTATTGTATCATGCATAATGGAGTGGGATTAAAAATACTAAATGTTTGTTGAGTTTTAATTAAATGAAATAATAAGAGTAGGTATCACTGACCCAACGTGTTCTATAAAAATCAAACAATACCCAACGTATATTTATATTCGAAACTTTACTACACAATCACAAAATTTCAATTAACGTAATGAGACTGCTCGCTTTTACTGTCTGGTAGATAATGCTGTGGTTATTCGGTTCTATGCAGTTTACAACAATAATCACCTTCGAAATATTGATCCACGATTTAATGAGTATTTGGCCTAATAAGATCCTTCGATTCTTCTATTGCTCCAAACTAATCACTGACTTAATTCCTCAAATACTATTCTCGATTTCTTCGTTCTACCTGAGGCAAAATGCCGATTGCTTCTGAGTTGAAGCTCCTTTAAATAGTCGAAATAATCGCCTTAATTAATAGCTTTTCAACTATATCGTCTCATTTGAAAATCTCTTTTTCACGGCTTTTTTCATCTTTTCTCCGTCGATGGAAATAATTAATTACCCCACCATTCGTCTCCCTTGTAATAATCTTTTTTCCGTTTTCCCAATATTCATGCTGTCATGATAATGGTTTTCTAAAATCCACTTTGTTTACCTTTCTTTATGTTTACTTAACTCGGGTTTTCTTTAATTAATTAACGATTTTCTGTCTTAAACATTGCCTCGCCTTTCGATCCTTTATGAACACATTCTGATAAATCCGTTCTCACCATGATCTTCCCAGTCATCTCCTCTGCATCTAACCAGTTTCTAAAATTTTAATTCGATAATTAGTTGATTCCCTATGGTTTTGCATTTTCAACATTCTTTTTTAATTATATGGAAATTATAATAACTTTAAATTTAACAACCCAAACATATTCAATAATGGAACACTTTGAAAAAATGGGTTAATTAATTTCAGTTTATTCTAAAAAAAAGGTGATACGATAATCTAGATTAAACAAAAAAACTCATATAAACATATCACTGTTAAAATATAAAAAGATTTGTATAATAATTTTGAATTTAAAACTAAAATATTTATGTTGTTTAAGTTGATTATGAATTATGAAGTTAGAAACGCTTTGTAATTTAAATATAATAAATTTATAAATTTATATTATTCAAGAAATGGATCGAAAAGTGAGATAAAATATAAAGATAAATATAAAAGGATTGTTCACATAGGCTTTTGTAATTATCTGATTGGCTACGCTATTTCCGTTCCGTTGATTGAGCCATAATTTGTCATGCTTTCTTCATCAGTGAACTTCTTTCTATTAATCAGCTTGTATCTATTAATGTAATATCTTCTTTGAATGTAAAAGATAACGAAACAAATACAAGCTGCTAATAACAAACTGCCAACTATTGTTCCTATTAGCAAATCTCTATTTTGCTTTTTCAATTCATCCACTTTCCATGTTCCAAAGTTATCTTTGATCAAAGTTTCTCCTTTTAAATTGGAAAAAACTAACACTTTTGTACTGTTTGGATTGTAATTTATCTATAAGAAGAAAGGATAAGTATTATTAGAATAATCGAATACTCCTAAAAATGTTGCGTGTATAAACCACCTGTACAACAAGATCATTCAGAGGTCTAGTAGGCTCATGCATATAAAATGTTTGAAAAAGATATGGAGAAATATTTCTAGCATCACTTATATTTAGGCTGACCAGAGGTTTTCCTAGAAAATCCGGGACATTTGTAAAAAAAACCGGGACAAAAGAAAAATAATTTTTCTACTCAGAATATTACTTTTTATTATTCATACTTTTCTGAAGAATGAGCTTTATCAAGGAACTCAATGTCGTTCTTGATAAAACTGGTTACAATCTAAATCTTATTTGAACTGAATAGTAAGAGAAGCGTTAAGTGTTCCGATTTCCAATCGACTTTTCAGATCATCCCAAATCCAATTCATTAGTGAGAATATACTCTCAACATCTGTCGATGTTCCAGATAGAGCAAAAGCATATTGGACTAACTTTTGCAAATTGGGAAGCTTAGTGGACTCATTTCGAAAATGGGTAAAAATTGTTGTTTAAAATTTTTTTCCGGAGACATATTTTCTTCGTAAAAATTCCTCATCAGAATAAATTCATCGAATAGCGAATCTCGATTAATTATCGAGCAAATTGCTTCTCCATATCGATTTGTGGCGAATTCTAATGATTTCTCGAAGTCTTCCCAGCTTGGAAATTTGTTCATCACCATCCATATGAACACATCAGCGCCGTTGCAAGATTTTTCCAAAAGTTCGATGAAGTCAATTAAAGTAGAATAAAATTCATTAATCTTATTTTTGATATTATCTGGCAATGTCGGTGTTCAGAGAAGTAAAATTTTAGAATTTTATTGTTAGTAAAATTTTGTATTTAAATTAATAAAGGTCTAATATGGTCTGACTTACAAATTTTTTAGAAATACTTTTTAGTACCTTATTTCTGAAAAACATAAAATTTGGTTCATAATTTCGATCAAATTAATAATTCCGGGTCAAAAAATAGCGGGACCCGGGATAATTGCTGAAAATCCAAGACTGTCCCGGAAAATTACACGCAGATGGCGAGATTTGGCGATTTTGCCATATATATATATATATATATACATGGACGTCCACAGAAGAGGAAATTTACAACAAGACAACTCAATTGATGATAATAATTTTACGAGCTATGAAAAAATTAAATATTTCTTTTGGAGATCCGGATAGATCAGCAGATGCTAAAATAGGATTTGATGTTATTCAAGCTATGGAAGTCACTGAACCTTGTTTCGAGAAGTTTTTAAAAGGTACTAAACGATTATGGGCGGATTCCGGTGTCCAAGAATGTTTCAACCGGTCAAAGGAGTACCAATTAAGCGATTCGGCTAAATATCTCCATGATGATATAGATCAAGTGGGCGCCGGCGATTTCTGCCGGACGTTTAAAATTTCCTGGATGACGCAAGATATACGCGACATTAAAATAAAATTCACACTTAACTTTAAATTAAATCAATTGTTATTATCGTATTTCCTATTTTTTATCTGGGGTTTGCAAAATAAAATTTAGTCCAGTCTATTACGGACAAACTATTCATAGACAAAGTTATCAACAAATTTGGTCAAAATCACAGAAGATTGCAATTTTTGTTAAAATCGCCGAAATTTCTTTGTAGTGTGTAAATAACTGCCTAAATTTATTTTATTTTGTTTTTACTATACATTATATGAAAAAACATGGCTTTTATTTTTAGAAATATCTATAGAAAAAAAGATTGCTTCCCCACTGGAAAAAACTGCTGACTCCAATGTATATATATTCAATTATTGCATTCAGATTTTGTTTCATTTCATTTAGCACAATTTCAAACATATTCCCAATCAACTTCATAATAACATAATTCTTACTGAAATAAATGGTGGCTTGATTAAGCGAGGAAAAGCACCATAAGAAACTTTATTGGTTTCGGTACAGTAGGAAATCTGACATCCTTGTTCAATGGTTGCAATGTGAGCCACAAATCCTTTAGCACATGTTTTAGGCCAATATTTTATGTCATTCATCTTTAAATTTTGAAATGATTTTGCTTTTCCATTTACATATTCTTTGGCTAAAGGATTACCGGCACTACAGCTGAAATAACAAAGCTATATATATATATATATATATATATATATATATATATATATATATATATATAGCGATGCTTTGCCAAAATTTCTCAACCGGTTCGTAGTGATTATTTTTTCTAATATTTATGTTTTGATTAGTCAATTTGATTTTTACCTAGTATCTATACGTTAAGAAAAAAAGCTAATTGTGGTTCAAATCCTTTGAAACTAAAATTCGAAGTAAAATATAAAAGAAAATAAACATGAAAACTATACTTTGATTTATTAATTCAAAAAAAACTTGTTTACTTAAAACAGAAACTTAGTATAGCAAACAAATTATAAAATTCATACATAAATATTAATATAATTTAATTTAATCATTTAAAATATGTCCGAATAGCCTCTTGGTTTTCGCTACATCCTTTAGGTTTAAATTTTTATACTTTTTTAAATTTATCAAAGTAAATTTATTTTATGTGATCATTATTAATTGTCGGTTCGCAAGAATCATAATATTATTCTTTCAAATTAAACTTTAGTTAGACAATAATATCCACTGAACTATATTACAGTTTTAATTTTAATTAACTCTTAATAACAACAATAATAGTTATTAGCCACTGAACTTCAGGTGTTAATGGGATTCATTAAAAAAGCAATATGTTATATACAACGTTTATTATTTTTAATATAATAATATATTTAAACAAATTCATAATAATTTGTTTAAGTAGTTTCTATAAAAATAATTAATACATAAGTAAGGATTTCAATATACAGTCAACATACAATAATAATTTAATTTATAATTAAAATACCTCACAATAATAATAATAATCAAAAGATAACACCAATAAAAACTCTTCGCACGATATATTTCGACAGAATAACAGTCATTTTCAGGTACACAAAACCAACTAAAAATATTATGAATTAACTTATAATTTAAACAAATTATTTTTTTTATATTAATTAATTTATGTAATAAATAATTTTTTCAAAAATATATTCAAATACTTTTAACTAATTTTAAAATGTTATTTATATAAATATTATAATTTTTTATCTATATTATAATTTTAAAAAATAATGTAATTTACAAATTAAATTATTTTAGTAAAATTAAAAAAGTTTTTTTTGATACAATACATAACATGCTTAAACTATTTAAAAACACTTAAAATATTCGTAGTCACAGCACTTTGCACATTAATCTTTATATCCAATGACCTTATCAGCAATGCTTCACATATCACGAGTTCCCAATAATTATTAAAACTTTTCAACAAAATTCTAAAATCAGACATTCATTTTTCAATTTTACAGCTTCAATTGTGCTCACTAATATTGGTCAAACCCTTCAATCGACAATGCTCTAGAACTCGAGTACAGAGATGACGGGAAGTCTCTCCAATGTATGTGGCATCACACCCATTACATGTAAATTGATAAACGAGATCAGAACACAATCCAACCGAAGTTTTTGATTTATTAATAAACATATTGCGTACCTTACACGAATTAGAGACGATCTTATATTTTAAATTTCTCATCTGTTTACTTAACTTCCTTTTATAATTTGTAAAACCTTCAGAGTACTGCAATACTAACACATATTTAGGCTCAATTTTTTATATCCATTTTTACTATTATTTAGATCAACACTCAATTCACACCCATTTGACAAATTGCACTCAGACTTTCCAAAACATGGATCCTTAGGATTTTTAATCAATTTATCAACAGTCTCTTTTATCATCAACAATAAAAATGATTTAGAATATCCATTCTTTATCAAAAACTCAACCAATTTATCAACACTTTTTACCGAATTAGCAAAAGTAGAAGATAAAGACCATGAACGATAAATAAATTCTTTCGCCATATTTCTCTTATACTTAAATTCACAAAAGCTCTCTGGAGAAGTATATTGACCAGTATCAGTTGGTTTTCTATAAATCTCTGTTTCATAATGTTTATATTTGCGTTGAATTAACAAATCCAAAAATGCAATCGATGACTCTCTCCGTTTCACACGTGAATACAATGTTCTTATGTAAATTGTTCGTAAAATGCAAAAACGGTTCTACATGTTTCTGATTTTCAAATACAAGAAAAATCGACAAATTTATTTAATTATTTATTAATAATAATAATAATAATAATAATAATAATAATAATAATAATAATAATAATAATAATAATAATAATAATAATAATAATAAAAGTATTAGTAACCTAAATAAACCACCAAATTGGATTACAAATGGGTTGTTTGGATCTGTATCAATGGTCACACAAATTTCTATATTTAATCCAAACTTAAGTGGAATAAATCCAATGGGACAACTTCCTTGCCGAATGCCTCCAAATTGATACCCATTATAATTTGATCCACTTTCATTTGGATGACACCAATAAAGTGTATAATATGAGCATTTTGTTTCACAGTTACGAAAGATCCACCACCCATGACATATTTGTATACACTTTACCAGCCCACGATGAAGTTCTAACGAACTAAATCCAGAAGGACACGAGTAGGTTCCAGTTAAAGGATTTTCCTGAACACTAGAACTACAAGAGGGTCCCTCACATGATTGATAAACTCCTCCAAATGTAAAATTTACTGAAGGATGTTCACAATTACCCGAATCTATATTGGCATCTGGATTGAAATTAGGAGACATGATATCGAGACAACCTGTAAAAATCTATTATTTTTATTCTTTCATTTGTTAGAATATAGTTAAATTCTTCACAGTTAAATAAAAAATGATTATGGTCGCAAAGTATAAAAAAGAAATAATTATTCCAAGTAAATGTTATTTATTATTACAGAATTTCAGACACGAAAATGGTTCGAAACTGTAGATCTGCTTGGTCCCTGTGTTTATTTCCACGATGAAAACATAAAATCCTTAAAATAATTGTGTTAGCTTAAAAATGCATTTTCCATAACGTTGATCAAAAAAATACACAGCCATTCACAATAATTTCCAACTATAACTTAAGGTAAATTTCCAATGGATTTCCCCCGTGTAAGACAATAACAATATATTTATTAGTGGAAAATTTCGCCAAATTGTAATCATTTTGTGTTTTCAAAAATATTGCTTCGAATATGATTTTTTTGTAAATTAATTTTCAATTATGGAATTAATTGTGAAATTTTGGAATTTTTAAATTTTGGTTTTTTATTAATTTGTTTGGTCGCTTCAATTATTTGAAATTTTGTAAAGTTTTATTTTGAATTGTTGGTTATGAATTTGGAAGTTTATTATTAATTTTTATGTTTCATTTTTTGAATTTGGACTTGGATATTTATTATGAATTTTCTATGTTAAATTTGAAATATTTTTGGAACTATTTTCAGATTGGATATTTTGTGGTTTGTAACAAAGTTTGGAAATTTGCTCTCATTTTATTTTTAATTTTACTCTCAATTATTGAAAAAATATCTAGTAACAATATCGGTATTCATGTGTTGGTGTATTTCAACATGGAAAAGTTGAAATTATTGCTAATGATCAAGGAAATCACACAACACCCAGTTATGTTGCATTTAAAGATACAGAACGATTGATTGGATATGCTGCAAAAGATCAAAATACGATGAACCCCAACAATATGATTTTCGATGTCAAGCGACCGATCGGAATAACTAATAAAAATACAATTGAACATGACAGAAATCATCCAATTTGTTTTAGCTTGATTCTTGTCATTATTATGCGTTTTCGTTGTTCTGATCAAAAACATCAAATTTCCTCAATTTATCAAACTGATTCTCATAAATCATCGTGGTTAATTAACCATGTGACGTCAGCTTTTTGATACAAAAATCAAATATTGAACGATTTTTGCAACTACACTTGGCCTCGTATAACACGGTTATATGGTTCCACAAAAACATCGTGTAATACAAATCCGTGTTATGCAAAGTTTGAAGTTCATACAAAATTAGGGGCTACGTTCCAAAAAAAATAATGAAGATAATTTATATAAATATATACTTTATTTTTTAAATAAACAAATATACATTTACATATTCATGAAAAAAACTTTAATAACATAATATGGCATTCATTCATCATCACTATCACTTATAATTCTATATGTTTTACTCTTTTTCCAAATCGGTTGTATGTTTTCATCATTGAAGGACTCTGGATTTCTTGTGGTTTTAGCCTTCAAAAATTCAGTAATAAGCGATTATCTGCTTTTAGTGTATAAATCTTTACGCATTTCCTTATAAGGTTCCAAAATCTGTTGTAATTCCCTCTTAAATTTCGAACTTCTTTCCATTATAAGGATCCTTTTCAATAAAAAAGTTTTCTAATATTAAAGCCAATTCCAAACCCTCATTTATCGTTTTTAACGTGAAACATGTAGCTGCTTCGCTGCAACTGCTTTCTGTGTCGTTAATTATGATGGGTTCATCTAACATTTCAACTAATTCTTCTTCGTTCAACATATGATCCTCCAATATTTCTTATATGCCAGGAGTATCCATGTCATTAAACCTTCTCCACCAATACCACGACAAATGTTTATTGTCCTTTGGTATTCATATTCTATGGGTTGTAAAAAAAAATTTTCTCCAGACACTACTTCTGTTTAAAGTTTTTTCCAGCAAGAATTTAAAGTGGATTGTTTTATTTCTTAAGCTGACGCAGAAACAATGTGGACAATTTCGAATAAAAAGTTTTTTCCAAGCTTGTAGAAGTGTAAAATTTCCACCTTGATCAATGTCTTCTAATATTTTTTTCAAATGTTCGACGAATTTAATAGGCTTTAAATGTTTAAATTATACCTTAGGCTAATGGCTGGATTAAAGACGTAGTATTTGGTGGGAAAATAATATTTCAACATTAGGATATTTTAAATCGAGCGGATGTCCTAGTGCATTGTCCAATATCAATAATATTTTAAAATCAAGATTCTTGTTTCTCATATAATCTCTTGCATCAGGTATAAAACAATTATTAAACCAATCTTTAAAAAAAATACTTGTGGTCAAAGCTTTTTTATTGGCTCTCCAATAAACAGGTAAATTCTTTTTATATAACCTTTTAGTGCTCGGGGGTTTAAGGATAGATTAATAAATAATGGCTTCATTATGGAATTTCCAGAAGAATTAGAACATAATAGTAAAGATATTCTTTCTTTCGCCACCTTGAATACTTTCTCATGTTTTTCATTTTTTGATATGTAGGTTCGTTGCGGCATCTTTTTCCAATACAATCCCGTTTCGTCCACATTGAATATATATATAAAGCGTGTTGCATAAAAAATATGCCACAATTTATACAACAGTGTTATACGAGGCTCAAGTGTAATCAACTTGTCATCTCCAAGATTGAACCAATGAATGATGGATTATTTTTGAATAATAAATGAGATTAAATAATAAAATAGAAACACGTTCAATTTCCATTAATTTTATACAATTTTGTAAAAGCCCAACAGCTAGTAGGAGATGTCAGCTACAACAACATGATAATGTGTCTTTTACATGACAAGTAAGCTAGAGTTGGATTATTGATAATTTTAAAGAAAACTTCAAAATAATATTCAAAAAAATTAATGTTAAAAAATTAAAATTAATATTATTAAAATTAAAAAAATTAATATTTCAAAAAAAGCGCAAAGTAAAACGTTTATAAATTACTTAAATAATAATTACCTTTGCGGCCATTTCTAAAATAATATCGTTCAATTGCCTTCTTCACTAGTTGATAAACTTGATTTACGGTTTCGTCATCAAGTTCCGGTAACGCTCGGGGAGTAATGACATAGTATAAGGGTTCACCCCTACGATCTATTGGAACTAAATTATTCATGACTGTTTCTTCCCAATCTGCTAAAGTCGTATTAGCTCCAAATAATCCCCCTCCAATCGTATCAATGTGAGTTTTCGATATATTTTCATTATATTCATTGACTTTCTCTTGGCTAGTTGTTGATTGAAACTTAGAACTCATACTGAATAGATTTAGAAAGGACGCAGTCGCAGAAACCGAAATTGTAGTGCTGTCAGACTAATTTGAATTTATAATCTAAGCTGATAATTTTTTCTCACTTGGTAAGATTTTGCATATTTAGATTGTAGAGCATCGGTTTTTGACAAAATCGCCCCAGCATCTATAGCACGGATTACATGGGTCCCGTAGTCTCGAACAATCATGTCAGCCAAATACTCAGGATAAAGTGAGTCTTTTTTTTCAACAACTAATCCAGCAATGTCCATGATTCTGTTCTTGAATGTCGGGTAGAGAGGCGTATCCGGCTCAAACATTGACTGAAAGACATGATATCGTAATTGAACTCTGGTGAAAATGGATTTTGTGTCCAACTGAATTTTTAATAAAATTTATTTATATTTTTCATTTTAATAATCATTGTAATTAGAAGTGTAAATCATAAAAGGAATTAAAAAGAAAAAAAAAAGCAAAAATATTTTAGAAAAAGCAAAATATTTTATCGTTTTTTCCATTAGTTGACTTTACTTTTTGTCAAACAATGTAAAATGTTTTTTATTTATATAAATATAATTCAAGACATTTTGACTCGAGTATATTTTACTATTGCCTAAATTGATATCAAAATAATAAAAATGTTTATCTGTAATCTGAAAAGTAAGGAGGATAAATTAATTGAATATTAAATGAAATAGATAACCACAAATATATACTCATTTGAATTTGTAAAGTTACATGAAATAATAAAGCTATTTGTAGTTTTAAAGAACTATTCAATGAATGGTTTTTTAAAAATGATCTGTGAGTGTTTTATTTAATCTATTTTTGGTGTAATTTATGAATAAACCAAATTACAATTGTTTTATTTTTAGTTGCTTAATTGAATTTATTAATTGTTTTTATTAAAAAAACCTTAAACCAATTAAATATTAATAACTGTGTAAGCAACTTCCGCAATGTTTATTCATAAAATATGAAATATTTCGATCTTCACACTCGTAATATATAACTCACAAAGTCTTTATCTTTCTGTTCCTTCTCTTTTATATCTTTCTATCCCACGAATGTTTTTAATAAATTAAAAAATTTAATCAAATTTTTAAAACACTTTAAAATTTAATTTGCCAATATTTAAACACGAATAAATTCAAATAAATACATTTTTATAAAGATTTAAACATAGATGAAAATAAAAATTTTAATATTTGAAAACTGAATAAAATAAGTCATTTAAAAATTAATTTTGCTGAATTTTAATTTTTTGATATTTGATTTGCTTTGGCTAATTAAGATAAACTTAAAAATACTTTTTTTGTCTATAAATTTATTTATAATATTTTTTTTATATAAATGATTCCACCATCGAAAAAATGTATTTATAAGTTTACATTAAATAATATAATCATCAATGGTGCTAAAATGATTTTACTATACATTTTAATAATAAAGTCTATACTATTTCAGGATATCGGTTAGTAATAAATAAAATTTATTATATTCACTTCAAAAATATTTAGCGTATCCATTGCTACTGGAAATACAAACTCAGCCATCTAAACTAGTGATTCTTCCCTTTGTTCCAAAAAACTTTTCCCGACTCTCCTGCATGACCAAGTCTCAAACAAATATATATAAAATTTAAAAAAAACAGGAATTAGAAATTTATGTCAAATCACATAAAAGGTTTTTAATCATGCATAACACATTAAATAAAAAAACATTAAATAAATAAATTTAAGAAAAAACTTAGAATTATATTTTTTCGATTTTTAGAATTTTTTCCAACATCTCTTAAAATATCTTGAACCCGAAATGTTAACTTATGAAGGTGAGAACCTTTAGTTATTTCTTTGATTCTTGAAAGAAAAGATATGTGATCGTATTTTATAGTTAATTGCATTTTCAAGCTTGTTGAAGGATCAGGTATTTCATCTCAAGTTTTGGTCGACTTCACGGACTTAATAAGGATATCATATGAACATCACGAAACAACGCTCAACAATTACCTAACATATTTTACACTTTAAGTAATTTGTTTAAATTGTTGTGTCATAACATAGTAAAGAAGCGTTTAGGAATATTCTCAATAATTTTTTCAATAAAATTCACTTGGTGCGCTCATAAAAATCTCCTCACATTAAATAAAATAAAAATAATAAATTACGCATTCTTAATTTTAAGTATTTGAAGAAAAATAAATTTGTTTTACTATGTCATTTTGCTTGATTGAAATAGCGCCAGAGCGTTGAAAAATGGAAAATGTCATGATTTCAATTATTAAATATCGAAGCGGAATAAAATTTCTTTTTGTCAAATGAAAACTAGCAGTGAACTTCACGAGCTGTTGTAGTCTCCCGGTCAGAGGGTGGCCCACTTGTTATCAACTGCGAAGAATTGGGTAAATACATTGAGAGGTTGTCACTCAAACGTTGATCAACCCTAATGACAATATTTAATTAAAATAAGGTAAAAAATAAAATGTTTCCGTTGCATAAAAATTTGTTTGTAAAATATGCCATAAAACAAAATTATTTATTTAACAATAATTTGACAATATAACTTTTTGTTGTCCAGTAAGACTTGACGTCAACAAAAATAAAAATTCGGCATTAGCTGAGCATAAAATGTTTAATTTTCTTTATTGTTCTCTTTCTTGCAAAATAACCTATCTACATTGGGTAAATGTGTATTTTAGCGTTTTTAATTATAGGAGCCTGCGTAGATGTTTAGACGATGCAAATTTTGTTGCCATATAAATTTAAATTGTTACCTGGCCACATAAAATAAAAGTATTTATTGTTATGGTTGGGCATGTCCATGATGTACCTTCTGAAAAAGAATCCGCGTTGATTCATTTTTTACCAGGAGCCACATATCACTAAGCCAGATAATCCCAATAATATAATGTTTCGCTGTTGACTATTCACAGCATCTTCACGAAACTGGAGTCTCGCAAAGCCATACTATAGTTGATAAGTTTAATTTCTTTTGTGAGGATCTAGGAATAAATGATGAAGCAATATTATAAGAACTTTTTTTGTGTTTCACCTCTGATTTCTTTATAAGTGACATAATATTTTCTACAAAATTTGACTATGAATCAGATTTATTTAAGTATTCACGAATTTTCGGCACAGTCTTTTTCAAGTAAAATTGACGAGAATAAATACTTCCCTAAAAAGTATCATATATAAGTTTGGTGAATGGGCAATTACCAGTGACACATATTATGAGCGATGGTTGATCCGTGTTCAGAGGCATCTCAGGATTATCCAATGGTATTTGCACGCATTAGGTTTGTTAGAAGCTATAACATTCAATTCTTCAGTCATCAAAATAAATTACTAAGACTATTAAATCCAAATTATATTTCATAAAATCTGATTATATAAACAAATATTCTTGGGACATTTTCTAAATTTTAATTTCAACCAAATATCAACATACCATTGCATTCATACTTGAATTTCAATTTTATTAAAAATTATTTTATTTTAAAATTTCAATTATCATTTCAATTTTAATATCTTAAAATAATTTAAGTTTCAATTAAAACTTTACAAATTTTAATCGTGAACTAATTTAATTTAGTATTTTAATTTTAATTCCTCACATCCCCTTTTTTAAAATGTTTGATCTTCTCAACATTTCTGACTACCATCTTCCCATTTTGATCCTTAAGTAAGTAGCTCCGTTCATGTATTTTCTTTATCACTTTGTACGGCCCTTCCCACCTTGCATCGTCTTTATTTCGAATTTCTTGTTTGATCAAGACCACATCTTCCATTTCAAAATTTCTCACTGTTTTGCTTATTTTTGGTTTTAGTGTTTTATCCTCTATTCTCTTTTCCATATCTTCTCTATTTATTTCTTTATTCGAGTACCATTTCATTCTGTCGATCTTCCTCCCAAATATAATCTCTGCTGGGCTTACTCCCGTTGTTTTTTGAACTGTTGCATTTAACGTATATTCTATTTCTGGCACTATATCAGCCCAGTTTTTCCTTCCTCCTTCATTCAATGACGCGTTAATATACTCTCTGATTGTTCTGAATTGTCTTTCAATAATACCATTCGTGTTATGGTGATATGGGCTTGAGAAAATTAATTCAATGCCAGCTGTCTTTGCTAGTTCTTTTATGCTTCTTGCTTCAAAGTTCTTCCCACAATCTACATGAAGTTCTTTTGGCGCTCCAAACTTTAATATCCATTTATTTAATAACGTCTCACTAATTGTTCTTTCGTCTTGCTTGTTTATGGCCGTTAATGAGATGTATTTACTATAGTGGTCAATGATTCCGCAGATATATTTCTTTTTGTTGAACGTTTCTTTCAATGGCCCACATATATCCATATATATCTTCTCGAATGGTTCTGTACTCTTTATTGTTTGAGTTTCCTCCTTTGTCTTGGTTGTTATCGTTTTCATTTTCTGACATCTTTCGCAGTTCTCAATTACCTTTTTTACTTCCGTTGCTAGATTTTCCATGTCGCAGTTGTTCTGGATATATTTTGTTACTTTCTGTGCACCTGCATGGCACAGCAATACGTGTACTTCTTTTATCATCCTCTGTCTATTATCTGACGGTATCCATATTTTACCTTGTTTAGTTAGTACCGTGTTGTTTTCCATTATGAACTTACAATCTTTATTTTCTAACTTATTCTTTATTTCTTGGACCTCCATATTGTCATTTTGCCACTTGTTATATCCGCCTTCTGCTGTTACTGTTAATATTCTGGTTTTAATTTTGCCGGTTTTTGCGTCTTCGTGTTCCATCATACACTGTACACATGTTCCGCATGTTTTCCTGGATAGCATATCCGCGTTTGTATGGCTTGTTCCTTTCCTGTATTCCATTTTAATATCCAGACTGCTTAAATAGTTGATCCATGTCTGGAATTGAGCCGTTATTGGTTTCTTCGTTGTTACCATAAACGTAATAGCTTTATGGTCCGTTCTCAGTACGAATCTCTTACCATATAAGTAGTGGTTGAAATGTTTACAAAAATAGTATATTGCCAATAATTCTTTTCTGGTAATGCAGTATCCTTTTTCGTGGCTGCTCATCGCATGTGAACCATATGCAATGACATGTTCATGTCCTTTTTCATCCTTTTGCGAAAGAACTGCTCCAATAGTATCGAAGCTCGCGTCTGTGTCTAATATAAATTCTTTTCTGAAATCTGGAAATACCAATACTGGGGCGGTTATCAATGCTTCTTTCATTTCCCCGAAAGCCTTTTCACACATCTCTGTCCATCTTATTTTCTCATTGTTTTTTCCGCATATACTTTCTAGTGCTCTTGCCTTCTTTGCATAGTCTTTTATGAACCGTCGATAATAGTTACAGATACCCAGAAAGCTCCTCAGATTCTTCACACATTTTGGTTTTTGAAATGATTGTATTGCTTCTATTTTAGTATTATCTGTTTGTATGCCGTCTTTATTTATTATGTGTCCCAGAAACTTCACTTCTTTTCTAAATATTTGACATTTTTCGGGGTTCAATCTTAGTCCTGCTGTTGCGATCTTCCCTAGGACTTTTCCAAATATGTTATAATGGTCTTCTTCTGTCTTTGTGAATATTAGGATGTCGTCTAAATATACCATCACTCCATCTTTCCACAAGTCTTTCAATACTTTCGTCATTAATTCTTGAAATGTTCCTGGTGCCGCTGCAATACCGAACGGCATCCTGTTAAAACAGAACTGTCCTTCTTTTGTTGAGAATGCTGTTTTCTCTTGAGATTCTTTATCTAACTTCACTTGGTAATAAGCATTTCCCAAGTCGATTGAGCTAAAATATCTGGATCCGTGTAGGATGTCTAAAATTTCATCTACATTTGGCATTGGAAATGCTTGTCTTTCTGTTATCTTGTTTAATTGTCTGAAGTCTAGACAAAGCCTGATGTCTTTTTTCTCTTTCTTCCATACACAAACTAAAGGTGTGTTCCACGGTGAATTGCACTTCCTAATTATTCCGTTGTTTTCTAGATTTTTTATTGCTTCCTCAATCTTGTCTTCCAAATTTATTGGCTGACGTCTCGGTTTAATCATTATTGGCTCTCCTTTCGTGATTATCTTATGTTTTATCAGATTGGTACACCCAATGTCCCATTTATCTGCCATAAAAACATTCTTGTTTGCCTGAAATATTTCTAGCAGTCTCTTATTTCCGGTAACTTTTAAAACGTCGATGGCATGACGTAATCTTTCTTCATCTGTTATAATCCGCCCAAATCTAGCTTCTATTTCGCAAATGAAATCACTACGTTTTTCATGTTCTTCTAGTATACATTTCAATTCTATACCAAATAACCTTTGTAGTTCTACTCCTCCAATAATTTCTGGTATTAAATTCTTTACTATAATGAATGTTACATTTCTTTCCATACTGCCCATTTTAACATTGATGTTTAGTTTACCCATAGTTTCTAATCTACTGTTGTTTGCACATCTTAGCGATTCCCTTGTTTCTAATATTTCGATATTTTCTAATCGATCAATTACAGATTTAGCCATCACATTAATTCGCGCTCCTGTATCCAATAAACAATCTACTTTCCGCCCTTGGATATCCAGTGTTGTACTCGGTCTACCTTGCATTATATTATATGTTATTACTGGACTTTTTTGTTCTTCTACTGACAAAATATTCTGCTCTCTAGTATCTTCTACAATTTCATTAATACACACGTCTCCAATTTTCTTTAGGAATTTGTAAATTTTCTCTATCGTTCTTTCCTCGTGTTTTACTACTTCATTTACTTTACACTCCTCTTTAAATTTTTTCTGACTTTCCTTATCATTCGACTTTTTAATTTCTACACTACTATTATTATTAATATCACGTTCAAAAACACTACAATCTTTATCAATCATACAATCATCATCCATACTTAAATTACACATACCGTTAGCATTCATTCTTTGGTTGAAATCAATCTTACTTAGTAAATTGCTCCGATCAATGTCCCGTTTGACGGAGCGTGCTCGTTTGGGTCATTCTCCCTGTTATACTCGTCTGGCTGGCTTGACTGTTTTGTATTCATCATCTCATCATCAGACTCGATAGCTGCAATATCTTTTCTGTTATATTGTTGGTTTCCCCATTGTCTTTGATGTACGTTCCTTGGTTGATACATATCTTCCCTTTGTTGATAGGTATTTCTTTGAATTCTTCCTCCTGACATCTTCCTTTGGTCTCGATCTCTTCCTTGATTTCGTCTTTCCATATTTGTGTAGCACTCTCTTTCTTTGTGTCCTCGTGCATTGCATCTATGACATTTGATTGTTGGGCATTCTCTTCGTATGTGACCTTCAACACCACATGCATAACATTGAAATCTTCTTTTTATATTACATTCTCTGCTACTGTGTCCCGGTTTTTGACACGTCCAGCATTCTATCACTTTAACTCTTGTCTCTGGTTTCCATTCGTTGATTTCTCTCTTCGTGGCTCCAACTTGTACTACATCTCTATAAGTTCTTCCCCCAGTTGTAGGTCGTATTGATCTCACCGTGTTTACTTGTTCAATAACCTTGTTAACTTTTTCTATCTTCTTTATAGTTTCTTTAATTTGTTCCGCCGTTTTGAGATCTTTCATTTCGATTTCTTTCCTGACTTCTTTATCTCTTACACAATGTGTCAATAAACATTTCTGAATTTCTTCCTCATTCCAAGTGTGTGAGGCCAATTCTTTAGTCATTTTTGATATTTTCTCTATAAATATTTCCGCTGAATCGTTACCTTGCTCGTAGTTCAAGGCTTCTCTTAAGTCATCAATCAATGACGTTGGTCGATGAAAAGCTGCTCTTAATTTCTGTTCAACGGTTTTACCTTCTGCGGCTTCATATTCTTCAATCAAAGTCCTGTCCAGAAGTGTAATAACTAGTACCATTTGTGTCTTCACTGGTGTCTTCGTTATTTCAAAGAACCTCTGACATTCTTTGATAAATAATTCGAGGTCATCTCCTCTGTGGAATTTCTCTGGAAGTAATCTTCCAATAAGCAGATCCGTTGGAATGGTCGCCATGTTAGAAGCTATAACATTCAATTCTTCAGTCATCAAAATAAATTACTAAGACTATTAAATCCAAATTATATTTCATAAAATCTGATTATATAAACAAATATTCTTGGGACATTTTCTAAATTTTAATTTCAACCAAATATCAACATACCATTGCATTCATACTTGAATTTCAATTTTATTAAAAATTATTTTATTTTAAAATTTCAATTATCATTTCAATTTTAATATCTTAAAATAATTTAAGTTTCAATTAAAACTTTACAAATTTTAATCGTGAACTAATTTAATTTAGTATTTTAATTTTAATTCCTCACAAGGTTATTGTACATCTTCGAGAGTTTGAATTTCGCTGCAAAACCAGAGGACGTTCCGTGCTTGCACGCATTTTGTTTGTGTTTGGCTGAACTGTACGTAGTTTGCCGTTTAAATTTGAATGTTAACAATAATTGAACATTTAATTGTCTTCTATTTATATAAAATACAAAATATGTACGTATTTATGTTTGTATGCATTACTTCTTTGTTAATCCGATCGCCAAGAAACTTTAAAAAGACATTGTGTACACTATTGCGAAGGTTTTAGATATAAATATTTTTTAAATATCTCACCCATAGAGCCGCTACAGATAAAAATTATAAAATATTATTGTTACAAAATACTGACAAAAAATACAGCAAGCGAAATTATTTAAATTAAAATATTTACTTGTGTTGTGCGTAGTGTGTAATTGTGTAATGTGTAATGTTTCACAAAACAATTGCAGGATTTTGGAAATGGAAACGTGGCAATTGACAAATCTACACAATGTATCACATTGACGAATTGATTCAACAAGTTTTCACACATTTTAATATTGAAAATTGGGGTGCCTTTTATTCTTCTCCGAAACGTCAATCCACCACAACTTTGAAACGATACGAAATTTTCGGTAAAAAAATTTTGAAAAATGTCATCGAAGCCACAATTTTGAATAGCAAATTCAAGAGGAAAGATGTATTATTACCACGAAGTCCAATGGTGGTAACAGATATGCCATTTGAATTTAATAGTTTACAGTTTCCGGTGCGACTCGCTTTTTCAATGATCATTAAGAAGCACAATGACAATCGTTGCAAGTGTGTGTAATAGATTTGGAGAATCTGTGTTTCTCACATGGACAACCGTATGTGGCAAATTCACGAGTGGGAAAACCTTCCGATTTATTCGTATACACAACGGAGGAAAAAACAAAAAATATTGTATATCCGAACTCGAATAAATAAATAAATAGTGTTAAATAAATAAATTTCAATGTGTTGTTTTAATTTTTTTTGTCCTTGAATTTCCTTTCTTTTGAAATCGCGCGACGGATAAGCTAGTTAAATATTAAAATACGTTCATATTTTGAAAAAAAATAATAATAATATACGCTAAAATACACATTTACATAAAATTGATAATATCATTTTTGTCTATACATACCTAAGGTAAAAACTAAACTGATAAAAAGATTATTTATGTTAATAATAATAATATTGAAAATAATAATAATAATAATAATTATATAATTTCAGATAAGTGAATAACAAAATAAGTCCTTACTGCGAAGTAATAATTATATTTTTGAAAAAAGTTTCGATTATTAAATAATCCTCTTAAGTTTCTTTTGGAACAACTAGATACAATGAGAAAAATGCCGAAATAGCTTATGATTTTCATTAAAATATTTTGCTTTTTGCTTGATTTAAATTTAATTTTAAAACATTTTAAACCTAAAATTTTAAAAATTTAAATATCTTATATAAAATATACAATTTAAAATTAAATTTTTTTCACTCTTTTTTTGCTTTTGTTTAATTTAACATTAATTTGATCTTAATAAACTTTATTTTTTTTATAAAACTTTAAAATTTTAAAATTTTTTCTAAATCTTATGTTAAATAACGACTTCTAATGTTATTTTTTTGTTCTTCAAATTTCTTAATAAAATTAAAACTAAAGAAAGATTTTTATAAAATTCAGAGCAAATTAATAAATAGTTCCTTAGTTTTTAAAGTCTTATGAAAGATGTATATAAAAAGCTTTCTTCTTAAAAACGCAACAAAAAAAGCCTTCAAACAATCCTCCACAAAAAACTTCAAGACCTAAATACAATTCTACTATGATTTTCATTCCTGAAGGTTTTCCTTTTTTGCTTTAAAGTTGTTTTAATCTTTTAGTAAAAGTATCAGAGTTAACAACAAATCAGACTAGCGATTTCACTGATTTCTTCTTTGGTGTTTGTAATAATTTTAATTACATTTCAATAATATTTATTAATATCAAATCACATATTTAGCTGATTATAAATTCCACCACTAAGAATTTACCTATGATATCTGAATCACGGAATTCTCTGTATAAGACAAATTTATAGACAAAGTAATATTATTTTATTTATCTAAATTTCTTGATCTTGAATATTATAAATTATTACAAAGTTTTATTTTGATAATTATAACAAATCTTACTTGATCATTCTTTATTTGTGTATTTTCAAATGAAAACGCTCCACCTAATTTCAAATCCTCAACACTTCCTTCTACGGCCAAGTTGATGGATTTTGACGTTGAAGATGTATAATTCACAAAATGACTAAAGATTTCACTAGAAATTTCTACTCTTGAAGTTTTTTCCGGATATAGAGCCAATTCATTGGGAATCAGATATTTATTATCATTGGAGAATAAGCATAAGGAGAAGTTAAGGTCCAAAACTCTTCCCATATCAATGTTGGCCAAGTTATCCCATCCTGTTCCTGGTAGCACATCAAACGTCTTTTGGGTCGTATCTAACTGACAATTCTGGTAATTAAGTTTTAAATTCGTGACTTCCTTTGTACTATGATAATTAATCATGAAATAAATTTAAAAATATTTTTAAAAATCAGCAAATATTTTAAAAAATAATAAAAACTTTAATATTCCATATACAAAACGTCCATGAATTGATGCAAATAAAAACACCCATAAAATGGTCATTATTGCTCCTGAAATGAAACTTCTTGAATGAGATAATTATTTTATACAATTATAATTTGCGTCATGGGGTGCACATTAAATAACAATTTGAAATATCTTCATGCAATGGTCCATCTTGAAATTACATTGAAATGATCTTTGAACTTTTTAGTTAACATAACATTTCAAGATGAATTAATTAGATTTCTGAAGTCAATATAAAAATAATTAAATATTTTAATTACTATTTTTGTTTTTATAGTTTTCAACTTAATCCGCAAAATATAAATTCCAATGAAATTTTATAACCAGCTTCAAATAAGTTGATCAACAAATTACCACAGTGATCTCATTTTATTTGGAGATATAAAATGAAATTTTTAATTTAATTAATTAATTTAAAAATTATTACAAAAATAATTAATATATTATTTAAAATGAATATAATCCCTAAATTATGATTGCTTACATGATTTAGGCAGTCGCTCTTCATAGAGAGTTTACCAACAAAAATTTTAAAATTATTCATTTAAGAATGCATACTCAAATTTACAAAGTAAAATTTAAAAAAACTAATCACCAATCATCACTGTGATGTAATTGTATTGGAATATTTGATTTCTCTGTCCCTTATATGTTAACCTTTATAATTAATGTGTATGCGTGCCTGAATGTTTGATTGAATATCTTGATTGCCCGAGTCTTCGGATTATGTCGTTGCTTATTATCTATCCCAATGATGCATGGGCTATAGGCATACACGTAATGCATATATATATACAATCGCTGTTTCTATTGCCAGTTGCGAAAGATCATTTAGCAAATTAAAATTGATACTTTCATATTTGAGAACCTCGATGGGCCAAAGTCGATTATGTGATCTTGATTTACTTAGCATAGAACGAGAAATTACCGAAGAAATTGACTTTGATAACATAATAAAACAATTTGCGTCAGCTAAAGCAAGAAAAATAAATTTTGTAATAAAGTGTTAACTTGTGTGATTTTTTTAACCAATTCTAAAATAGTTTTTTAGAAAATAAAACGTAAGTAACCTATCGTCGGAGAGGGGCGCAAGATCGGTGTTTGACATAGGTGCCATATACCCTAGGTACGCCACTGTATGTTTGCTATAGATTGATGAAGTATATTTCTACCATTATAGAACATAAACCCGAGTATAAACCCGGGATAATACTTTTATCATAATAAATCTTGTTACAAATTTAATAATACACAAATTCTTCATTGAGATAAAAAAATGAAAATTAATGCCTCTAATGTACAGAATTTTGCAGATCAAATTGAAACTAGGCTCTAATTCAGATAAGCAAGCTCGCATTTCATCATCAATTTTGAGTAATATTTCCCTTTTTTTGGATTTTATTTCGGTTAGAGCCGAAAATCCAAATTCACAAAACCAAAAAGAAGCAAAGGGTAGTAATGTTTTAAATGCTTTCATGCCAATTATAGGATGTGATTTTTGAGGGGAGAGCCAAAATTCATTATATTCGTTTCTGAAAAGGACGACTGGTAAAGCTTATCGTTTCTTAGATCTATTAATTCCTCTTCTTCGTCGGTTTAAAGGGTTAACGATCCATGCACACCAAACGGATTAATCACCCAAATATACTCGTCAACCGATAGTGATGGGATTGCTGAATTGTAATGCTGAATTGATGATTGTAGGCGAGATACCGTGACTAAAATATCCGATTTTATATTACTCTTTAATCTCGATTCATTAACAGAAAGAAAACAATCTAAGTTTTCATTTGATACTTTGCTCTTCCAAAGAGACAGTTTCTGATCAAATTATTTCAATTTTGATGTTGGGGAAATAATGTTTTCGGCTGGCCCTGAAGATTTAAATTCAGAGAAATTAATTTATCAAATAAATCAGAAAGGAACTGAATTTTAAGGTACCAGTTATCATCATTAAAAGAAAAATCTAAATTTATGCTTTCAGCATCTAAAAATAAAATCACTTCAGCTTTGAGATGAACAAGCCACTTCAAAACTTTTCCTTTCGAGAGTCAAAGAACTTCAGTATAATATAACAACGACTTGTAGTCGGAATCCATCGCATCGCATAATTGAGCGAAAAGACGGAATTGAAAGGGCCTAGATTTAATGAAATTCGCTGCCTCGACTGCTTGATTCAAAACAATTTGCAAATTTTCAGTCGTAGTAACGCTCCATTTCACCATGAAATTTTACTGAATGATATGTTGAAGAGATACAATACTTCGGATATAATCGGCCTGATATATATGTAAATTATATATGTAAATCTCTTATATTTATCATTTATTAAAATTTAATTCTTTTAAATATCGATAAATGATAAATGTTTATATTCATCATATAATCAATATTATGAATTTTTCAATAAATATTATTATAAGTTTTACAGCAAATAATATCGTAACATTTTCATCGAATATTGTCATAAGTTTTTCAACAAATATGGTCATTCAAATTTTTCAGCAAATGATATCATTACTTTTTCATCGAATATAATCATAAATTTTTCAGCAAATATGTCTTATTTTTCAATAAATATAGAAATTAATTATTAATATTTGTTTTTATTTAATCCATTGTAAATGGTGTTAAATAATAAATGTTAATAATAATATCTAAAATTACTTATTATGATAAAAGGCTTAAATATCCAAAATGTTTTATTAATTGAAAATGATAATCTATGTCAATGTGAATAAAATGTATGAATTTTGACCATTGTTTGAAAATAAAAGTTTTGTTGTTAAATGAAAATAGATCAATAAATCATCAGAGTTAATCACAAATTTTTTTGTTCTCTTGCTATCAAACAAAATTAAATAGTCATCTTATCATTTTGAAAAAATAATGAAATCAGATATATTTCCATATAAAAATGTAATTATTAACGACATTCAGCAATTACAATAATTGATAAAAAATGCAAATAAATTTTGTGAACAATGTAAATTGTTTTCATGAGCTAAGCTAAAAATGTTTGAAAAACAAATAATTTTGTTGTTTTAATTACACTCTGTCTGTATTATTTATTGAGCCGTAGTCCGCCAATTGTTCATTGTTTGTTAATGGTTTATAATCTAACTTTTCAATCATTCGTTTATAATGTCTTCTTTGAATGAAGAAAATCGTCAAACAGATGCAGGCAGCCATTAGAAAACTTCCAACGATTGATCCAACTAACATATTTCTTTTCTCTCTTTGAATGTCCTCTAATTTCCATGATCCAACGTTATCTTTTATAAACGTTTCACCATTTTTGGTTGTAAATATTAAAACTTTCGTGCTGTTTGGATTGTAATCAATCTAAAATACAAATTAAGAAATTCTTTTCAAGGTTTTGTCAAAATTCTTACTGAAATAAATGGAGGTTTAATTATCCGAGGTAAAGGCCCGAAAGAAACTTTATTTGTCTCTGTACAGTATGAAATCTGACAGCCTTGTTCAATTGATGAAATGTGAGCCACATAACCTTTGGCACAGGTTTTAGGCCAATATTTTAAATCTGCCATTTTCGAACTGGAATATAACTTTGGTTTGTTTTTAACATATTCTTGAGCTAGCGGATTTCCGGCACTGCAGCTAAATGGAAAAATAAATGTTTATATTTGTTAAATTTTTTTATGAAAAGATTAAAACAAAATGACAAAAATAATAGATAAAAATCATACTTAAAGGAAAAATTATTTAATATTTTTAATTCTAATTTATTTTCAACCAAATCAAGGTAAACAAGCAACAATATTGAAATAATTTTCCCAGCAAAGAAATCACACAAATAACTTTTAATGAATGCCAACAGTCATATAATCTCTTTCTCTCACAGAAACCCAAAATATTCGTTTCATACAATTATTTTGATAATAATTAGCCTCAAAATTTTGTCATGTCCAAAGCCTTTCTATAGTATGAACCACATAACGCATTATTTCTTACAATTAACTAATAATTAATATTTTATAACAACTTAAATAAATAATGAAATAAGCATGGCAATAATTTAATTATCAAAAAGCACCACTCAATCATACATATTACGATATATCTCACTGTTTAACTGTCATGATAGTGAGACTGCGGAAATATATCGTAAAACGTTTGTTTAATTTATCTGAAATTTTAGTTGTAAATTTTGAATCAAAATGATTCAAAGTAATATAAAGATTTTTAAAGAGTTAATAACATTTAACTTTGTTATCAATTATTTTTAAAAGCAACCTTGAACAATTTGTTGGTGTTTAAATATTACGATGGTAAATTGCACTTTTCAAATCCTCTTATTCTAATAGGAAAAATTATGGTTTCTAGGTCCTTCAAAATGAAATACAGATGTTTAAAGAATTATTTGTCTGGAAATACATTTTTTTTTATCAAATAAATTTCCAACAGGGAAATTTAAGAAATGGAAAAAAACTGAATTAAAATTAAAACAAAAACCTATTGTCTAAAGCCAGTGGTTTTTAACATGGAGTTCGAGAAAGCATTTTCGGGAGTGCGAGAGAATTTTCTAAATTTTTGGTGAGAATTATTGACTATTGAGACTTATGATCTCTATTTTAGTCTTAAACAAATTGCATTTAACAGCAAATGCAGTACAAAAAGATACTGATTGATACTCGAACGTTTATGCATATTCTGAGTACGAACATAAATAGTTTAATGAAGTAGTTTAATGAAGAAACTAACACTAATATTTTTTAATTAAATACCATTAATCAGAAAGTAAATTTTATAGCATTTTCCAAATGGAGTGTGAGAACTTACTTTTATAATCAAGGGGGTGCCGATCACTCTAAAGATTAGGAACAAAAAGTTTAAACAGAGCTATTAATTGAATTCCTTATATACTCCCGACCGCAGAAAATGTCTTCAACCGATGCCTTAAATGACAAATTATATAAAAGTGAAGTCTCAAATGACTCCAAAAACTGAAATGAGTAATTCACAAAAAATGAGAGAAATTTCTCACCAAACAATAAATAACAATTTTGATGTTTATAAACAATATATGTTAGCGTACAACGTTTTTGTTTTAATCGAAATTTCGTGTAAGAAAGTTACTGTTATAAAACCCATTTTTCCTTTTCACAATTCAATTATTAATTTACAATATTAATTAAGTTTAGATTAGACATTTATTATTTTGTTAAATAAATAAAAATATCGATTTTAGTCTAAAATGAGGATATTAAAAATCTATAATTATCTTTGTTGATAATTATTCTAAATTTTAAACATTAAATAAACATTTGACGACAAAATTAAACTCCAAAGAGCATTTATTATTAAATTTATAAACAAATGATTTAATTAATATTTAGGTTTATTGGAATAATTAATAGAGAAATAGTTAGTAAATAAATAAAACAATAAAACAAAAACCAGTAAGAAAAGTCTTTGATTACCTGAAAAAGCCGCCAAATTTAATAGCATATGGATTGAACGGGTCAGCATCAACTGTCACACAAATTTCTATGCTTAATCCGACCTTGAGTGGAATATATCCAATGGGACAACTTCCTTGACGAATTCCTCCAAATTGATATCCATTGTAATTTGGGCCGATATTCACCGGATAACACCAAAAAGTGGTAAAATAAGAGCAAGTTGTATCGCAGCTTCTCCAAAACCACCACCCATGACATGATTCGTCACATCGAACTAAGCCACTGTGAAGTTTTATCGAAATAAATCCAGAGGGACAAGAAAACCCTCCTGTTAATGGATTAACTTGAGCATATGGACCACATGCAGGACCACCGCAAACTTGATAAGTTCCTCCAAAAGTAAAATTCACAGAAGGATGTTCACAATTCCCAGAATCAATATTGGCATCCGGATTGAAGTTTGGAGAATATATATCAAGGCATCCTAAAGTATTTCAAATTCATATCTGATTTACTTTTAATGTAATAAAAGATTAAAAATTTATTTTCTAAAAAATAATAATTTTCGGTATCGTCTTTAGCTTCGTGTGACAGAAAATATAATTTTTTAAATAGTCTTTATTTAAAGATCAGTTTTAATCTCAAAGAATTGTATGCACGAAATGTTAAAAAAGGCTACCTTATGAAGCTTGTGAGACCCCAAAATAATTCTGAATTATCAGATCTTGATGTCTTAGTTGCTGCTATGAATAACTTGACAAAGTGAAAATTGAAATCTAAAAGAAATTTCTTGTTTTGTTGAATAAGAAATAACACGAGTTTAGTGTGAAAGTTACAGGTCTCTTAATATTTGAGAATGTAAGAGAGAAAATAGAAGAAACGTTTATAAACAATTAATAATGTCTTTTATTCCAGTAGAGCTAGCTATATTCAACTACTTATTAAGTGTCCATTATACACTTCAATAAAGTATTTGCTTACATTAACAAAAAAAACACCTTTCCGTTGCATTTAATATTTTAATGAAATAAAAATATAAATAATTTTCATTTTAAACAAATCTCCATTAAAAAAGTTTTATTATTCTAGATATTTAATTTGTATTATTTTATACAAGTTTATAAACTATAACGGATTACATCATGTTCAGCTGAGCATACATTTAAATAAAAAATATATTTATACAATAAACAATAAATATATGATCGTGTATGTTTAATAACAACTAAAACAACAGTATAAATCTATTAATTAAATATTTAAAATAACATTTGATAGAAACGTTTGAAGAAATTAATTTAATGATCTACAATCACCTTTTGCATAACGGTTAATGAAGTATTTTTATAAAATTTTCAAATTTGACCATTTAAGACCAATTTAATTGTAAATGTTAATATGTTAAATGTTAAAAAAGAATAGATTGGAAATGCTGTAAATTAAAAAAAATTTTTTATCAATAAAACATTATGAAATTTAAAAGATATAATGTAAAAATATAAAGAACTTTTAAAATGAAATTGAATAAAAGTCAAATTTTACAAAAGAATTAAAAAAATAATTTCAAAATTATGCAATTTCATTTCCAGCTTTGTTTGTTGATATTGAAATTATAAGTTTTTAAATTTTTTTGAATAGTGATATAAATTTTGTATAAGAATAAATTTACTTTAACCAATTATGTACACATTTCATTTGAATTTTTTGTCAAAAAATGATCGAATATTTTGTAAAAGAAAAATTATTTAGTACAGGTGTATACACAAATAATAGAACTCGCTCGAATCTTGAACTAGCAAGTAAAATCAAGTAAGTAAATATAATGTTCACCCATCTATGTCATGGGCGCATACGTTAAGTGGTTAATCTTTAGCAAGGATCCCGAAATTTATAATTGCGGCATTATTTCAATTGAGAAATAATCTCCATAATAATATTAGCTATATTCCAATACGCAAAAATGAAGGATTTTACAAATTTTTGGCTTAAATTTATTATTGGATCCAAAGATTGATGTGCAAAGGGGTATGACTACGAATGTTTTTAGTATTTTTAAATAGTTTGAGTGTTTTAATTGTGATAAGTTGATGATTCTGTATTTTTTAAAGTTTTTTAAAATTTTAATATTATTAAAATGATTAAATTTATAAAATTTGTATTATTATTTTAAAATTTTAATTTAATAGAAGGTAAAAGATTTATTATTTATAAAGAAAATTTTAAAAATTAGTTTAAAAGTATTTAAATATTTATTTAAATATTTATTTATTAGAATATTTAATTAATATAAAAAAATAATTTGTTTAATAATTTATATAAATTTATTCATAATATTGTAGTTGGTTTTTTGTGCGTGAAAATGACAGTTAAACTGTTGAAATATATCATATGACGTTTTCTTTATTATTATTATTATTATTATTATTATTATTATTATTATTATTATTATTATTATTATTATTGCCTTAATCTGAAATTTATAACTCTTTGAAATTTAGTATATTGAAACTCGTGGGAAATTAAAGATTTAAGATGATGTCTAGCCTACAAGTTGTAAGTTTGTTAATAAATGTTGTACTCCGTTTGTTCTGTGTTCGGATATAGTTTATCAATTTTCATGTACTGAGTGTAATGCCACAAACATGCCAGAACGAGAACAGTTTGTGTGAAATTTGTTGGAATTTTAATAAAGCATCGGTAGGAAGGGTTTCTAGATCTGGCTGCTCTTTTTAGTCAAAAATCAATTGAATATCAAGGTTTGTGAAAATTTTGTTTCTGAGAATATTAATGATGAGATTTTAAGATTCTAAAATCAATGTTCAAAATACAACAATGAAAATATTAATAAAAGTTACATTACATACAACTTTAGTTTCATAAAATTGTTAAGTATTTTAAGGTGCGACACGAAAAGCTTAAAATACATTGATAAAAATGAAGATTATAGTTAAACTGTTTTAATGTATCGAAAAGACAAATATTTTTAATTTAGGTTCTTTGGTTTGAAAATCTTTGCCAAATTTGTTTACAGGGTTATGTAATCTATATTAACATGAATGAATTTATATATTAATATGTATGCAATTCTATATTAACATGTATGCAATTCTATATTAACATGTATGCAATTCTATATTAACATGTATGCAATTCTATATTAACATAGACATAAAATTTATATTTTTAATGAACGAATTTTTAAACGCTAAAAATAAAAATTTTAAATAATATTTTTATTAGATAAACAGCTCATTTTTATGAAAATAAATTTGCAATTAAAAACAAAATTACCAATTCGGCCATTGGCTGTATAATATCGTAGAATTGCTTTCTTTATTAAGACATAAATTTTGTGCACGGTTTCTTGATCCAGTTCTGGCAAGGCACGAGGAGTAATGGCATAGTATAAGGGTTCACCCTCCGATCTATGGGAACTAAATTATTCATGACAGAATTTTCCCAGTCGGACAAAGACGTATTGGCTCCAAATATGGCACCTCCGACCGTATCAATGTGAGTTTTAACAACATTGTGATTGAACTCATCAATATTCGTTTGTGTAGTTTTAGTTTGGTATTTGCCATCTATTTTAAACAAACTAAGAAAAGATGCTGACGCAGAAACGGAGATTGTGGAACTATCCGACTGCGTTTTTTAAATAAAATATTATATGCAATTAAATGACAATTAGTTTACTTCATATTTCTTTACGTATTGTGAATTCAAAGCATCGGTTTTTGACAAAATCGCCCCAGCATCTATAGCACGGATTACATGGGTACCGTAGTCTCGAACAATCATGTCAGCCAAATACTCAGGATAAAGTGAGTCTTTATTTTCAACAACTAATCCAGCAATGTCCATGATTCTGTTCTTGAATGTCGGATAGAGAGGCGTATCCGGCTCAAACATTGACTGGAACCCCAAATATCGCAACTGAACTCTGGTGAAAATGGATTTCGTTTCCATCTAAATGTTTAACTTTTTATATAAGGTCTCAGGAAATTATAAGCTAAATTTTGATGACTAAACTTTAGAAGTTGATCAAAGTCTTTCCAAACATTCTTGAAGGCATTCAGACTTCAAAAGCATCTTTTTATAACTATTATTTGTTATTTTTAATAGATAAAAATTCAAATATATTTTAAGTTTCATTATTTGAATAACATTTGTACAGCTTTTTAAATAGTATAGCTTACGTAATCACTAACTCAATGCATTGGATTACATAATGTACAATAACATTAATTGTCCATTTATCCTTTGATACAATATGATAACTTTTACATTAAAATCTTATTCACTAACTATATATGTACATATATATATATATATATATATATATATATGTACAGGAGGACACAAAATTGCGTTTTCTTTAGGTTAAGTTCTTATGAATAAGTATGCAAAATCCGGTCTATGTGAAACAAATAAACAAGTGCACAAACGTAACTCGATCAAGCGAGCATCAAATAATTGACATAACATGTGCTCGAGTGAGTCGATGGTTGAAAAAGGCAAAAGGAAAATAATTGAGAAACATAAAGAAATACTAATCAAATAATCAACCTGATCACTTTTGATCTTTGTATTTTCCGTGGAAAAAGATCCCCCAATTTTAAATATTCCGTAGCCACCTTCAGCACCAACATTGATAGATTGCGAAGACATTGATGTGTAATTTGAGAAATGACGGAATATTTCACTTGAGATTTCAACTTGGGAAGATTTTTCTGGATAAATGGCCAGTTGATTCGGGATCAGATATTTGTTGTCATTCGAAAATGAACACTTTGAAAAGTTTAAATCAAGTATCCTTCCCATGCCGATATTGGCCAGGTTATCCCATCCTGATCCAGGTAAAACATCGAACGTTCTTTGATTGGGCATCAACTGACACAATTGATACGCATCCTTGATAGTATTGACTTCATTTGATCTGAAAAAACAAATATATCAATTACAGATCATATCAAAACCTCGTTGATGATATAATATTAAAATTAAATGTGCAAATGTGTAAAAATAAACAAACATATATATATATATATATATATATATATATATATATGTTCAGTCCTGATAAACAGGAAAGGGTAAATTTTGTCGCGTCTGTGTCCGCGATGGTTTTTTCGGTGAAATGGATTTGTGTGCGCACACATATTCGAGTAGATTTTAGAGTTTGATTATCAATTGCAATGGAGTTTTATATAACTTGATGGAAAAAAACCAAGTTTGTTTAAACGGTTTTGGATTTTTGCGAAGTTTGGATATTTTTGTTCGATTTGGATCTTTTGAATATATTTTTCTATTCAAATATTCATTTTATTTATTTTATGAAAATATTAATGATGGCGCAATTACTAGTTACTGGACACTTTAAAGGTTATAATTAGAAGAATGAATATGGATTTATTAATGATGACTGGGAGAGCTGCGAAAAAGATATATTTTTTTCATTTTAAATCTATTGCTGCAGTTATATCTTTCTATGAATCTGCATGTACAACAGAATATCCGCTACTTCAAAACATTGGGACTCTGTGTACTGAGGTAATATTATTACCTCTGAAAATCCATCACATTTTACAGCTTATGAATCCAAGGTCCAATAGCAATATTCAGTGTATAGCTTTTAAGAGAAAATATTATTTTGAAGAAACTAATGGAGGGGATAGAGATGCCATGCGGATTTTGTGGAATTCATTTAATATTTTGAAAGCTATTAAAAGCATGGTTATAGCAGGGAATGAAGTAGTTTTTGGAAGATTTCTGGAAAACATTGGTCACAGAAATTATTGAATATTAAAATATAGAAGAGACTAATCTTATAGCGATTTCCGGAGGCATCAAAGTAATTGAAGTTGATGTTATTCAGACTTTATTAAAATTAAACGGCTAACTCTAAATAAAAAGAAACTGCAAGAAAGGGACTTTTATGCTATATTCCAAGAAAATTATGTTTTAGAACCTGTACCAGTGCTAAAGTTAAGTGTCAAAATCATTTGAAATGCTTGTTCTCTCAACAATGATGTATGGAATTGTTAAAGTAAAACGTCGAAGACTTCGATGGAATGAGTGCAGTAAAACGTGACAACAACGGATTATTTGAGAACTATCGTAAAATTTTGTAAATTAAACTAAGAGAGTCCAAATAGTGGAGTCAAGATTCTTTTTTGCAATCAGGAACAAACGAAATGAATTTTATATGACATTTATTTGTATTTAATAACGTTTATCGTAATAATAAAGTGTTTTTTACAAATTTTGAAATTATTTTTTATTAAAGCCCCGGTTGATTTCAAAATTTCACATATCGCGACCATAACTAGGAAGCATCGCCCGTAAAAAAATTTTAAATTTGGAATATAAAATAATTTTTAAGTGTATTTATTATTATTATTATTATTATTATTATTATTATTATTATTATTATTTTATTATTATTATTATAATTATTATTATGATTATGATTATGATTATGATTATGATTATGATGATGATTATTATTATTATTATTATTATTATTATTATTATTATTATTATTATTATTATTATTATTATTATTATTATTATTGTTATTATTGTTATTATTATAATGTAAAGTTGTTTTTACTCCTTACAAAATAATAATTACTATTTTACTATATACATGAACAAGTAATAATGTAAGTTAAAATCATAATTTGTAATGAAAAATATTCTAGTTTCTTTGAAGCATAATTATAATTCTAGAACTTATAGAAAATAATTTTTAATTAAATCAAATAATTTTCTTACCCTCTCACTAATATTTTGAAAAGACTAATTATTAGTAATATTTGAATATACATTTACAATAAATTTTTAAAATAAATTTTTTCATAATTTGTAATGACAAATATACTAGTTTCTTTGAAGCATAATTATAATTGTAGAACTTATAGAAAATAATTTTTAATTAAATCAAATAATTTTCTTACCCTTTCACTAATATTTTGAAAAGACTAATTATTAGTAATATTTGAATATACATTTACAATAAATTTTTAAACTTTGTTCGCATTAATATACAAATTTCGAATTTTTGTTTTACTTATATTTGTATATTGTAGACATGTGATTATTGATGATAATTATACTCACTAACATATACAAAAACAAGGTCAAGACAAATTATTTGTTTTAACACTTAATAAATTATTTCAAGGATACTAAACTGTAACAATACAAATAATAAAAAATAAAATAATAATAATAATAATAATAATAATAATAATAATATTATTAATAATAAAATTTATCCAATAATTCACATTTATTAATTTTAACGTGCATAACAATGACAAAATTGTAACTATTTCATGAACTGATAATTTATATTAAATGTATTGGAATGACTGCAATTTTATATATTCTATAACATAATAATCATTCCAATTCATTTATATTTATCAAATACCTATTGTTTTCATCAGTTTCAATTGTCAATTATAATCACATTTATTGTGAATTTATTTTTAACATTAAAATGATAAATACTCCATTTTGATAATTTAAACAAATGAAACTTAAAAGAGGCACTGCCAAAAATATTTATTAAATTGAAAAAATCATTTATCTTTACTAATTATGAAGGTAAATAAAATTTAAAAATTAAAATCAGATCAAAAGTGAACTACAAAATTATTGTTTTTCTGACTTCAAATTATTTCACTAACAAAACTATTATACGTTTAACCAAGCTTTATGTCCTAATTTAAAAATGTATTATATTTTTCTAAAAATAAATCATTGCTATAGCGTTGACATTAGAAAATTGAGCGTAGAAGTGCACCAGTGAGTCATTTCGGACAAGTAATAAGATAGGTTTAAGGTGTAAGGTCTACTACTATCTACTACTTCATACTTGAACCTAAGTCTACTTATGTCTATTTTAGCTTTATTTGTATGGGATGATTCAATTGTTATGCTCTTGTTATTTAGTGCCGAGTAGATTCATCTAATTTGGTTTTATTGTTATTTTAAGGTAACCTTATATAACATTTAAAACAAAATTTGATTAAACTGAAATTCATGAACAATAAAACATTGGACTTGAATAGCAATTTATACGTATACATGTAGGTTTTTGGTTTATTTTACAATTTCACTTTGATAATGTTGGGACCAAATATCTCAAACTTTGTCATAGTCAGGATGAAATTAATTTATTTTTTATTATTTAAAATTATTAGTGCACTTGGCGTTAAAAATAAAAGCAGTGTACACATGTATCTTAATGATAAAATAATAATAATAATAATAATAATAATAATAATAATAATAATTATAATAATAATTAATTATAATTATAATTATAATTATAATAATAATAAAACGCCAATCGAAAGAAATATTTATGAAGGAAATGATCCTTATCGTCAGTCTGCTATTATAAACTGTGTGATGTAGTATATACAGAAAGGATAATGATGTAACAATTATGATTTAATTCAATAACTTCAATAAATTATTGGCAGAGGATTGTGATATAATTACCAATGTCCCAGATAAAATTCTTTCCCACTTATTATTGAAGTTTTTATATAAAATTTTATAATCTTCACACATTTTTCTATGCTCAATAATATTACACCTGCCTCTCAATCAGCTATATTTCTGAACCCACATGTGAAGATTGCATCCATTACATAAAAACTTATGCACTAGGTCAAACACTAAACCTAATTAGGGTTTGAAATTTACTATTAAACAAATTTAGTTAATTTAAATATTTATTTATTTTTGATTGGCTAATAATTTTCTAACAAAAAACCAAAACCAAAACATATTTTAAAACCGTCAAAATATGAAATAACTACATGATCAGATTTTAAAGGTTCACCGTCATTAAATGGACTATAATTGCCATTGGTTCCATCAATGGTGAACAAATGAAGATCAACGATTTCTTTTATCCGTTTTTCTACAAAAGTCTTAGAATATCCATTTTTATTAAAAAGAGAAACGGGCTTGTGAAGACTTTTATTAGATTTTTCAAATGTAGAAAATTGGCAGTTACGAAAATATTTTTGTTTTAACATTAAAAAAGTTAAATATTTTTTCTAGAATTTATGTTGGTTTTGGCTTAATTAATAATTATAAAATCTTTTTTCATTGTTGATAGCGAAATTCTTTATGTAAATTAAATTTAAATAAACAATTATTTAGGCCAATTTCAGGAATTTTTATTCAACAAATATGAAATATTTCGAATTAAAGTTGGTTCTGATCACTCAAAAACAGAAACAAAAATTAATAATTCTTTCACTTTCTTCTTTTTTCTTCTAATAGATCTTTTCTTTTAACTGTTTTCAAAATAAATGTTAAAAAAATACATCACAAATTCTCGGTTAACCTTATTAGGGCTAATCTAGATAAACTTTAAACTTTAAAATCTTTTTTCATTGTGAATAGTGGATTCATTTATATGAATCAAATTTAAATAAATAATTTGGCTTACATACTCATTAATTTAAATTTGATTTATAATAATAATAATAATAATAATAATAATAATAATAATAATAATAATAATAATAATAATAATAATAATAATAATAATAATAATAATACTATTATAAGGACGTTTTTGTGTTTCTTTGATTCCTTTATAAATGACATAATATTTTCTACAAAATTTGACTATGAATCAGATTTATTTAAGGTTTTTACGATTTTTCGGAACAGCTTCTTTCAAGTGAAATCACTTGAAAAAGGCTCTACCGAAAATTCGATAATACCTTAAATAAATCTGATTCATAGTCAAATTTTGTATAAAATATAATAATTAATAATAATAGTAATAATAATAATAATAATAATAATAATAATAATAATAATAATAATAATAATAATAATAAAATAATAATAATAATAATACTAATAATAATGATAATAATAATAATAATAATAATAATAATAATAATAATAATAATAATAATAATAATAATAATAATAATAATAATAATAATAATAATAATAATAATAATAATAATAATAATAATAATAATAATAATAATAATAATAATAATAATAATAATAATAATAAAAGCAACAATAATTATCATAATAATTTTAATTATAAAAATTGAAAAGGATTATTTTAAATTCTAAAAATCTTTCATCAATTTAATACATATTTTGCAACATGAGCTTACTTATTATTTATTTTTCTGAAATTTTAATTTATGTTGCTATCGAAAAATCATAGTTTACTGCTACTACTAATAATAATAATAATTTTTAAAAAATTATATAAAAAGGTAAATATTTGGTTTGAGCTAATGTTGGTTTTGGGTTAAATCATTCCGTTGAACTTAAATTGCAGGTCTAAAATGCTTTTGTTTTAATTAAAAAAATCTTAATGAATTTTTACAAAATGGCTTTAAGGTTATGACGTTTTACAATCTTTGTTAAAATTTTTATTGTGCGTTTTTACCCATGCGAGCCAATACAGAACAAAAGCGTTTCCCATCCCTCTCACCAGGTAACTACGAAAAATAATGTTCTCATGTAATCAAGCCTAATATTTTTTTTGAAAAATATTCGAAGACTTTATTGTGACCAGTTGGTTTTCATTGGGAAATTCTTGCTGATAATAAATTTTAATTTCAAAAATATTTTCAATATGTTCATTCCATTATCTCATTTTTATAGAACAATATGCTTAGAACCTTTTGCTCTATAGTACAGAATTTCCAAAAATGTTGAAAAATTAAGTTCGTGTCTAGTTGAAGGATTTAAACCCTTAAGAACAAAGATATTCAGTCACTTCTTCAGATTTTAAGAAATCACGGTTTTAGAAAAATAAATCTTATATATTCTGAATCAGAACATTACTCAAAGATTGTTTGTTCATTTTAAAAATTAGGACCAGAATGTTACTTTTGGCCTAAAAATCTAATTTTTAATTTCAAAATCAAAATAAATTTACTAGTTAATTTAGAAAAAGTTACGTATATTATAAAAATTTACAAAGTTTTATAAAAATACTTAATTTATTATTCTAACTTTATTTTTTTACTTATTAACCAATAAGAACAATGCATTTCTAATGCACCTGTCTTTGTTAATCTGCCACTTGTACTGTTTTTGTGAATAATTGCAGAAATTTGTATCAATAACCTGAAGTTACATATATTTTAATCGTATAAAATGAAGAAAAGCTTTTTGTTTTGCTTCTAAATAGTTTGATGAACAATTAATGGGAAATTAAGATATCTTATCTAGCATACAAGAGCTGATATCTGATGCAGACCGTTTATCAATATTTTTCAGGCTAAATATCACAATAACAAAAACTAAGTGAAAATAATTAATATAAATTTTGATTTTTAAAACGATTGCGACCAGAGTTCAATTCAAAACACCTTTACAAAAGTCATAGATACAATAAGAGCAATAGATAATACTTATACAAACAAACCATGACTAAAATTTAAGGTGTTTTTTATCGACACCATAAAACATTGTTAGAATCTTATTTTACTAAAAATGTCCTAAAAACCATGAATTCCTTGTACAAAAGTCCCGATACCATTACCTTTTACTGAAAAGATAACGTTTTATATATTAAATTATATTTAAATAAAAATCAACATAATTTTATTGATAAATACAACTAACAATAATAAAGTAAATAATTAAATAAATTTGGAAACGATTTAATTAAAAGATAACGCCAATAAAAAACTTTTCGTACGATATATTTCGGCAGCATAACTGTCATCTTCAGGTACACAAAACCAACTAAAAATATGTTATGAATTAACTTTTGATTTAAACAAATTTTTTTTTATATTAATTTAATTTTGTAATAAATAAACATTTAAAAAATATATTCAAATATTTTTAACTAATTTAAAACGTTATTTATATAAATATTATAATTTTTATTTATATTATAATGTTTTTAAAAATAATATAATTTATAAATTAAATTATTTTAATAATATTAAAAAAAGTTTTTTTAAAAAACAATACATAAACATAATTTAACATACTTAAACTATTTAAAAAACACTTAAAACATTCGTAGTCATAGCACTTTGCACATTAATCTTTGGATCCAATGACCTTATCAGCAATGCTTCACATATCACGCGTTTTCAATAATTATTAAAACTTTTCAACAAAATTCTAAAATCAGACATTCCTATTTCACTTTTACAGTCTCTATTGTGCTCACTAATATTGGTCAAACCCTTCAATCGACAATGCTCTAGAACTCGAGTACAGAGATGACGGGAAGTCTCTCCAATGTATGTGGTATTACACCCATTATATGTAAATTGATAAACGAGATCAGAACACAATCCAACCGGAGTTTTTGATTTATTAATAAACATATTACGTACCTTACACGAATTAGAGACGATCTTATACTCTAAATTTCTCATCTGTTTACTTAACTTCCTTTTATAATTTGTAAAACCTTTGTAAAAATTTGTTTAAATTAAAACTTAATTCATTACATATTTTTAGTTGGTTTTGTGTACCTGAAGATGACAGTTATGCTGTCGAAATATATCGTACGAAAAGATTTTTATTGGCGTTATCTTTTGATACTAAAGTAAAATAGTCTGATAAAATGTCCAAACAACATAAATAAATTCTATTGGCTTGTAGGCAATTTACATTACAAAGATGAAGTAAAACAAACGACGGTGTAGATTATGCAATTTCAGCCAAGATATGTTGGATAATATTATTATTTTTGAATTAATAAATTTTAATTGTAATTTGTTGATAAATACAAAATGCATAATTAATACTAAAATCACTGTTGCTAATATTACCTATTCACGAAACTCATACTTACTGTAAATCATCTTTCGTTATAATATTCTTCTAAGAAATTTATCCAAGAGCAATAAAAATAGTGCTACAAATTGACTGCAGAATTGACTGATTTCAAAGTTCTCGAGTCTGTTCTGCATAGTTTTTTTGCTTACATTAAGTTAAGTTATCTGTGGAGTAATTCGTCTCTCTTTTTTACAATAACCTTCAATTTTTTATTTCTCCTCATGTCAGAACAAAACTATTTAATTCATACTTATAAATATTGGCCTTGATGGTGCATCATTTACATTTACATTGTGCTGTCAATAAATTATTTCCTTCTCTTGTCTTCATAAAAAGCTAAAAACGGATAACGCTGCACTTTTATAATCTCATGTATTTATTAATTTCATTTCTGTTCGAGTCTAAGAACTTTTATCCACAACGCGTACTCACTACTTATGTTGGAATTAAAAATATTAAATAGCAATATATTTGTAAATAAAAATAATACTATCATTTTATGAGATTAAAAGCAATTATAATAATTTATATAAAAAGGAAATAAATTATCAATTATGAAAGATGTAAAATTTTTTTGAAGAGAAAAGGATTTAAAATGACACTTGAGATAACATAAACTGTTTGAGAAATAAATCATTTTGTTGTTTTAATTAAACTGGCTCCGTATTATTTATTGAGCAGTAGTTCGCAAATTGTTCATTGTTGATTAAGGGTTTGCTATCTGAATTTCCAATTTTTTGTTTATAATGCCTTCTTTGGACGAAGAAAACAATCAAACATATGCAGGCAGTCGTTAACAAACTTCCAATAATAGATCCAATTAAAATATCTCTTTTTTGTCTTTCCAATTGTTCTATTTTCCAATATCCCAAATCATCTTTTATAATCGTTTCACCTTTCTTGTTTTTAAATAGAAAAACCTTTGTGCTGTTTGGATTATAATTTGTCTAAAAATAAAGATCAGCAAAGTTTGTAAGTTTTCTTGACAAGATCCTTACTGAAATAAATGGAGGTTTAATTATCAGAGGTAAAGGGCCTAAAGAAACTTTATTTGTCTCTGTACAGTATGAAATCTGACAGCCTTGTTCTATTGACACAATATGAGCCACATACCCTTTGGCACAGGTTTTAGGCCAATATAATAAACCTTCCATCTTGGAATTAGACGGTAACTTTGGTTTTTTGTTTACATATTCTTTAGCTAATGGATTTCCGGCACTGCAGCTGCAAAATAACAAAAAATAATTATTTTGGTAAACTGTTTTAAATTAAAAGTTGAAACGATTAAGCAACGTTTACCAACTGCTAGGAAATCGGATATTCAAAGAAACAAGTATCATCTTACTGGTAAAATGTGGATTAACTGTTATGTAATCCACAACCCTTTGAAGATTTATATCATCCAGATTATTTTATGCTAAATTTTTAACTATATTTAACATTAAATCAAGACTCGTGATACCCTAGGTTTACACCTGGTTCGGTTGAAATAAAAACCTTTATAATACAAGTTGCTGTGTACATCAAACTAGTATTAATGATTTTTATATATGGATTTTTAGCTTTTTAGAAATTTATAATTGAAAGTTTTTGAATTCATTTCTTTAAAATGTAAGTCAATTTGTAATTTGAAATTAAATTTTATTTTATAAGATTTATAATATGTAAATAATTAAATAGGTTTAGCAACGATTTTTTAAAAGAAAATATCAATCAAGCACTCGTCGTACGATATATTTTGACAGTTTAACTGTCATCTTCAGGCACAAAAAACCAACTTAAAAGGTATGAGTAGATAGTTATATCACCGCTTTACCACATACCCCCTCCCCTGGAGATAAAATTTTTTCGAAGTCTAAAAAAAATTTTTTAAAAGTACAAATTTTTTCTGAGACAAAGACAAAAACTCGTTCAAGGTCATTGAAACAAAGACAATGAGTCACCATTATTTTTTCAAGGTCATTTAAAAAAGATCATGACTCATTCAATCATCATAATTTTCAAGGTCATTTAAAAATTTCTCAAGATCATTCAAATTTTTCAAGGTCATATTATTTTTCAAAAATTTTTAAATTTAAATTTACTACTTATTTTTATAAGTAGTGTTTTAGTTATTAATATTTTTTAATTTTTATTTTTATTCTACTACTTATTAATATTACTATTTATTATTATTTCTATTATTACTATTATTATTATTATTATTATTATTATTATTATTATTATTATTCTTATTATTAATATTTTTATTACTATTACTATTATTATTTTATTATTATTATTATTTCAAGTTATTTTTATTATTATTATTATGATTATTATTATTATTATTTTACTATAATTAATATATAATAAAAACAAAGTCATTAACAACAAAAACTTTTATTAAAAACAAATAATTCGACTATAGTAATATTGAGATCCAACACCACATGGATATTCGGGTTCCATATCCTTTAACAATTTGTTATGTTTGGGACATAGGAACTCATCGATTACAGAAAATATCCATATAGATATATGATTAAATACCAAGTCTGGAATTATTGCTGCTGGTTTATACTTCAATATTTCATGTATATTTGGATAATAGAAGTCCAGACGTTTTATGATAACTTTAAAATAATCATTTACAAAACAAGTAAAATAGTAATAATAATAATAATTAATTACCATAATGTTCAATTTCGTTCATAGCTTGAACTGCGCTCGGTACAATAACATACATTATAATGATAAAAATTGAAATAACAATTAGTTTTATACTAATTTAAACCAATGAGAAGTTAAACACACACACAAACATTTAGCTATAAACAATAAATATTAATTTATATTGATTTGAAAATGATTAAAAAAATTTTAATAATAATAATATTAGTTGTTAGTTATTGTAATATGGTTAACTCAATTGTTGTAACCGTTCAAGGTAAAAATTCAACAAGATGTGTATGTCCTGATACAGCCGTGTTGATGGATATTTTGTATATGATAGATAGGTCTAGACATTTGAAAACCTTAGTCAAAAGATTATCTGAAAAAATGAAAAATTTAGAAATTCGATGAGACTTTAAAAAGAGCTCGGAACAAAATATATGATGATATTCTATATCTAAATCAGACCATTGGTATTATCAAAAATGAATTAAGAAAATCAATATTCAAATTGAATGAAAATCGAAAACTTAATGAAAAAATGCTAAATCAAGTTCAATATAGTATAAAAGTGTATTCTAATAAAACAACTGATCAGTTCAATCGTATAATGAAAGAAGTTCAACATCCGATGAAACCAATGCAACCGGTTATGCAAAACAGTGACAAAAAATCATCAATATTCACATTTCCTTTAATTATTTTTACATATTTTCTTAAATAAAGACATTGCAACTTAAATGCAATATCCATGCATGGTTTTGATTGGTCGAATATAGTATAAATAAGCTTACACCTCCAAACATTTTTATAAAATACCAGAAACTAAATTTTCATAACGTTGTTGAATGAGCTGGTTGCTAATAATGGAGATGATGATGATATCATTAAAAACATAAAATTCATGGTCAACCTTACCGAGAAAATCCTAGAAGATATCCCATTTGAGCCCATTCTTAATTTAACAACTTTTGAGAAAAAGAAAAATTCATTCCAATCGATATTTAGTTATATGTTTGATGAAAATAATAAATGGATGCGAAAAATAGTAGGATTAATGTATATGAAACACATGATTTTAAAATCCGGCTCCGACTATGAAAATTATTTCCAATGGTCCATTGAGTACGTTTTATTATTATTTTTTATCATAATTTAGGTAATAGAAACAAAAATCAATCCATGGGTAGAAGCAAACGGTGGATGGGTAACAATTATTTAAGTTGCTGCAGAAGCCAAACGTTCAGATATTTATATTTTAAATTGTAAATTTTTATTAAAACTATTAACTGGAGCATCTGTCATATATATCTGTAATAAAGTTTATCATAAATTTTAATAAATGTATTATTCTTTGTTATTAACTGAATTATTAATATAAACTACATTTTTAAAGATTTATTGATTATTACATGTACATGCTTCATCACCACAATATTTTATCATTATATTTTCTATAATATGGTCAACACAAGTCTTAAATTCGTTAGGCTCAACTAAATTTTCAGTAGCGATTTCTTCATCTTTAATAATTTCAGTATTTTCATTATTAATAATTTCTTCATCATTAACAATTTCTTCATCGTCACTCGGACATATTGAATCACAACTAGAATCTTCTTTACCCAATGCTTCAACTAGAGTCAACATATCTCTAATTTTTTCACAGGTTATTTCTTCGAGTTTATCAAACAAAAAGTTTATTAAATATTCTAAACAAAAATTAATTAATTATTTTATATTTTATATTTTACCTTTTTCAGACATCATTTTTAAACAATTTTAAAACTTATTATAATTTTGTTTATAGAATATGTTACAATGAAAACAAACGAAATCTGTTTAAATACATTTATTACCATTAAACACTAAAATATACATTAAAATTAATTCTGAAAGTTTAGCAGTTGCAATTTTCCAGATTGGAGAAAGCACACCATTTTATCAGCTTTATATCCTTGTATTGTTATTGTTAAATACCAGTTCTAGTGTTCTTTGAAACTTGTTTCTGTAAATGCATTATAAAATCTGGTATATTGACAGGTGAAGAATGCATTTTGATTGCATTTTAAATTCGAATTGATCGAATTGAAAACCGTATCAATATCCTTGATATCTATCATTGAGTGTCCCAGCTAGAGATTGAAATTGAGTTCGATTGAGTTTGACTGGATTCACCAATTGCATGTTGATAGGTTCCTTTAAAAAATACATTTTATAATTGTGGAACATCTGAACTGGTTGGACACTGATAGCAGAGCTTACTATTTTCTTGGTCATCTTTGATTTATGATCTTTATAAGGTGGTGACGAGCTTTTATACCCTTGCTAGATACTGATTAACCAATCAAAATCGTGCATGGATATTGCATCGATGTTGCATGTATGTATTTCTATATTACTTATTTCTATTATTACTGTTATTATTATTATTATTTTTATTATTTCGTTTATTATTATTATTATTATTATTATTACTTACTATTAATTCTATTACTAAATAAAACCAAAAACAAATCAAAAAACAAGTAAAACACAAAACATTTATTTTCTTAAAAGTTTAAATTTCGTAAAGTTTCTTACGGATTTGACGAGAAACCATTCAGTTGCCATTTCCGTTTCCATCCTATTGATTTTCTCATCCCACAAAGATTTGTTCACTATCTCTAATATCCATATTTCCGCCTCATTAAATATGAGCTCGGGAATCATTGATGGATCTTGATCCTTTATTATTGATTTGCGGATAATAATAATTCATTCTGGTAATTTACCATAGCGAATGTTATTTGTCGTCGGCTTTGTATAAAACCTTTCCATTTTAAAAATGAAATAAAATGAATAACCAAGTTGTTTTAATCAATCATTAGCCAATCAGATATCGACCAATCCCATGATTTCATTGTGTATGCCTGTAACAATATTTTTGTACTCTAGATTTTGCAACCCTAATATGACTATTTTCCCACTGGCAAACACGTTAACACACATTGGGTTTTATTTAATTCTGGTTCAAACATACAAAGACATTTTGTTGACATGTTGTATAGATTGATACAATGTCCCATACCCATATAACCGTAATTGACTGGATTTTAATATCCTTTATTCTATACTGTAATTTATTAATATCTAAATGTTTCTTGCATCCCATGATTCTGCATTTGCCGGATTTGAAAAATATTATAGGGTATTTTCCACTCCTATCAACAATTTTCTGGGGTTTACCATTTGGAAACGTCATTTTTGACACGTCGAAAGTTTCTTTATAATTTATATTTGATAACATAATTAAACGATAATGAAATATTAATCTATATATATATATGATTTTAGAAAGAGTTCATTAAATTGTATAATATAAACAAAAACTATAATTATACAAATTAATAATGATGCGGTATATCAAATCGTTGGCCCAAGTGGTAGCGGTAAAACTATGTTTGTGTGTAAATTACTGAAATCTAATTTATTCCAAACAAACTTCAACAAGATTTATTTGCATAGGGGTGCAGATGAAGAACATGGTTTGACTCAAGATAATTTCTGTAAATTAAAAAAACATACTGTGATTATTATTACTTAAAATCTATTTCATCAGGGTGGCTCACATCAAACAAGGAATTTAAATGTTCAATATTCAGTTATTTTCAAGAATCCTAGAGATGCAACAGTCATCGATTTTCTTGCTCGACAAGCATACCCTAATAATCGTAATTTTCTTATCAGTTCATTTCAAGATGCTACAAAATCACCACATGGATATATATTTCCTGATTTCACACAACAATACAATGATGATTTACGGGTAAAAACAGATATTTTCAATAAAGAAGGTGCCATGGTTTATAAACAAAGCTTAAAACATTATCATGTAAAAATGTTTATGAAATCCAGGCTTAAAAACGTCAGAAAACTTAGACAAAGTATTAAAAAGACAATAAAGACTGAAAAAGTTCCACCAAAAACTAGTTATAAACAATCTAAAAAGCTAATAACCGAGAATTTCCCCTCAATGAATCAAATTTCGAAAACCCTAAACCTATTAAAAGGAATACGAAAGAGAACAGAGTTAAAAGTTGTAAAAAATAATAGAAGTTTCCCGTATATTAATGCATTGTATTTTAAGGCTTCGAGTATGAAAAGAATGTCTATTTTACAATCATTTCCAAATTTTGTTGTTGATGATTTACTTAAAATTCTACTAAAAGTAGTCAAAGGTAAAATGAAAATCAGTAAATTAAAAAAACTAGTGTTGAATAAACATAAAAAACCTTTGTTATCGCTAATAAATAATAAAAATCTTAAGAAAATGAGAAAAATCAAGGCGGTTTTTTTTCGGAGCAATGTTACCATTAGATATATCATTATTTGGTCGATTACAATAAACGATGGAGCAATCATTACCTAATGTCAAATTAAAATTTAAATCATCTTGTTGTAATGGAGAAGATTTGTACGAACCCAGAAGACGAAGCAGGTTTCGGTGGAGCGGCAAAGTTAAAGAAAAGAGTCCAAAATTCGAAAAAGGAAACGCAAAAGTTGTTTTCAGATCAGCTTGCGTACAGTTTAAACAAACCAATGCGGAAAAGAATTTTAACAAAAGCTTATAAGACATTCGGTATTAATGATTTATGGCAAATGGATTTGATGGAGATGATACCGTATTCAAAGATTAACAAGGGTTATAAATATATTTTAACGTGTATTGATATTTTCAGTCGTTTTGACCGCGGAGTATCAACAAAAACAAAATCTGCAGAGGAAATATATAAAGCAATTAGTATTTTATTTAAACAAGGGCATCCTGACAATTTGCAAACCGATTTAGGTATTATTATTATTATTATTATTATTATTATTATTATTATTATTATTATTATTATTATTATTATTATTATTATTATTATTATTATTATTATTATAGGCAAGGAGATTTACAATAGTAAAGTTAAGCAAATCCTGGATCGTCTCAAAATAAATAATTACTCTGTACATTCTCAATACAAAGCTGCTCATGTTGAAAGATTTAACCGGACATTGAGGGATAGATTGAACAAATATTTCGTGCATCAAGGTAAAAAATAAGGATTGCTGAAATATTGCCGAAATTACTTGTTAGTTATAATAATTCATCACGTTGAGGTTTGAATGGTTTGAGACCTGTAGATATCAGCTTAAAAACACCAGTAACTTCTAAAAAAGTTGTAAAAATTGCAAAACCAAAATTTAAAGTTGGTGATCACATTAGAATTAGTAAAATATCTGCTTCACCTTTCACCAAAATTTTCGATAGTAATTGGAGTGATGAGGTATTTCGGATTACAAAAACTAATACTAAACAGATTCCTGTAATGTATGTTATTAAAGACAGTGACAACAATGTAATACAAGCAAAATTCTATGAATAGGAATTACAAGTTATTTCCAAACCTACAGTGTTCACAATTCAGAAAATATTGAAAACTAAAAAGGTGGGTAAGGATAAACAATACGATGTCAAATGGCATGGATATCAAAACCCATCATGGATATCATCAAAAGACTTAGTAAAGTAAGTTTCTATACTATTTTACCGATCAATAGTTGTCCACTAATCCATCCGGAAAATCAAGCAAGTAAATTTATGGTTAATCTTCAAAATCCTATTTATTTACATGGAAATATGGAAGTTGCTTTACTAGACTTTACATTTGTGTACAATACATTGCCATTTTATAGTCAATGTAAAATCAATTACAAGAAGTGTGTTCCCAAAACATGTTGTGGTATTTTCTCAATCAATAATATTGATTGATATTGTCATATTCCGAATATAATTTTAGATGAAAATAGTGGCATGTTTTTCAAAGATGAATTGAATGTTAGTTGTGATTTTAGCCCATTTACAATAAAGTTTGAAAGTATTGATGACGCCAAGCGAATGGGTTGTGATAAGCTTAACATAGTTGTTCGTGGTACTGAATAACTAATACGTTTCAAATGTTTTATTGATGTCAGCCCTGTGAATGAACACATCAAAATAACTGTATCATATATTAATGAGGTGGAAGATACATTTACATTTACTAATGATTTATATATTGAAACATTTGAAGAATTACATAAATATATTTCATTCAATTGTTTACATATATTTAAAACTATTGAATTTGTTAAAGATGGATTATGTAAATTCAGTTTGAATAATAACATTTGTGAAGTTACATTTGATAAAAATTTGGCTAATACATTGGGATTAGATAAGCAAACATATCAAGCAAGTGCTTTTGGTGTACGCAAACCAAAAATAAATAAAGCTTCATAGACAACTGTTCATATATACTAACATTATCGATCCTATAATTGCTGGCGATTCCTTGGTTCCTCTATTGAAATCTGTTTGGGTTGTCAATATAAATATCGATAATCCCATGTACTTACCGGTATCAAAATCATATATAAACAATAGAGAAATAAATATTTTTGATGATAGTGGTAAATTTATCGAATTTAGTAAAAATACAAAAACTCATTTGACATTACATTTTCGTAAATTAGATGGCTAATAACGATATTATTAGTATGTATAGTGGTAGCCAAAGTGTTGGTGGATCACCATATTTTATTGGTAAACAGTATGGATAAAGATGGTTGAGAACTATCGGTAGATTTGCACTTCCTATTCTTAAACGCCTTGATAGTTTTGGTATGAAAACCGCTAAAGATGTGATAATGAATGAGCAGAAAATATTACCATCTCTGAAATGAAATGCATTATCCGAGTTAGGGAAAGTTCTACCTAGTGTTGCAGGTATGTTTCAAAAACAGGAACCGACACTAGCACCGGCTCAAAAACGTAAATGACACCATAAACATATAAACAAACGAATGAAAGGACATGGAACTATATTTCAAAAATGATTTGTGGTAAATCTGAATTTTGCATATTTGATAGACCATTTCCCTAAGCGGTAATTGAAATGGGGCCTTTGAAGAAGTATTCCCAGTGAATTCTATTATGGATAGTAGAACTGATATTAAATTTTATATAAACTGAATATCTAGATTTGAACGAAACATTGTTAACTGTTCAGATCAAAGTTGTAGATAAAGATAGAAAACCTTTGGGTGAACCTTGTGATGTATTACCAAACAATTTCTTGTTTCATACACTTTTTAAAGATCCAGTTTTCGGATTTAATAATATCAAGATTGAGGGTGGTAACAGTACATATATTCACAAAGCTCTAATAGAAACTATTATAAATTACAATAGTGATACTAAAAATACATGTTTAACTCCTATGGGTTATGGTAGTGATGACGATAGGAAAAAGTCGATTAAAAGCTCGAAATTATTTACCATGTGCTCATCATTGCAACTCGATTTTATGGATCAACCGAAATATTTACTCCCAGGTGTTAATGTACACATTAGATTGAAAAGATCTGAGTCTGCATTATCACTAACAAGTGCTACTACTGTGCCAATTCTTCAATTAGTTGATGCAAAATTATTGGTGAGAAGAGTTCGTGTTGATCCCTCTGTATTAGCCGGTCATCAAATAGGGCTTAATTCTAAGCATGCCATATATCCATTGAAAACAAAGGAAATTGTTCAATTTGCTATTGCTAAAGGTGCAGCTTCTTTCTATAAGGAATAAATATTTGGAGATAGAAGAATGCCCAACTTTATTTGAAATTGAGTATTTCCTCATTAATAACTGCAAACAGAACAGTGTTGGTATAAATGTATAGATAATTTATGATAATTTGTCATGGAGTAAGTTTTTCATGTTTTATTAATATTATTGATGTAGTTCTGTTCAGGTCTATCGAATTGGAAAACAAATACTGGGACATGAATTTTTTGAAAATCGTAAATACTCAATCGTCTAATCTCGGTGGAGAACATTAGTTAGCAATAAATATGAAACATAGCAAGATATTTGTATTTGATCCTATTGGTTTCTATTATCCGGCTTTAATGGTTTCGAAACTGCAAACAATGGGTAAACCTATTGTGTATAATATAACTGTTTCAAAAACCATGGACCTTAACATGTGGTCAACACTGTTTAGCTTGGTTATTATCCTAGCGATTTGATTTTTAATAAATGTATTAATATTGTGTTTTATTATTATTATTATGTGTTGTATTATTTTATTATTATGTTTAATTAATATTTAATAGACGTTAACAAAGCCAGTACAAATGCGTGATTTACAAAGATACTGCATGATTATCACATGATTAACAAAGGCAGTGCATGATCATGATTAGTAACAAGGAATACATGCAAACACCCTCAAGTCTGTATGTAATTTACAAAGAAATCACATACATACTTTTGATTGTATGTGTTTTACAAAGAATACATGCCTACACAGGTTAGGCTGCATGCGTCAATATCTCTCACCTATATGTGTGTATTGCTAAAATGCGATTGCTAAATCCTGAAAATTTGATTCGATTTTTTAACATTGACAAGTTGTCACAAATGATTCAAAAAATTCACTCGCGCAATATTCGAAAATGGAAAATAGTAATTATAGTATTTTAAGGTAGTTGTTGACTGATGGAAATGGTAAATTTTTATTTTATTATTATTATTTCAGGTACATACAATTGGTTCGATTTAACGGAAAACGAGGATCGAATTCATGAAGTTATTGAAATCGAAGATTATAGCGGTAAATTTATTTATTAAATTAATAAATTATAAAATACTTTTTTACAAAATAAAGTAATTATAATAAACGATACGCCGATGGAAGTTATAGTTATTGACGATGGTAAATTGAATTATTGAATTATTAAATTATTATGAATTTTTAGATGTTAATAGTGAAATAATGTTTGTTTTTCTGATGATGATATCGTTTCTGGTGATGCCACCGTTTCTGGTGATGATGCTTTCCTGGGATGCCCACATTGATGTGGATGATACCGATGAGGATTCAGATGAGGATTCAGATAAATGTTAGTTTTTGATTATTTTTATAATTTTAATGCTATTATAATAAGTTATAATAGATATTATTTTAAAAATTTTAAAAATTAATATTTTTATCATCATAAGTAATTTAGATATTATTATTAACATTTATTATTATTTAACACCATTTACAATGGATTAAATAAATACAAATATTAATAATTAATTTCTATATTTATTGAAAAACTTATAATAATTGATGAAAAGTTATATTCGATGAAAAGCTTATTATTTATTGAAAAACTAATAATTGATTAAAAAGTTATATTTATTGAAAAAGTTATGATATGATTTGTTGAAAAAGTTATGACCATATTTTATTGAAAAAAGTTATAATAATACTTATTGAAAAACTAATAATAATTGATGAAAAAATTGATGAGAAATTTTTTGATGAGTTTACCCTGAAAATTATGATCACTCACCCAATGACCTTGAATGAGTTATTGTCTTTGTTTAAATGAAATTGAAAAAATATAATGACTCATCCAATTATCTTGAATGAGTCATTGTCTTGGTCTCAGAAAAATTTGTATTTTTAAAAAAATTGTACTTTTAGAGTATTTAAAACAATTATACAAAATTAAACTATTTAAAAGCATTCAAAACATTCGTAGTCATAGAACTTTGCACAAAATTCTTTGGATTCAATGACCTTATCAACAATGCTTCACATATAACACGTTCCCAATAATTATTTAAACTTTTCAATAAAACTTTAAAATTAGACATTACTATTTTACTTTTACAGCCTCTATTGTGGAACTAATAATAACATAATATAGAAATTTTATTCATTCGAACAATTCACCTATATTAAATGTTTGAAAAAATGATATCATCACATTGGTAAGTATGTATAATATAGGTTTAATGATTTGTATTATATTATACGTCTTCTTATTCAGACGAACCATTTGTACTCAACTAATCATTGTTTAAAGCCTTCTATAATGATTTGTCAGATTTATGCCATTTATTTGATCAGAATTTGAGGAATCAACCAACCAAAATAAAGTGACGATATTTAGCCAATTAAAAATAAATAATACATTTTGCTAATAACTCATTGGCTTACGAATAATGTTAGGTTTCCCTACTTACTGGAAAGCAATTATTTTTGAATGTATTTAAAGGGTGAAAGATATTATGACATTGCAATATAAGATTCACAATATAAGACTTATTATTGAAAGGGCTTCATTTTACAGAATAATTCGAATTTTATTTTATTTTCATTAAAATGTTTTTAGAAAAAGTAGTATTTCATTATTATAAATTAAATTTTATTATGTCGAGTGAGCATTTTTCTTTGTATAATGTTTATCGTACACAGAATTAGAAAGTATTTTTTAAAAAATCAAATAATAGTGTATTAAAGAGACATATAAAGAATTCTTGAAGAAAATATATGAATAAGTCACAATTTAGCTATACGGTAGCTTTGATAGTGGTGACCATTGAAAAATTCTTTAATTTTAAATTTTGTGAATTTATATTAGAATTGTTACTATCGAAAGAGATAGTAAAATAATGAAGCAGTTAAAGAAAATTAAATTAAAGAAAATTTTTAATTACCTGAAAAAGCCGCCAAATTTAATAGCATATGGATTGAACGGGTCAGCATCAACTGTCACGCAAATCTCTGTGCTTAATGCAACCTTGAGTGGAATATATCCAATGGGACAACTTCCTTGACGAATTCCTCCAAATTGATATCCATTGTAATTTGGGCCGATATTCACCGGATAACACCAAAAAGTGGTAAAATAAGAGCAAGTTGTATCGCAGCTTCTCCAAAACCACCACCCATGACATGATTCGTCACATCGAACTAAGCCACTGTGAAGTTTTATCGAAATAAATCCAGAGGGACAAGAAAACCCTCCTGTTAATGGATTAACTTGAGCATATGGACCACATGCAGGACCACCACAAACTTGATAAGTTCCTCCAAAAGTAAAATTCACAGACGGATGTTCACAATTCCCAGAATCAATATTGGCATCCGGATTGAAGTTTGGAGAATATATATCAAGGCACCCTAAAGTATTTCAAATTCATATCTGATTTACTTTTAATGTAATAAAAGATTAAACATTTATATATCAAGGCACCCTAAATAAATTATACTGATAAACAGGATTTTTAAAATATATAAAAAGAAGCTCGTTGATTGGTCAAAATATAAAAATTACGAAGTTTCTAATTGGTGGTTTTTGAAAATTGCGTGTGACAGAATTTCAGCTTAGAATTCGTAAAATAGTACATTTTTTAAATTTTTATAATTGATTAAATATTATGGTCATTTCAGGGAATATTTTTGACATGATAATAAGTCAAAAAATGTCTTTAGGATGAAAAATGTATTAATAAATCTTTAACAAATATTATTTTAACAGAAAGATTTTTATAATAAAATGATAAAATAATAATGATCAGTGATAAAATTACTTAAATTAAATATTAAAATTAATACATTATAAAATTTGCAGCAAAATTCTTTCTTGTCATTTATATTTTGTTTTATATTATAATTATGATATAATAATAATAATAATAATAATAATAATAATAATAATAATAATAATAATAATAATAATAATAATAATAATAATAATAATAATAATAATAATAATAATAATAATAATAATAATAATAATAATAATAATTAAAAACGCATTTTGGGATTTATCTAATGCCTTAAAAAAATAAAATATCAAATATTCTAACTACTGTATATACTCACAAATAAGATGAGCCCCCAAATTTGGTCTAAAAAATGTCCAAAATAGAAGACAAACGTATACGCCGACCTATTAAAAATTATTTTTGGGTAACATATAATTTATTTCAAATTATGCAATTCACTAAGAACCATAACAATTTAACATGGCAAAAATTATTTTTCAGAAGAGAATAAATAGCTAAATGTTTTATTTGACAAAAACAGACATTTCTTGACAATCTGGAAAAAATATTAATCCTTAATTATTCAGCCTATACGCGAGTATATACGGTAAATTAATTATTGATCCATAATTAATTTAATTAAAAGTAGGTTCGCGTATAAGCCGACCCATCATTCTGGGAAAAAAATTAATCCTAAATTACTCGGCCTGTGCAAAAGTATGAGTTAATAAATTTTTTCGAAATTGCTAATATTTAAAATAAAAATATTTATATTTCTCATGAATTATAATTTTTTTCAAAATTACCAATTCGGCCATTTGCCATATAATATCTTAAAATTGCCTTCTTTAATAATTCAGTGACTTTGTGCACCGTTGTTTGATCCAGTTCTGGCAAGGCACGAGGAGTAATGGCATAGTATAAGGGTTCACCCCTCCGATCTATGGGAACTAAATTATTCATGACAGAATTTTCCCAGTCTGATAAAGACATATTGGCTCCAAATATGGCACCTCCGACCGTATCAATGTGAGTTTTATCAGCATTGTGATTGAACTCATCAATATTCGTTTGTGAAGTTTTAGTTTGGTATCTTCCACTTATTTTAAACATACCAAGAAAAGATGCTGACGCAGAAACGGAGATTGTGGAACTATCCGACTGAGTTTTATAATAAAATATTATTTGATATTAAATGACAATTAGTTTACTGCATATTTCTTTACGTATCGTGAATTCAAAGCATCAGTTTTTGACAAAATCGCCCCAGCATCTATAGCACGGATTACATGGGTACCGTAGTCTCGAACAATCATGTCAGCCAAATACTCAGGATAAAGTGAGTCTTTATTTTCTATAACTAATCCAGCAATGTCAATGATTCTGTTCTTGAATGTTGGATAGAGAGGCGTATCCGGCTCAAACATTGACTGGAACACCAAATATCGCAACTGAACTCTAGTTAAGATGGATTTCGTTTCCATCTACAAGTAAAGTTTTTATACATGAAATCATACATGTGTTTTTAGCTGAAAATACTGAAATAAAAGGATGTAAATATTTATGTTCATGTTAATTTTCTTTCATAAATCGTTCTAGGCTGTCTCGAACTCACTTATCACATTTGTCCGATTCATGCTTATACATGTGAGTAATCAAGACATTCACGATTTCACTTGATAAAGGCAGTGACTAAAATCTGTGTTACATTTGGATTACAAAATTTGATCTAAACTCCTTGTGAAAATTAATGCAACATTGAAGATTTCAAAGTTCAATTAATTTGTACATAAATTCAAGTTTAAAGACAAATATTTTATTAGTTAACTGCTACTCTGGCTGTGGCGAAAATGTATCTCTATGCTCATGTTTTATCCAGCATTTATAGGTTAGAGAGAATGATATCCCAAGAAATGCTTCACCCCTACTACGAAACTGTGCCAACTGGAAGTCATTATTTATCAAAGTATTCACGAAATACTTAAACAAATAAAGTTTAATATGAAGCGATAGCAAATGGTTTTCTGCCAGTAAACTAGTGGCTCACATCCATGCTTTCCTTTGCGGGTGAAGCATCTTTCACCCAATGAACTTTTTCGCTCTGTTATCTGATATGCATATGAAATATGGTATTTCCAACGTTCACCATCTTCAGATTTACACAAAAAGACCAACAGTTTACAATGAGTTTATTGTTTCTTCAATTCTGCAGTCTTATCCAAATTTCCCATCTAAATTTTCTTCTAATTTCTCGTCTAACAATTTTTGTATCAAATTAATTTTTTTCTCCCTTTCTAAAGCTTATCCTTTCCTGGTAATTTTTCATCATTTTTTATTACTTCATATTTTTGTAACTACTACTTATCAAATTCTGTTAAAATGTCTTTTTTATTTACCTGTCCGACTTCTTGTGAATTATTTATTATCTCTGATAACATAATTTTATTTTCTTATGTTGTTTTTGCTTTTTGTTTTTCTTTACAATTTGAACATCTTAATCAGAAATAACTTTGTCGTATTTCATTGTTTAACTTTTATTGATTTATTTTCGTTTTTAATTTCTGTTTGTCATTTCAGCTTCTCAGAATATTTCAACAGCATTCTTTTTATTTTTATCCATTTCCTCCACCAATTTTACTCACTTTAATAACTATTTAATTTTTATTGTTTAGATTCCACATCATATTTCTTGTGAAATGATATTTTAATGGCAATTAATATTTCCTAAGATAATTTAATAAGAATGCTTTCCTATTGAATTCATTAAATTTTTGTTTTAATGAAAAGGTAGAATGCAAAGATGTTAATTTATAAATCTACAAAGGTAAAATTACTGATGACAAAATGACTTAAAACCGGGGAAAATAATAGAAAAGTGATTTTACTATTTTTTGTAATTAATAATTAATATATCATAATCAACCTGGTCACTTTTGATCTTTGTATTTTCGGTAGAAAAAGATCCCCCAATTTTCCAATGCCCGAAAAGACCTTCAGCATCTAAATTGATGGACTGCGAAGACATTGATGTGTAATTTGAGAAATGACGGAATATTTCACTTGAGATTTCAACTTGGGAAGTTTTTTGTGGATAAATGGCCAGTTGATTCGGGATCAGATATTTGTTGTCATTTGAAAATGAGCATTTTGAAAAGTTTAAATCGAGTATCCTTCCCATGCCCACATTGGCCAGGTTATCCCATCCTGATCCGGGCAAAACGTCAAAGGTCAGTTGATTTGACCGCAAGTGACACAATTCATACGCATTTTTGAAAAGCTTGTTTCCATCATTTTGGTCTAAACTATATGTATAAAAAAATAAAACTTGGCTTTATCGACATTAAATTCGAAAAATCAAAATCACAGTGCTGAAAATCTTTGTCATATAGAAAAGCAATTTGATCTATAATCTAGATGAAAATAAATGAAATTTAAAGGTGGAAAAAAACAGATCAAAGATAAACAAAAAACCTTCATATTTAAATTTTTCTTTCATAAAAAAAAGATCATAACATGGTTTATATTTTTTACATTTTTTTAAAATAATTGTTTTTATAATAAAAATATTTTAAAAATTAAAAATATTCTATTAGAAAACTTTTTAATTATTTTTCATAGAATACAATTTTCTGATTTATTGTATCAAATGAAGTTGAAATAAATTCATAAAAATAATATTTTGTTACTCAAATGTAAATTTTTTTAATAATAATTTTTGTTGATTTGTAAAATTCCAAGGAATTTTTCTTAAGGAGTCTCACGAAAAAATATTACCATTAATTGTTTCTTGAAATCACAAATTTAGTCTGACCCTGATCTTATAATTGGATTATTAAATCTATTGTTGTTTAAATCAACAATCTAATTATGTATTATTTAAAATCATTGGCTTGATAGAAAGCAATGCAAATTTGTGAATAACTATGTGAAATTCTAATTAAAAATATTGAGTAATTTATGCTTATTATCATGATTTATTTTTGATTTGATTGGTTAAATACCAAATTTAAAAAAATATGTTTTAGATAATTTCGTGTATATTTATTAAGTATTGTTCTTTAAAATATTAGAAAAATTTTTAAATTTTTAAAAATTCTAGTTTTTCTGTAATAGTTTTTCAAAAGAAGAATATTTTAACATGTACATGTTATAAAAGCATATCTTTTAATTAAAATTTACATTGGCTTTTGTTTATCAAACTTTATTCCATACAAATTTTCATCATTTATTTTTATTTTTGGCCAAAGATAAAGACTGAGGCTTTCTGATAAAGGTGGCTAAAAGCTTTGTAATCGAATAACATGAAAAGTTAAAATTAAGGTTTTCAAAGAAGTTTTAACTTGCCCTTTTTTAGTGGATTAATTAGCTAAATGGGCTCCGGAATAAAAATAAAAATTAATTTAATTATTTTTATGAAAATATCAAAAAGAGTACCAAATGTTTCAAATATTTGTTTTTTAGTCTCTTTAGCTTTAGTTTTGTAATAATAAATTTCATAATAATCATGATAAATATAATAATAATAATAATAATAATAATAATAATAATAATAATAATAATAATAATAATAATAATAATAATAATAATAATAATAATAATAATAATAATAATCATAATAATAATAATATTAATAATAATAATAATAATAATAATAATAATAATAATAATAATAATAATAATAATAATAATATTATAATAATAATAATAATAATAATAATAATAATAATAATAATAATATTAATAATAATAATAATAATAAGAAGAAGAAGAAGAAGAATATAATATTAATTAAAAGATAACGCCAATAAAAAACTTTTCGTACGATATATTTCGATAGCGAAACTTTCATCTTCAGGTACTCAAAACCAACTAAAAATATTATGAATTAACTTATAATTTAAACAAATTATTTTTTATTAATTTAATTTTGTAATAAATAAATATTTATAAAATATATTCAAATAACTTTTAATTAATTTAAAATTTCATGTATATTATAACTTTTTAAAAAAATTAATGTAATTTAAAATTTCAATTATTTTAATAATATTAAAAAAAAATTTTTTTTAAAAAAACAATACATAAACATGATTTAACATACGTAAACTATTTAAAAATATTCAAAACATTCGTAGTCACAGCATTTTGCACATTAATCTTTGGATCCAATGGCCTTATCAGCAATGCTTCAGATATCACGCGTTCCCAATAATTATTAAAACTTTTCAACAAAATTCTAAAATCAGACATTCCTATTTCACTTTTATAGCCTCTATTGTGTTCACTTATATTGGTCAAAACCTTCAATCGACAATGCTCTAGAACTCGAGTACAGAGATGACGGGAAGTCTCTTCAATGTATGTGGCATTACACCCATTACATGTAAATTGATAAACGAGATCAGAACACAATCCAACCGAAGTTTTTGATTTATTAATAAACATATTGCGTACCTTACACGAATTAGAGACGATCTTATATTCTAAATTTCCCATCTGTTTGCTTAACTTCCTTTTATAATTTGTAAAACCTTCAGAGTACGGCAATACTAACACAAATTTAGGCTCAATTTTTTTATATCCATTTTTACTATTATTTAGATCAACACTCAATTCACACTCATTTGACAAATTACTTTCCAAATTGACTTTCCAAAACGTGGGTCCTTAGGATTTTTAATCAATTGTCAACAGTCTCTTTTATCATCAACAATAAAAATGATTTAGAATATCCATTCTTTATCAACAACTCAACCAATTTATCAACACTTTTTACCGAATTAGCAAAAGTAGAAGATAAAGACCATGAACGATAAATCAATCCTTTCACCATATTTCTCTTATGCTTAAGTTAACAAAAGTTTTCCGGAGAAATATAAAGACCAGTATCAGCTGGTTTTCTATAAATCTCTGTTTCATAATGTTTATCTTTGCGTTGAATTAACAAATCTAAAAACGCAATTGATGACTTTCTTTCCTTTTCACATGTAAATACAATGTTCTTATGTAAACTGTTCATAAAATGCAAAAACGGTTCTACATGTTTCTGGTTTTTAAATACAAGAAAAATATCATCCACATACCTTTTATAAACAAAAGGTTTTTCAAATTGGAAAGAAGCAATTTTCTTTTCCAAACTAGCCAAAAATATTGATGCCATCGTTGAGTACCTGAAGATGATAGTTATGGTATCGAAATATATCGTACGAAAAGTTTTTTATTGGCGTTATCTTTTAATTAAATCGTTGCCAAATGTATTTAATTATTTATTTATAATATTAATTTTTAATTATTTTAAATAAATACAAAATAATTTCAAATCAAATCAAATTTGCATATATTGTTTATCCATGTACCTGATGTCAAATAATTCTTTCCAGTTATAAATATAAAATATAAAAAAGCATAATAATTTTTAATTAAATCAAATAATTTTCTAACCATTTCACTGATGATCTGAATAAAATAATTATTAGAAAAAATTGAATACGCATTTAGAATATGATTTTATAAATTACGTCCGTTATTATACGCATTTGGTATATTTGTTTTATTGTGCACATTGGCTTGTGACTATTGGTGATAATTAAATTTTATGATACAAATAAATTGTCTAATTAACAATTGTCCGATTATACAAAATTTTGTTTCAATAAAATTATAGAAATAAATTTTTTTTGGATATCTTTGGCTCACCTGTAAATAAATTAAGGCAATAATCTAGCAAATATTAAAATTAAATTTGACCCAAAACCATATATAATAAAACTTCGAAAAAGCAACCATCAAAGACAAACGGAACATGTGTTCGCATCTGTAAATTTGTCTACGGAAATTGATACAGAGAGCACAATAAAGTCATTTAAAGTCACTTTCACTTATCCTGAGATGTGGTTTTCAGATAATGACATTGGCTGGAAATCTCGAGAATCACATTGACAATCCACTGCATAGTTATATAAAAACCTTACAAGTCAATATTTTCTGCTCAAATATTCTATAAAAAATGTTGAAATAGTCTTATGTCCTTTGAATATTAATAATTCAAATTGAATCCTCTTGGTTCATTGTAAGAATTAACTTTCTTTTTCCTTCATACATCCCACAAAGCTAGGTATTTTTGATAAGCTGGTGCTGGAGCCTTGGAGAAATACTCCGGTTCCTCAGCCTCGTTTGCAAAACAAACTGAAATAACATATAACTTTTTTTTGTATTTCAAATTTTTTCAGCGAATTTTGTTTCTTAAATTGGTGGCGAAAATAAAAAATTGTTTAATTTCCTAAACTTATAATAATTATTTATAATTCTGGAATAAAATTGTAATGATTATTAGTAAGATATTATTTTATTGATAACTTTTTATTTTATATTTCAGTTTAATTTAATTAAAATTTAATACTCAAATGGGCAGTATGAATAAAAAATCTGGTGTATTTAAATATTTTGAAAAATCTGAGAAGGAAAATGTTTGGATTTGTAAAATTAAAAAAGATGAGATTATATGCAGCTTGAAATTAGCTGATAAAACAAATAATTTGAAGCGCCATTTACAAAGGCATCATATTAATATATTTGATTCTGTCACTGATAAAGATAAACTAAAGAAAGACACAAGAGTCACTAAACCAAGACCTTCAACCAGCTAACAATCTTCCGTTTTACAATATTTCCCAAGCTAAAAGTCATGATATCAATAAAAAAAGAACATTTTAAAATTGGTTTAATTCAAATAGTAGTCAACAATTGAGTAGCACTCAAATTATTTTCTTCATCTGCACTTGTTGGCCTAAATGTAGAACTTGCCAATAAATTACGAGTTTCGCTAGAAAGGAACAATATTAGAAATATGATTATAGAAGAAGCTAAGAAACAGAAAAATATGTAAATAGAAATGTTAGGTGGCACATTTTGTTTTCTGAAAATGGATGTTTGCACTAGACAACGAATCAACTATTTGACTATGATTGCTCAATTTTTAGATGATAATAATATAGCAACTGTGCGTACGTTAGCAGTAAGAGATACAAATGTGCAACATACAAGTGAGTTTGTGTGGGAATTGGTTTTAAAAATTATTAATGAATTTAAAATTAGTAAGACGCCGTCTAAGTAATCGAGAACCTTATTGTAGATTCCACTGAAGTTGGTAATGAGGACCAGAGTGACATTTCTCTAATTTCTCTAATTGCTGGTATTGCAAATATTGACACTAGGTTGAGTGCAAGTGCTAGCTCATCAAAGGAATTTGAATGTGTTATGATGAGAAACAACATATTGTTCAACTATATCGCGTGCGGTGCACAGTATATGGATTGAAAGCAAAATATACACATTGTTTAATATTAAAGTTACGTCAAATCTTAATAGTTTCAAGAACATTTAAAATTAATGCGATATCAAAGCGTCGACCAATAATCAACCAAGAAACTAAGTGGGGTAGTACTTACCTGAAGATTCAGCATCTGCTTGAATTGAAAGACGTTTTAATTTATATGACTCATCCAAATATGACTCTGTCAGAAGAACAATGGAATAAAGTAAAGGAACTCGAAATAGTTCTCCCTCTCCCATATTTAGTTACCAAGAGATTGCAAGCAACGGATTTGACCGCTGGCACATTATATAAATAATGGAAAAAGATTATTTTTAAATTGTCGCAAAAAGAGAGTTCAATTTCAAAAGCATTTCAAACACCTATGCAAAATAGGGAGATTAAACTACTTTATTGCAATTTAATATTGGCAGCAATATAGATTGACCCAATGTACCACATTATTTTAAGCAAGGAGCAACTTAAAAAATGAAAGGCAGCATTAATTAATATAGCAGTTAGGATGGGACGGGGAAAATGACATTAGATGAGGATCAACAAGATGAAACACCCATCACAACATCGAGTCAGATTTCAATTGATTCCGCTTCTGAAGATGAATCTGATAACGATAACACAGCTTTTGAAAAGAACTTTGATGTTGAACAAGCTAATCGTCACCAAACTGATACTGAAAATGAGAATATAGCAAATATCTCCAAGCTCTAAATTTTAACAAGATTTATCTAATTTTTTGAATGGGGTAGAAAAAATGGATAATAATAGATAAAAATAATACAAAAAGTAACCTATGAGTAACTGTATTGCCTACAACCCATGTTAGTGTATAACGTTTATTTTCTGCACTTTGCATTATACGTTAGGACGTTCGAGCATTAATGAAGGATGAAGTATAATGCTTTTAAGATATAATTAATTTTGAATTTTGATGATAGATTGTTTTTAATAAAAAAATTTTATCAATAATTTTTTTTACTATTATGTTGGTATTGATAAATTTAAAATTATTTTAAAGTTATAATTTCCATATAATTAAAAAAGAATGTTGAAAATTCGAAACCATAAAAAAATCAACAAATCAAGATAGTGACGAAGAAGCTGAGAGTAGAATTGGTGAATTATATTAGTTATTAGAAGTAGAGCAGAAGAAGAAGTAAAAGAACTCACTAGGTCAAACACAAATCAATTCGTAGATCAAGCTGGTCAAAAGCAATTATATGTGTAAAGTGCATAGAACCGAATAACCACATTGAGACCTACCAAATAATCAGAATATACAGTTTCATTGTGATATATGAAGTTTTGTGATGATCGATTGTGTAATAAAGCTTTGACTACAAATATACGTTGGGTAGTGTTTGTTTAATTGTTTCTTATAGAACACGTGTGAGTCAGTGACATCTACTATTGTTATTTAATTTATTAAAACCCAAAAATATGTAAAAATACTTTAAATTACTCTAAAAAATACTGTAAATTAGTTAATGTAAGTTAATTTAAAATACTTAATTTTTATAAATTTAAATTATAAGTTTAATTATTCTGACTAAGATATTTTCTAGAAATAAATAAAAATGCCCAAAATTAGCTAGGAAGTTGGATCTGGAGCTAAGTCAATATTATTTCGGCTCCCCAGCCCAGCTTGAAAGATAAACATTGTCTTAAACAGATTTTTCAACTACATGATTGCAGTGGAAAATGTCACCCACATACTATTCTTCATTATCAAGATAACAATTTCGACTGTGGCTCATTAGCTTGAGCTTATGCAGGGATAATTCGTAAGGATTGGGACAACTTTTCTAAAAGATTCAGAAGAAATCAGAGAAGATGCATCTATATCAGAAATATCTAACAAATTATACACAAACTCTATTCAAAGGTTCAAAACAAACAAAAAATGTATCAATCTTTAAAATGCACTTGCAAAAAAGAGGTTTGTTAATAATAATTCAGGCATGAAGAGATTACTCTATGCTGAAATGCCGTTTGTGTTATCATTAATTAGTAAATATTATAAAAATAACTCCAAAGTATTGATTTTATCAGCTGAACTGACTTGAATTTAATTTCGCAAAATAATTTTTATATTTCTGACAATGTTACCTTTAAACAATTAAAAGGAATCGATCATAAACTATAAGTAATTTCAGAATTCAACCACTGGTATCTTTTATCTATTCGACTAAATTTAATAGAAGTTACATTTTTGATCTTAATTACCGAACATTGACGAAAGAATTATTGAAATTGATGTACAAATAACCGATAACATCAGTCAATTCTGTTGTAGCCGTTAGATAAAATTCATAGCTAACCATGGAATTTCATACCCTTCCTTTGGCTCTAAAGATACTTAAAGTTTTGCTTGTTTTTTTATTGTATTCTTTGAGAAAATTGTTTTTGAAAGAAATCTGGTCTTCTAATTAAAATGGGAGTCCTTCAAAATCATATTAACAGTCTGATAAAAGTATTTACAATAAGTAACATTGCACATTCTGCCAAAATTTGGTGTTTTAATACCAATGGTATTCTTCCCAACATTTTTTGATTAACTTTTAAATAAAATAAAATTACAAATTATATCCTAGTTTTGAAGAACGAAGAACCAAATTGAGTCGAAACCAGAGTAAAAAGGTAATTATTATTTAAACCACGCAGAATAAAAGCGATCACAGCGAGACCTATCGAATAATTATCGAATAAACCTTTTAATTTATAAAATATGAAAAAATTTGATAAATTTGGTTATGAAAACTTTTGAATACTGAGAGGAATTATTCTGCAATAGTGTCATTTTAAGCTTTAGATAATATTTCTCTAAATGGAAGAGTTGCAAAGCCGGATGATGATATCTAAAGATAGCAACAGTAATTCCATCAGATAAAGGTGCTGGTGTACGGGGAAAACCTTTTAAACCAATAATTAATAACGCTTTCTAATGAGGTTACCCATCTATTTCTAGGGTCTCGTTCCCCTCGCACACCACATAATTTACGAATAACCATCATACACCCATGGACTAATCCATATTAATAATGTGTACGATAGCATGATGCTATTCAAACAGGTGAGAATCGTTGCCAATACTACTCTTTGAATAACCTTCGATTTCGGTTCGAAGCGGCCGTTGGAAGGTCATACGCATTATTCCATAATTTATTATCTTAAGGTGTATCAAATTTTCCAGGCTTTAAACAAGAAAAGTGTTCGTGAACATATCGAATTTTGCGTTAAAATTACGAATTAAACCCCAGTTGTTTTCAGCAAATAATTTACTTAAGTTCCCCATTTACTTTACCGGTTATTGTTTAATTTTATATTTTCCGCTCAATATTTAATTTTTACACTGAAAGATTTTATTTCTAATACTCAACCTAATTTGGGTTGAATAAAATAAAAACAATAATCGGGTTAACAGAATTTTATGAAAAAAAGTTAAACAAAAACTTAAGCTAAAGTTTATATTCAGATAAAGCAAGCACAAATCAGACACAAATATTTAACTACACAAAAAAAATAAATTGTCAGCTAGTTTATTACAGTAAAGCATACTTTTATCACGATTATGAGATGAATTATCAGCTGGTTTATTGTAATGGAATATAGTTTTATCATGATGATGAGAATTTCTTTTCAGTAATCCCCATCGATGTCCATGGGAAGGTATCGGCGTTTGAATTGCCTGGTTGCTGGATTTGTGCCAGTTTTGTGGTAATTACTCACTCTCTGAGTTCGAGAGACCGTCGGTTCAAAGACAGAGATGATATGCGGCGAAGATCGCCCGCCAGAAGATACATCTCTGTCGGGAGTTGTTCGAGATGAGTTGGATATTTGGATGTTGATTGGTACCTCGGTAGAGTGGCTACTCGTCGTGGTGGTGATTTGCACCCGGGTCGGGACGGAACGAGAAAACTCCGGTTGTCGAGGAGCGTAGATGACGCTTTGAATTTTTAGGGGACCTCTCAAATGGTGAAAACACCATGATTATCAAAAAGGAATATTATAGGAATATTTATTTAAAAATAAGACATAGAAAAATTACAAAACAAAATAAAAATTCCCCACTTCAAAATGTCGAATTACAATTGAAAATTATACTTTCCAGTAATAAATATAAAATGTAATAAAAGCATAATATTTTTAATTAAATCAAATAATTTTCTAACAATCTAACTGAAGATCTGAACAAAACAATAATTAGAAAAATTTGAATATGTATTTACAATATGATTTTTTATATAAATACATTTGAAATATTTGTTTTATTGCACATATTAATAAATTTGTTTTATTATGCACATTGGCTTGTGACTATTGGTGATAATAAAATCTTATGATAAAATCACTATGGTCTAAAAAACAAGTATCAGAATGACACAAAATTTTGTTTCTATGAATAGAAATTACAAAAAGTCTAATGAGTATGCTAGTAATTTTTTTATTTCATTTAGCAAAAATAACTTGATACTGAAATGGAAGTAGAGACGTAGATAGGGGGCAGGGAGGGTGGGAGGGGTAAATGCCCTCTGGCGCTAGACCATGGGGGCGGCATAAAAGTGTTTGAAACTTTTTTTGTATTGTTTTAATATGATATCTATCAAGATTGAAGGTTCGTCACTCCTTGCAGCCAACTTTTGTTTATGCACTGTTGGGGCTGTTAAATTTAAAATTATTATAATTTCCATATAATTAAAAATGAATGTTGAAAATGCAAAACCATAGGGAATCAACAAATTATCGAATTAAAATTTGAGAAACGGGTTAGATCCAGAGGAGATGACGAGGAAGATCATGGTGAGAACGGATTTATCAGAATGTGTTCATAAAGGGTGGATAGACCAGGAAATTTTTAAAACAGAAAATCGTTAATTAATTAATTAATTAAGGAAAACCCGAGTTAAGTAAACATAAAGAAAGGTAAACAAAGTGGATTTTTGAAAACCATTATCATAATAGCATGAATAAATGGGAAACGTAAAACAGATTATTACAAAGAAGACGCAGGATGCCGCAATTAATTATTTCCATTGACGGAGAAAAGATGAAAAGGTTCGTGAGGCAGAGATTGTCAAATGAGACGATATAGTTGAAACGCCATTAATTAAGGCGATTTTTTCGACTATTTAAAGGAGCTCCAACTCAGAAGCAATCGGCATTATTGCCTCAGGTAGGAACGAACAAGTTGACAGTAGGATTGGGGGAAAATTATTCAACAAGGAAAATTAGGTGATTGAAGAAAGAAGAACTAAATTGAGTCGAAACCAGAGTTAAAAGGTTATTATTTTTGTAAACCACACAGAATCAACGCAATCACGGCGAAACCTATCGAATAATTAAATCAGAGATATTATTACAATATTGGAATATTATAATTTGTTGTGTATATCAAATTTGAATTCAAATATATTTTGGGTGTTGTTTATATAATTGATTTTGATAGAACACGTGGAGTCAGTGACACCGACTCTTAATATTTCATTTAATCAAAACCCAACAGCACAATCAATCTTATTATGTGAATGTAATATTGATAAACCTACTTAACCTAGTCTATAGAATCCAGATTTATTAACCTATCTATGACCAGAAACATACATCTTATTTGGATATCGGCCTATCATGTTTTATGCACAGTACTATAATACTAATGGCTACTTGGAAATCGAAAAAGACCCGAATCAGATACGCTCAGCAGTCAGCATCAACTAACCGCTCTCGTTTGCAGCTGATCTGGAATCTTTGGAAATAAATCTTGCATAAATTCGTCAAGACTTGTGCGCCAATTCTATAGAAAAAGCCAAAACCAGATACATAACATGTGGAGTTGAATTTGAAAGGCGGACAAAACGAAGACGTCAGATGTCTTGAGAATTAGCACAGGTTGCTGGTCTGTCGGCAGAGGATGAACTAATCCGTGTTATGAAAGGTGTTCTAGATAAACTTCGACAAGAAATGTCGACACGATTTTCGCGGCTGAACGATGTAAACTTGAAATTTAGATTTTTATTAGATGCAAAAACTTTATTTAATAACCAAGATCAAGATAATAATTCACTAAAACAACACATTAGAGATTTATGATACTGATATCCACGGAAACGTACTTTCGACTGAAATTTGTGACTGCCAAATGTTACTTCGGGTAAGAGATGATGGAAAAAATATTGATGATATACTGTATGCACACTACAATGTCATTAACGGCAAGACTCGAGAAAAGATGTTGGGAAGTAGTATGTTTGCAGATCAAGCGAAAAAGTAGAATCACGATTTATTGATGAAAAAAGTCGCCGTTAATAATCAAGATTAATTAATAGTCGAACAAGAAAACATTCCTCACACTGTCATTTTTCAACTGAATTCTATTTACAACACTATCAGACTTGAAGAAACGCTAAATCTTGATATCAAATGCACCGTGACAAACTAGTCAAGAAAAGAATACATTGTTCAATTGATTAAATCAACTTTTTGGATTTATTAAATATTATTGTTGTGTTATTGTTGAGTTACTACAGTTTTCACAAATTATGCGAATTTCAGCCATTTTTGAGACGGAAGCTAAGATTTCTAATAAATAAATTTTAAAGCTTGTATTTGATTTCATAAGGATATGAGATGATTATTCAAGCTCTTAAACATTACTCTAATTCTAAAATTTCATTCATATTTTATTATTAAATTACCAGCATTTTCAAGAAATTTTGAATTTTCTTTTTAAAATTATTGAGATGTAAAGAATAAAATATATCAATTTTAAATTATAAATTATTATTAAATCATTAGGCAAATAATTTTATTTTTACCCAATAATATTCCTAAACAAATTTTTTGTTGTTACATTTCCCACACTTTGACAATTGTCCATTTTTGTTAGGTTCATAAACTATGAAAATAACAGAATTTTTCGATATCCCAAAAGATTTAGGCAGCTGTATTATCTGAATTTAATGGAAATAAAAAATTAATTATAAATTAAAAGTTAATATATCTTCATTTTTTCACAAACTCAAAATAGAGTGCACAGAATGAAGTCGGCCAAAAAGACGTTTGAAAGGGATAGGATAACTTGGCCAACTTTGATATAGGAAGAACTGAACTCCTCCATATGCTTATTCTTCCATGACAATACATATCTGATTCTCAATGAATTGGCTCTCTATCCGGAAGACTTCGAGAGTAGAATTTTCTTGTGAAATCTTTAGTCATTTTGTCAATTATACATCTTCAACATCAAATTCTTTTAACGTAGCCGTAGAAAGAAATTACACAAATAAAAAATGATCAAGTAAGATTTGTTATAATTATCAAAATAAAAATTTTATAATATTTAAGATCAAGAAATTTAGATAAAATAATATTGCTTCATGAATTTGTCTTATATAGACCTCAAAGGCAAACATCACAAGAAGCCATAATATCATTCACACTTCGTCTTTTTAACAGTACAATACAAGAAATAAACTCAAAACTATAATTACATTAAAACTTCGATTGCATTAACGGTTTTAATAATCCATTAGATCCTTTGCTATTTTATTATGGGCATCATCAACTATGGACAAAACTGTTCTCACTCGTACACCATCTTTATGGGTTTTTGTAAGTCCATACATTTTTGCTGGTTGCAACCTAATTCGTCATCAAAAGATTTATTCTCAATCAAATCATTCAATATCTTTTTCAAAAACGCTTCATCCTTAAGAGAAAGGAATTTTCCATTCTTGTCGTTACCTTTAGTTGTCAATATTATGATTTTTAATGTCATTAATATTTTGATGATTGTCTATTAACCCCTTTACGCACGTATTTTTTGATACAACAGCAAAAATAAATCATATTTTTTATTATTGATAATTAATATATAGACCTATGTCATAAATTTATTACACTGCCCGAGATATAATCGTTAGTGAATCTTAAACAAAACTTTATATTTCGTATACCCGATTTACGCTCGGGCATGTGCGTTAAGGGGTTAATAATGGGTCACTGATATAGATTATTGCTACTAATATCGTTTAGTTTATTATTCACTTTATTTCTAACGTTATTATTATTACTATTTGGACTAGCCGTTGGATCTTTACATCTTTATGAATAATATTAGGGCTCCTACCATCAACGCTACTATTATCATTTTCATTGTAAATGTTATTAGTCGGTACCATATTGCTTATTGTATGTCGTCGACCTATTGTTATATATTAGGGTCAATCATAGTTGTTTTCTTAACTACCGTCTATATCGCAATTTGACATTGTTGGCACTAGAATAATATTGCAATGAGCATTTTATTACTGTTAACTGTCTTTCTAATAAAACGGAATTCTTATTGAGCATAGTTCACAATCTAATATACAACTTATTATGTTCATTATATATAAATTCGGTCCTAGCTAGCATGTTATGATACTCATTTTAATAAGTTTACAGGCTTTATTTAAGTTAGTTGCATCGATTTCGACTTCTCACTTCCCTTTCCCTCTAATTTGATCGTAAGGAATCTGTGTTAATATTAAGATTTTATGAGTACCCACTGGAATACTCGATGTAAGAAGTTTAGCCGATGTGTAATTCAGATTTTATGTCGAATTTTCGGGAGATGGATGAATGAGAACTAGTTAAAAAACTAGTTCCCGATCTTCCCACTGCCCTTATAGAAGCTGATGATTTGACGTTCGAACCCGTCGTTACACACGACTGGACCCTCATAGACACAAGCTATAGGCGGCGAAATCACGCTTACACTGCTCGCTAGTTGTGGACCGGAAAAATTTCGACAAATATAAAACAAATAGTCTCTTGGCATAAATTATAATTAATTCATAAATATATTTTACATGAAAGTGTTCTCAGTCATAGCACAACATTCCAGAGGATACGCTCAAACAGAGACTTACTTGTAAGTGTACTTGAGTTCGTATCTTAGAAAATCGTCGTTCCGAATAGAGTTCGTAAAACGAATGTAAAAAGTGATTTCTCGGCAATAGCAATTTCACTAGAAAAAGTGATGACACTTGTCAAAAGTGATTAAAAATCTGTAAAATTGAATCGGTATATATACATATTTTGTGACCCTAACCTTGCGTGTTCTTTTTGATGCATTAAAACCAAATTCGACCTTGACTTTACTTGTAATATCTGATTCTAATTTTCTCATTTTCTTACATTAAATAGATAATTTATTTTTATTAATTTTAGTTAAATATTTCTAACCATAAATATTTTATTTTTAACTAGTTTTATTTGTTAAAATGCTGGTTTTATAAATTAATCTATTTTCGGTCAAATTTTCATGTTATCTTGTATTTCTATGTTAATGTCATGCGGTTCTAGGTGCATTTTGTTTATGATTTTTATTTACTTTTATGTTTTTGATTTTGTATTTAATTACATTTTTAAATACAATTGTAAACAGAAATTTGAAATAAAAACGGTAGACATATACTTGTGAGACGCGATAAAAATCCCCAAAGAAAATTTCGATTTGATATAAAAATTTATAATCCATTGGAGGCGATAAAGATATACCAAAACAATTTGAACTGATTATCACGATACAATCCATTAGATAGGACGGAAATCCACAAAGTGTTCTGAGTCGGGTCCAAAATCCATGAATTGCGATGATAGAATCCAGCTAAATTGACAAGGAATTTATCTAAAAGTACATGGGAAGAACCGTAATAATTTTTCTTCTCTCATTGAGGTAAAACTAATGAGGGCATAATTCTCTTGCGTCATTATTATTATTATTATTATTATTATTATTATTATTATTATTATTATTATTATTATTATTATTATTATTATTATTATTATCATTATTATAATTATTATTATTATCAGTATCATTATTAATATTCTTTATGATTATTTTTATCATCATTAAATTTATGATAATTATCATTGTGGACATGGTTATTGTTGTTGTTAAAAATTACTATTAAGATTATTACGAACATTAATTTTTTTAAAATTTCGTTAACATAGTTTTATATTTATTATTATTATTATTATTATTATTATTATTATTATTATTATTATTATTATTATTATTATTATTATTATTATTATTATTATTATTATTATTATTATTATTATTATTATTATTATTATTATTATTATTATTATTATTATTATTATTATTATTATTATTATTATTATTATTATTATTATTATTATTTTTTTTATTATTATTATTATTATTATTATTATTATTATTAACATCCTTATGGCCCAATCATCTTTATATTTTCAGTATCATTGTTGCAATGATGATGGTGGCTATCGTTATTATTGAGGTTACTATTATCATTAATATTATTGTAATTATAGTCATTTACTTGGACTATTGTTTTCGATTGCTATCGTTGCCCTGTCATTAATGTTAATCTAATTGGATTACTATTACTGCGATTTTTGAGTGTAAACTTTTAAACTTAACAATGAAATTCTTGTCGTATTCCGGTAGCAAGGTTACTATTTTATCTAATCACATTCATAGAATAGTTATTTGATAAATCTTACGCTTAACAGTAACACAAATAACTAAAATGGACCTCATCATTATCACATTATCTTACGATTTAATTACGACCCATAACCCTTCGAGCAGGTGAGCAACCGGATGAATATGTTACATTCAAGCGAATTGATGACCAGTTATATACGAATATTCTTGTGACTGTACGAAAACATGAATTATATCTCAGTGGTAATAGTATTCCTCGTTCGCTACTGTTTACGCATCGTCAGGGGCTTCAGGGTCTTTCAACTGTAATAAGGGAAAGTCACTGAGAGTACTGATGAGGCATTTTCTGGTTGTGTAACAGCGAAAATATTGAAATATAAATACAATCGTAAACCCATTCGATTCCGAAGAACGAAATAAACTAATAAGCAATTACAATTTTAACATTATTATCCTATGATAATTTTTGAATGATTATTTACCACGTAATTAGAGCATATATCATATAAAATAGTACAACCTCTCAAAGCAGACTTCGAAAAGTTTCGGAAGGACGTAGCTAAGTACCATGAGGAAGCTATAAACCAATCTCAGCGCGCAGAGCCCCGCATGGAGGAAACCTGGATCCACCCGGATGAGGCAAAGAAATTGCACCAGCAGATAGCCCAGATGAAACGTTTATACGAAGAGGAAAAACGTTTATTCTCTGTCAATATCCCTCAAGATAAAAATTCGCCAACAGGCTTGCGCGATAGTAACACTCGAAGTTCAACTACAGATACAAACGACATCACTCCGAAACCGACATACGTAGAATCTGAGTTTTTCCCAGCCGAAGACACCATCATCGTGGAAGTAAGGACTTCAACATCCGTACCACCACCGGAACCGACGAATGTACTGACTGCGCCGGTTCGAAAACGACCACCTCCGGCAAAACCGAGACTGGGAAAGCACGAGAAGGTCCGAAACCGCAAGTTGAAAGAGGCTCGGTTATTAGGACAGTTCACCCATCTATTTGACTTTGACTACTTTTTTTTCGTAATTTATGTGCAGTTGATTATTGCTAACCTTTCACCCACTAGTACACATCTCCAACGTCATATTTTCGACGGATGTCTAGTGGTCACAATTTGTTGTGCGCGTACTGCATAGGGATTGTTGGCTCTTCACCTGACCATATATATATAAAATTCCCTCCTATCAGTATCCAGCAATAATAACAATGATGATGTTAAGCCATTTATTAAGATACAGGGGCTAAAATTAGTGTTTTAAGTAAGAGTAGCTGAACTAATAAAAATTAATATCAACAGTGGAAATTATAAAAAAATAAGCTGTGCTAATTGAAGAATATTAAATATAAGTGGTTTTGGGAATATTGAAATTAAATACAAAGCATTGATTATAATTACTAATTTTTACATTGCAAATGAAATTTACCCATAAATTATTTTAGGCATTGATATAATAAACAAAATGAATATCAAATTAATGGAATTGCATCAATATAATAATGTTGGTAACATTAGAAATAATAAATGTTTAATAAGATTAGAATGGAATTTTTAAAATAAAAGAATTAATAAAAATGAATTTTAAATATTGATTTAAATGAAAGATGTTTCGCTGCAAAATGAGTTAACATAGATAATAAAGAGCTGTTTAAATATATTTATGTTGAATAAATGGGACATATACTAACAGATATTTTAAAGCATAAAATACAAACAAATTGCAATACAGTAGTGACTAAACCAAGAAAACAACCCATACATTACGAAAATAAACTTAAAGAAATAATAGAAAACTTGGAGAATAATGGAATTATAACAAAATGAGAATCCCCTTGGAATGCACCGATTGTCTGTGTTGCAAAGAAAAATACAAATGATATTCGAATATGCTTAGATTTGAAAATACTACATAAGACACTATTAGGCAGGCATTTCTAATTCCTAATTTCAATGACACTTTAGACTCATTATATGAGTCTATGTATTTTCAATCGATTTAGGAAACGCGTACTATCAAGCTGAACTTGAAGAAGAGTAAAAAAACAGGTTTTACAACAAAATATGTTACCTAATTAATAATTATTATGTATGGTTTGATGCATGTGTATGTGATTGTATGTCTGAAGCATTTCTCATAATTCATGTTTATCATTACACAATAGTCTTCGATTCCAAAAAGATAATTGCTAGAACTTTATGTCATGAAATAGATTTGAGAATATACCAGACTTAGAATTATTTCACTTGTTTTAAGTAGTTTAGTGAATGTATAAATATAACAGATAGATATCCTTTACACAACTAACTGCTTAAGCAATAATGATTGAAGTAGGTTTTTGCAAAAGTAATTGTTGTTACCGAACTTTGATTAAAAACTTATGTTAGGTTTTAATAAATGAAATAATAATAATCGGTTTCACCGACTTCACGTGTCCTATAGAAATCAATTTGACAAAAATGCGCGACTTATATTTGTATTCAAATTTGATGTAGACAACCCACAAATTGTAATACTCCTATATCGTATTGAAATATTTGATTTAACTATCTGATAGGTCTCGCTGTGATCGCTTTGTTTATGCGTTGTTTGCAATAATAATAATAACCTTTTAAATCTGGCTTCGATTCAATTCGACTGTTGTTTAGTCCATTAACTCTAATCTTTATGTTTAAACAAGTTTCCTTCAAATCCTAATGTCAGATCGTTCGTCCCTACCTGAGGCAATAATGATAACTGTTTCTGATTTTGGGTTTCCTTATATAGTCGTAATAATTACTTTGAATAATGATTATCAACCCAAACCACAACTGTTGACAACCTTGGACTTTCGGTACTTTTCATGTTTTTAGCCTCCTAAGAATGATTAATCGGTATACCCATAGCTTTCTCATAAAAATCTCTTTTTCGCTTTTGCTATTAATATTACTGTCATGATAATAGCCTTTTCTATTTCCTCTTGTTTACTTTTGTTGTTGTTAACCAAACTCCGGTTTTCTTTAATTAATTAACAATACTACGTTTCTGACCTTTTCATTGTCTTTTCTACCATTTTAAAGCATTCCATGAAGAATCCATTACCACTGTGATCATCACCATTTCTCAATCTATATCTTTCTCGTTTTTCTCGTTGAAGTTTGATAATTTATTAATTGTCTATATCTTTGCATTGACTGACTTGATAATATTCCACCTTTCAAATTCTTAAAATATCATTAATTTTACAACCCTAACAGTTATTTGGTGAAAAGAATCAACTAGTTGGAAATTAATTAAGTTGTTTTTAAAAATAAATTTAATATATCTTAAATTATTGTGAAATTTTTGAATAAATTTGATAAATCACTGATTAAATTGATAAGAAAATGATACTTATTAGATGAAATAAATGTATCTAAATACTACTGATTGACTGCTCTAATTATTTAATTGTATGATTTTTCAATAAATAATTAGTAAAAATATTTATTATTGATTTAAGATTCAGAAAATAATTTCAAAAAATAACCATGAACATATAAATTAATAAAAAAATTGTCAATAAAAATATTATAGCAAAAGAAGATTATAATAAATTTCATTCAAGTTAATAATTCAATTGAAATATATTTTTTTAAATAATTAAGGCATTTCTCTTATTTTTTTCATCTGAATGAAAATTTCTCTCCAATAAGTAATTTATTTCTCTAGCAACCAATTCCTTATTCGTTAAGTTATTTCTTTCATAAAAACCTTTTCCATTTATCTTTCTAGGTAAATTATCTTTCTCACTCACTTCTAATTGTTGAGTTATAACTTTATTTTGGTTAGGTAGAACTGTTTGCTCTGACTCCACGTATTCTTTAAATGATACTGGAATAACTCAACACAGGAAAACTTTTATTCGATACTAACAATTTCACAACGATTCGAATGTTACTTTTACAATAATGGCAGGAATCCCCACGGGAAGCCGCCTTTTTCAAAAATATTTGTGTCCTTGTTGTTGATTTGAGACTCCCTTATATAGGGAATCTATCCTCAAACAACTAATCTGATTTACGGCAATTTACATTGGACTCCCCGAGAACTAGTTGAACAATTTACTTTCATCTTTTGGCCGTTCCCCGGGAGAAGACTACGAAATAAATCACACTAGGGAATAATCAGTTCCCTTCGTAATTAAATTTATCCAATTTGGAGAATTTCTCCCTAATTAATCTTATTTGTTTTCGTCATTTTAATTAATTAATTTTTATTTTTTAATAACTTTTTCTAGGGGCCCAAATTAATTTTATATTATAATTTTCGTACTCGTCTCGTCAATTGGCATCGGCACATACTCATTTCCCCTGGAAAATATTGATTTTAATTTTTTGATTATTTTTAATTAATTATTTTATTTTCCCAAATTTTTTTATTTATTATAATAAATTTTGAAAATCGCCTAACCCCAACATATCTCCCAATTTTAATTGAGATTCGCCCTCGAATCTGTAGGTTTGCTGGTTGATCTATTAATATAATAAATTTAATATACGGAATATATATATATATATATATATATATATATATATATATATATATATATATTTATATCAGTAAAAGAATAATGTTCAGCTACTATTTCTGGATGAGTACCGATTACTCTTTATATGATAAGCAGAATACTATACAAGAAACATTTGTGATCCATATTTTAAACATTAATAATTGCTCTTTAAGATTTCAACTCAGAAGGTGGAAGAATAAAAATATGACCAGATAAGAGACTAATTGGAGAGTATTTGGAAACAATAAAATCAATCTCTAAGATGTTGACAGCTCTCCAATCACTACTTAAGCGTGTAAATTTTTCAATTTTTTCATTCAACTTGTTGACACCTTCAACCAAAAAGTCATGAAAAATTCAATATTAGGTAGATGTATCCCATCTGGCCCACTTTTTGGTACCCCCTTCCATCAAAAAAATGTAGTGAGAAAATATTCTGTTTATTCATTACCATTCTCTATCATATAACGACCGTATGACAGACTTACATTCTTTTCTACCCAAACCCTTTTATCATCTTTGTTTGCTAGTGCAACCTTACTATTTTTAAAACTATAGAGTTGGTGATTGTTTGTATCAATACGAAATTGAGGCACAGAAATACACCATCATATAGTCAAGCAAATTCGCACATTTAGTTTCAATCAAAATTAATTGAGCTTTCTCATATTCAACTTCACTCACTCCTTCCCAGATTTGAGGCAATTCATAAGTATTTTCAAGGACCTCTAAACTAGTGGCAAAGTTGTAAGGAAAAATACCTTTTTCATTAACAATGGTACCAATATAATTTTATATATATATATATATACACGTAAACCCATTAATATGAGCTATGTCAAATTTCAGATCATATCTGAAACTAATTTTACAATGAAGTTTGTTTGAAAAAAAAATTTGTTAAATGGAAAATTATAGAAATTTTGATATGAAATTTAAAAAACTTTTTAAGGCTGAAAATTAAAAACTTTATAACTTATTCAATTCCAATTCATTAATAAATAAAAAGTCATTAGTTTGACAACCAATACTTGAAATTTTGTGACAATTCTTGTATTTCTAATAAAAATAAATACATTTCTCGAATTTTATTTCCACAGGCAGTTATATAAATATAAAGCTTTCCGTATATGATGGAAAACTTAGAAAATGCTAACTGTAATCATCAAATATTCTCCTGTATTAATCGGAGTTTCATAAATTAATATAATAATAATAATATTAATAATAATAATAATAAGATTTAACATTTCAAAAAAATTAGGCTTCTTAATTTTATCTTCTTCTGTAGAAATTCTAGTAAATTTTCTCAGTTGATTCAACAGTCAATTTCAGTGCATAAATAAAATTTTCTCTACTTCAATATTTATAAACTAATTATCATCAATTATAGCTAATTCCCCGGGAAATCAGGTACCCCAAATAAACGAAAATTTCCCTCAATCTTTCCACGTCCCAAGTTTCTGGTCTTGCACCTCGCGATTTTTCTTCAGAATACTTTTAAATAGATTACTGTCATTTCCACTTATCTCTTCCAAGCATCACGACAACCGACACAATTCAATCTAATAATCTTGCTCTCTCTGAGCTAATTGAATTTTTTTTCTGGGAGAATTAAATTTCTTTGAAATTTAATTTAATAATTTGCTCAACCAAAACTCTCGCCGATCAGCCAATGAGACGACTCTATTTTCTGCTGTTTCATTGGCTGTTTCTTTTTTTCCTTTCCCTTAAAATGGGAAAAGGTAATTGTTATTCATTATAATCTTGAATATTTTTGAAATTTAGATTTTAAAGAAACAAGATTTAACAGTCGCTAATAAGATCAATGTCAATTTTATGGGGAAATTTTCCAAGTTTTCATGTCCAGTATGTAAAATTTATTTCAAAATTTTATTTAATGTAATTGAGAAAATTAACAAAATTTTATTTAATGTAATTTAGGAAATTAATAGTAAAAAATTACACAATGGAAATATTGACTATCAAATATCCGATCGATAAAATCCTTATTTGGATTCATAAATGCAGTACAATAAGCTTCTTTGGCAAATGCGTCACCCGATCAGTAAACTCGATGATCAGTGAATACTGTCGAATAACCGTTTTCAGTCATAAGTTTCACGACTATGGATCTCACAATAGCATGTTTGTTTTACAACGTTTCCAGCAGCAGGGTGATCATTTGATCATTCATTCATTAATTATGTTTTATGATTTATTAATTATTGTTATCTAATACATATAAAGTTCCGTTTATCATTAATGATTTGTTACGATTTTGAGAAGATATAATGTCATAGGTATTGTTATCTGAAGAAATTCCCATCATACTGTTTTGGAATTTTAGATATGATTTGTTTTGGATGGTTAGTTCAACTATATTTGAGTGCTCATCGTGAATGTTCTCATAATACACGCGAACGAAATTGCGATCTACCAGGGTAAGACGCCATCTGTCAGAAATGGTTTTACGACGATAATACTGAATTTTAAAACTTGGGTATCATTTTTATAACTTAGGGTAGCCTGGGATTTTCCACAATAGTAGATGACTACTTTTTGGTTTGAATCTGTTTTCGAGCAATTGTAATTGTTTGGTTGTCGTAGTGGAAAATAACACGATTAGTTTCATTGATTAAATACATCGAATGTTTATGAGAGTGAATTTCAATCCATAGATCATCAATGTAGGTTCCATTTTTTCGAGGGCTTTTTCATAATAATGAGCTACAATATTATAAGTCTGATTTAATTTTAAATTAATATAATTTATAAATGATTTCCTGACATTTAGATTGTCGATTGCCAAATTTTGGAAAACCACCTTGACTTTTTGGGATTCGTAGGATCTCCAAAAGACATTAATTCCATTCATTATCGGTTCAACTGCTATTAGATTATTTATTTTTCTCGTCCAAATATTCAATCGTATTAGATTATAGATCTTTGTATCATTGTTTTGGGATTCCCATTGTTTTAGCGTCCAAGAGTATTCATAGTTCATTGCTAATCGTCGAATTACATACATATTATTACCATAATGTAACTTTATAGGCGGGTCAAAATATCTCACAAGTGTTACACCACTGTCTCACATCTTGCTCCATAGTTTCCCTGTAATATTTCAACTTTAATCGTGATAAAGTTTTTCGAGCGGATAAATGCCCACCTAATGCGCCATCATGATATAACAGCAATAATGTTCTGCGATGTTTTGTTGGTATTGCAATTAGTAAGTTATCACTTTTTAGACATTTTAATAATCGATTATGAATAACATATTTGTGCTTTTCATCAAAAAATTGCTTCCAGTCATTTTCCATTTTAATCTCAAATGCATGTTTACGTAACTGGTTTAATTCTTCATCATCTTCTTGTTCAATTTGTAAATTTTCTATATTATTTGCTGCTTTAATTGCCAAAAATATCGTATCATTATTATTTATTTATTTTGATTAGGCTTGATCATTCTCCGGAATTCTCGACATAGCGTCCGCATTGGCATTTGATTTGCTTGTTCGATATTTAATTTCGAAGTAATATTCCTGTAACGATATTGACCACCTAATTAACTTGCTGGCTGAATCTCTATGTTTCATCAACCATTGTAGTGGATTATGATCCGTGAATACAACGAATTTTCGACCGACTAAGTATTGTCTAAACGTAGTTATCCCATATACTAATGCTAATGTTTCCTTCTCAATTTTAGAGTAATTTTTCTCATGAGGCCTCAGTGATCTACTTGCATAAGCTATCACATGATATTTTTCGCCCTCAACTTGTTGTCCTAGTACTACACCTAGTGAAAAATTACTGGCATCTGTCATCACAAAAAGGGTAGGGAAAGGTTTGGACATCTCAATATTGGCTGATTGATTAGACTTTCTCTCAATGCATCAAAAGCTTTTTGTTGTGCCATTTCCCATTGAATTTTTTCTGCTTTTTCAACAGAGCGTTTTGAAGGTTGTGCTATTTGCGCAAAATTTCTAATAAATTTTCTATAGTAGCTCGCTAATCCCAGAAATTGACGAACTTGATCCACGTCCTTTGGAACTGGATAAATTTTTATTTTATTAACATTTTCTGGATTTGGTTGTAAACCTTTACGCGAAATTATATGACCAGCTTACACAACTTCTGATTTCCCCAATTAGAATTTTGAGGGACTTATTTTTAGATTTGCGTTTCTCAATCTTATAAACACTATTTCCACATCTACTAGATGTTTCTCAAAGTCGTTTGAAAATATTATGATGTCGTATATATACACTAGCGCGTGTAGTATATCACGAAGTACAAAATTCATACCTCTCTGAAAAGTTGCAGGAGCATCGGTTAAACCAAATGGCAAAACGTTGAACTCGTATAATCCTTTGCCATCTGAAAACGCAATTTTTCGCCTATCTTCTTCTTTTAGTTTAAACTGATTATATCCATTATTGAGATCTGTAACCAAACAAAAGTTTTCAAAGAATCCTACCCAATTAAGTTATACCAACAAAATTTTATTGATAACGAAAATAATGTTCATGGATGTCTTGTGTATAATTTTGCTTCTCCCATTTGGTCAAACATTTCCTGTGGTACAGGGATAGGATAAGTGTCTTTCCTTGTGACTTGATTTAACTTTCTGTAATCTACACAAAATCTTAAGTCTCCATATTGATGAAGAAAAAAGTTATGAGCTGTCTCTGATTAATCCAAATTCTTTCATAGCTTTTATTTGTCTATCACTTTCTTCTTGATGAATGTAAGGAATTCTATATGCTCTCAATTTAATTGGAGTTTCATTGAGCAAAGATATCTCATGCTCAATTATCGGAGTGAGTCCTAGATCATATTAATGTTTCGCAAATATGGCTTTGTACCTTATCAGTAACGCTGTAAACCTTTGTTTTTGTTCATCATTTAAATCATCACTTGTGACTTTTGGATCCTTGTAAATTTTAATGTTTCTTGGTAGTTTCTGAGCTTCCTCTGATTTAATTCTTGACAGTTTCTCTAACCTGGTTTTTGGTTGTAATTTTATAGGTTTGTACTGGTATTTGCTATTCTTACTGGGACTAATTTACTTTTAACTTTCACCACTTCATCACACATTGGAATTTCATATTTTTCAATTAATGTTTGGTTTGTCTCAAAAATAAATTCTTCATCGGTTACATTCATGACATTAGCATAAAAGATCATTTCAATTTTCGATGGTATAAGCAATGATTGATTCAAGAACACATCACCTGCATTGTGTATGATTTCACCTGTTTCAACTTCCACTAAGTTTCCAGTTTTCAAATCAAGTGATACTCCTTGTAGCTGTTCCATTACATCCATAGCAATTAAACATTTGACAGGACTCTTTCGCATTACCAATACTGGATGAACTATTTTTGTATTACTAAAAAATAAATTCGCTATTACTTCTCCCTTTATATTCAAACGATTTCCAGATATTGACTTTATATGTTTCTTTGAGCGTTTTATTTTTGCTTTTTCTTGCTTAGTTAAGAGTTTTTCTGATACAATCGTATGGCTAGAACCTGAATCTAATAGTGCTTTAACTTTTCGTTCATTGAACTGTATGTGTATTTCAAGTTACTTCCCTCCATCTGATATCGTCATCAATACGTAATTGCCAGGTAAACCCAATCTGTTTTCCGTTCAATTTCGGCACTTGTTGTCTCAACTTTTTTGAGTTCTAATTTAATATCGTTTAATGGTTTTATCTCTTTTAATCTCTCTCCTGGATAAAATGGTGCTGTTGGTACAAACTTTGTTGGTGTGCATCACCGAGTGAGCGTATCGATTCCACTAAATTTTGGCATTGATTCTAGAAAGAACTTTGATTCCGGTTCTATTTTGCAATTTATTATTCCTTTTTGACGACGTGGTGATTTATTTTCATCATTATTACAGTTACTACCTTTGTTTCCGTTATTAGATTCAAATATTGATTCTTCAATATTTTGGTTATCTTTCAACCGTGCTTTCTCTTCAGCCATCTCTTTATACTGATGAATTGTAATGAAAAACCGAGCTAACAGTGATATACATCCAATAATCATTTTCCACGACCAACCCCAAATTGTATAGATTTGGTGTGCTGACAAAATCTGAGAAAGTATTACTTTAATTGTTACTGCGATTACCTAAATGCCTATTAATCTAGAACATGTTTGTCCCATAATTTTATATGTTGCCTTTTTAAAATGATCTGGTGTTAAAAGGTAATCGTAATTTGCTTTAATTTCACCATTAGGTAATATTGTATCCATCATTTCAGAAATTATACGCTCCTTTTTGACGGAAACAACAAGTTTTGTTGTGCTTCTTCAATATCTTTGCTGGAATACAAGTGCATTTGTGACATTTTATTTAATGACGTAAAATTTACCAAATATTCTACTTTTGTTAACTCTAATTTATCTGGACTTTTAATTCCACGATATTCATGTAGTGCTATCCAGGAATCTGGCACCATCACTTCTTTACATTTAAAGCTTTACAGCGCTTCATTGAAAATTCTAGCAAATACTCTGTTTTCTAATATTTACATAGGTGCCACCAGATTTTGATTTGTAACTGCCATCGCCATTCTATTACACAATTTTTCTTTATTTAATTTACAATCATTTAGAATCATCTCTCGATACATCTTCTCCATAAAATTTTGGCCATAATGATATAAATAATCAATTTTATTATTTAAATAAGTAGTTAGTTTAATATAATTTTTGCAAACTTTTGGCATCATCAATGAATTTTATGGAAACATAGGTTCCTTTGTAATTTGTTGTAAACACCATATGCCCAAATTTATTTTCTACTATCTTTTTTAATAAATTGCATACCGTCCTTTGGTAATGTCGACATCAAGACTGCAGTAGTTTGTCTTGTTCAGACAGGAGATATTTTAACAGTATTATTTGTCCTATAATTCGTATGAAAACTGTCTGGTCGTTCTGTAAGCTGTTTTCCAACTAATTCTTTAAAATTTATCGTTTTTAAAAGTACTAAATTGCACACATTCAATTTGACTTCATATACTAGGATCGATTCTCCCGTTTGAAAACTTGTCTGTTTCATGTTACAAAACGGATGCGTCTGTAATTTTCCTGTATCGTCATCAAACGATCCTTCAAATTTTCTTAATTTAAATAAATTTTATTTCATGAAAACAGACTCCGAAGAGTCTGTGTGTCCTTTTAAGGGGACTAGCCCGACCATTAGTAGGTCAGACTCAATCAAGTTTCTTTTTGGATTTTATTCTTAAATTCTTCTCATCTGTCCGGTTGAGATAACCAGGCAAGTACAGTCCTCTCCATCACCGTCTCAAGCATTCCAGCGACACTCATCAGCGTTCCCGCATTACTCATCTCGACATTGTGAATATTAATGTATCTCTTTTTATTTGTATGGGTTGTTTTTGTTTTCTTTCTAAAGTTATTAATGTATCCAACCAAGGTGAAACCATAGTGGGGCAAAAACCAGATGTGTAGTAGTATATATAGAAGTAATTATAACTGTTTTTTCAAAATATTTATCAGTATAGACATAACAAAGAAAAACCTGATAAAACAAGTAACCTCAATAATCAAAAGTTATTTTATTTTTAAATGAGTTAGTAAAACACAAAGACGAGCTACAACTTATTCAACAATTATTAAATTATATACAACAGAAAAAGCCAAAATGAAACAATACAAATAATAACACATAATAATACAACAACAACACATAATCTTTAAAAATAAAAAAATAAAACTATCTATCAAACGAATAGTTACTACATAGGAACCTTATAAAACTAACACCAAAGATGATATATCGAAAAACCAGAAAAAATAATAAATATAGTATAGGTAAAAGTTAATGTAAATATGTTAGATATTTAAGTATATAATAATAAATAATAAATATATATTATAGAGGTTATTAGATTAATAATTATCAATAAATTTGTAAATATTAAATATATTATTTTATTTAGTTATTTGTTATTAGTTACATGATTCATGTAGATCATGTAACTAGCTTCAACAGCCGCTTTAATACACATTCTCTCTAGTGTTTTTATTTCAATTTCACATAGTCCTAATTGTTTTAGATCCTTATTGTTTTCACTATCCCAGGATCCTAAGGATCCAACAATAATAGTATATACTGCCCCTTTACAGTTATTTTTTTTACCTGTTTCTATTGCTATGTCTCTATATTTGTCAATGTTTAATTTTCGTGCATTAGTAAAATTTATAGGTTCATCGTATGGCACTTTTATATCGACTAATGATAATTTTGTTTTATTTTTATGTGTTGTCTTGATTATTAGGTCTGGCCTTAAGATAGTATCTACATTTGGAGGTGATTTTTTAATGTCTATATCATATTTTTTACTTGCGAAAAAGTTATATACTGTTTCAAGTACATGATTGTGTTTGTTTCTGCGCGCATTTTGGGAAAGAGTACAATGGTTTAGGATATGTGTCTGTGTCTCCCACTGTAAACCACATAATCTACAGTTTACATTTTTTTGTCCTTATGGTTGGCTGGATTTGAATTTAGGTTAAGGCTATTGTTTCTGCCTTTAATTAAAAAAAATATTTGTTGTCACTCAAAGTTGTAGATTTTATCAGGTGTTTTGAAAATTCGCTTTTTCCTATAAATTCTGCAATATGTCCTTGATGTATTAATTTGTATCATTCATGAGCGTACCATTCGCCAGTGAGAATGTGCATTATTTTGGATGCATTTTCTATGTTATCTTTATTCAATACAGTTTGAAATTATTTCTACTAATTTCTAATTTAAATATATTATCCATATATGTTATTTTACAAATAATAGAGAATTTAATTTTAAGTCTATATACAGACTTTTTAAATTTTAGAAATAAGCAATGTTTACCTGATTTCCTGTTTTCTGCGTCTCCGTTCAGCCAATTGATCGCAGTATCCATTATTCCATCTAAATTACCAAAACGGGCCCTTACACATTCCAGGAGTTCACTCACAACGAAACCTCGCATTGCCACATCATTCGACATCAGTAATCTAGTTAGCTGAATTACACTCTGAATAAGGTATTCATCTATACTTGCAACCATACCCAAGCCCCCCATAGAGCAAGATGCGTATAAAAAATCATTACTAATATTCTGATGTATATCACTAATTGCATTTTTAATTAGTCACTTAATTTTTTGGTCAAATCCTAACTGTTTGATTCTTTTATCTACTATGCGGTTCCTATCACAGTCTAATATCATATGTTTAACAGTGCATGTACGAAAAGGAAAGATCAGTCGTGCGTGTATGCTGGTTTTATAGGCGAATAGTTTCTGTGAAGGATGAAGGTCAGAGGAGAATGTGGCCTCTGCGTCAGTAAGCGCTTTTTCAAGAATGTAATCTATATTATGATTCCCTTTTCCCCCAAATTTCACTCCTAGGTATTTATATATGTTGTTTTCATCAATGAAAGGTATTATTTCATCATAAATCGCTAAAGGTTTTTCGTTGTGGTTCCTATTGTTTTCAAAAAATCCGCATTTCGAAGGTCTAAATTTTAATTTAACTGTCGATGTATAATTAATAATGTCTTCAAGTATTTTCGCTATTTTGATACAATTGTCTGAGATAAGTACGATATCATCAGCATATGCAAGTATACTTACGTTGTAATCATTAATGATAAAGGGATGGTCCATCAGAACATTAGAAATAATAAAGTTTATTGCCAGACAAAAAAGAGTCATGGACATAGGGCATCCTTGTTTGACTCCATTGTTAACTGGGATGTTTTTAGTTACGGTGTCCTCACATTCATAAAACGTATCACAGTCACTATACATATTTTTAAGTAATTTGAATGTATTATCATTAATGCCCATATCAGTTAAAACACTCCAAATAAGGTCATGTGAAACAATGCCAAAAGCATCGGCCAGATCCAACCATACTATATTCACACAAGATCCCATACTCATCGCTCTTTCATTAATAAGTAGCAAAACAGAGTTGTGCTCTCCACATCCATCAGGATATCCTATTGCTTTTGGTTAATACTTATAAGATTACCTAGTTTTACCCATTCAAGAAGCCTACGATTCATAAGAGTAGCAAATAGTCGATATGAGGTATCTAAGATAGCAAGCGGTCTCCAAGATGAAAGATCATGACAGTAATTCTCTTTACCAGGTTTAATAATTAGTTTTGTTTTGAAAGATTTCCATTTTAGGGGTGTATTTCCTGTATAGAAGATATTGTTAAAAAGTGCGCAAAGGATTGAGTAGTCAGGGTCAATTTTTTTCCAATCAAGATAAGAGATTAGGTCCTTTCCTGGCGAAGAAGATAGGTCAACAATTTTAAATGTTTCAGCTATTTTCTCAATTGAGGCATATTTATAGGTAATATTTTCATTAGAGTTTGGGAGTCTATATTTAAATTCTATGTCTTTAATTGAGATAAGTTCGTTAGTGAAGTTTAAGATTATTCTATCAGGATGAGGACGCACAATATTTGATGAATTATTAAAAATTTTATTAATTGTAATTTTATATTTATTATTAAAATTTAAACGTAATTTAGAGGTTAATTCAATTTTATTATTTTTAAGAATAGTAATTGGTATTTTTAGTGAAGGTTTTTTTTAATTTGTGTTTGTTTGGAAAAAGGCATTCGTGGATGCGATCAATTTCAGCTAACCCTTCATTCGGATTTGCTGTGTTATTATTTTGAAGAATTTTGAGGTTATTTAATATATCTTTATATTTAATTATACTATCAATAGGAGCCCTATCTTGCAGTACTTTATTAATGATATTATCTAAGCGTTTCCTAATCTCAGGTATAATAGGTATAGTAATACTACTACTATTAATAGATAAACATTCAATAATGTGGCATATATAAAAACCAGTATCAGTTGCATTGGTACACATCGGATAGTTAAATTCAGTCATTTCAATGTTTAATGGGTACATTATGTTATGAACATTTTTAACAGTATTTATTAAGATATGTGCAGTTTTATTGTGTTTTTGTAGGCTTTTTGGACTCATTGGGTCTATTAATGTGGCAAATGCTCTCAATTTATTTACGTAAAATACATACCAACAATTTTTTGATGATTGGAAGGGGAAAATAATTTCGGTCCAGTTTGGGTATTGATCAAAAGGAAATGTTTCAAAAAAGGTTTTGTAATTAGTTTGTAAAAGGGCCTCACTGGTGTATGCTTGTACAATAATTGTCGTTTTTGTGGCTATGAATGCATGCAAAAAAAGATTGATAGAATGTTGATCTAGTCAATCACTTCCAATATCTTTCATGGATACTGGTATATTATCTGGTATAATTGTTGTTTTGTCTTCGGGTGGTATCATCCCTATATGTTTTTGGTGATGTTCTATGATGTTGTGATGCTCTAGTGTTTCGCCACAGTGACATATGATTTCATTTATATTACATGTTTTTCTTTTATGTTTTTTTGCTGTGTTTTTCTATCTGTGCATACGTCGATTTATAGGTTAAGTCATTTTGGCAATGTTTTTTAATGTTTGTGTATCTACAGTTGAGGGTTCCCTCAGTATTCATTATTAACTCAAGTATTTTGTTTTTGTTGTTTAGTTCTTCTCTTGTGAAAGGAAAATGTTTATCAGAGTGAAAAGTCTCTGTGTGTTGAATAATTTTATTTAGTAGTATTGTTCTGCGTTTAATTGATCCCTCGCAGAGTAGACATAAAAAAGTAGTGTTTTCATCTATTGTGTCAAAATGATTGGTCTTACGGTGTTCGATAATGTTGTCTGTGTTATGTATCCCGATTTTCTTTTTTTCACATTATCCCTATACATATTAAATAGCCGTCGTTACGTAGATTAAATATAGTTTTATTAATTTTATTAGTTTTTTTTAAAAAGTCTTGGTTATTATTATTTTTTTTAGATGTTTTAGATTTTGTTGAGTCATTATCAGAAATGTCGCTAAATGGATTGTCAATAGCCTCGTTTGAAAGTAGGATATCTTTAAAAATTGAATTATTATTAATATAATTATTATTATTAAAATTAATCATAGAAGTATCATCAGTTTGAGTTTTAGTTTTGAGGATATCCTCTTCAATAATTATTTCGACCCTCTTTTTTGCTATATCAAGGTTATTATAAACAGTGAATATTTCTTTGGTCGCTGTGTTTGGAATTTCATTGGAGTGCGGAGATTGTGAAAAAAGATCTATGCCAGAGTTAATTTGTTCTATTATTCTATGAGCTTGTGTGTTAATAAGGTCATCACTTTGAGTTTGTGTCATAGGACTATATGATATTGTTTCGTCAGATCTTTGCTGTTAGGAAGTAGTAATTTCTGGTCAATCTCCATAATTAAGTTTATTGGTAGGTCGTTTTTTGGAATAAAAAGGTTTGGACATGGTTTTAAGTTGAAGTTGAGTTGAAAGGCGGTACATTCATTTTTTTCTGAGTGTGGGTTAACAAGGGTGCTTTCAGCGTCAAGGTCAACGTTGGTGGTATTATTATGATAATTTGTGGGTAATATAAATTTTGGCAAAAAGATGTTTTGTTGAATGTTTGGGGTTTTTGGGTTAAAGACAACGTTGGTGGCTATAATGTTATTTAGTTTAGTGGTATTTTCTTTTATTGGTGGTATTTCATATTTATTATTGGGCAAAAGGGGTCTAACCGCAGGTGCGAGTCGGCCGCAGGCCGACAAGCTGTGTGCATTACATTTTTTGAATTTAATTTTTGAAATTTAGAATATTTAAACAATAAAAAATTTATCTTAAGTTTTAAAATAAATATGAAGTCATTTAAAAATAGATTAATATTTCTTTTAGTTTTAATTTTTGAAAAAAAGTTTTTAATATTAATAAAAAAATCATTAGTAAGGCTGGAAATTTTAAAAAGTAGAGAAATATTATTTTGATAATAATTAGATTTTTGTAATTTTTTATTATTAAATTTTTGGATTTTTAAATAAAATATATAAAAATAGTCATTAAAGTAATTTATAAAATAATCTTTTATTAAATGATTTAATTCCAACAAGCAAATGTTTAAATTGTTAAAAAAACTATCAGTGCAATTTCTAATTGATATTAGGATGATGTCAGTGTTTTCATTTTTAAGGTTGTTTGTTAGTGCTGTTAAATATGAAAAAGGATTTGGATGTTGTTTTTTCAAATATGGTGAAGTATTTTCAGTATTCATTGGTGAAATATTTTTAAATGAGATACTTTTTTTATTTAGAGGGTTAGATTCTTCACTGTTAAAAAATTCCTATACGAAGGAATATTATTATTTTTTAATATACTTTTAATTGGTAATGAGATGTTAAAGTTCTTTGAGGTATTATAATATAATTGGTTATAAAAAAAAGATACCAGTTGAATTAATTTCTTTTCAATGGCCAATCGCAATGTTTAATGGGATCTCCTTTGATCCATTAAGAAATACATGCATTTTGTAACAGAGTTCCAACAGGTGGGGATCTATATTTCTCTTGGATAGAAGACGCAGTTCTTGCAAGCTTTTCACAAAAATAGGATCCGTATTCAAATCAATATTATCTGGAAAATAAACTAATGGTTGTTTTGAATAAAATAACTTATCATATCCGGCTTTTTGCCCGGTGCTATCGAATGTCAATGTGTTAAATTTTTTCATGATTATTTTTTGAATAATTTTTACTACGGCCTTTTCAACTATTTGACCATCCATTTTATGCGCTTCACCTTCGCAATCGCCATTAGCTTTCATTATCCTGTTTACTACTATAGTTTCTCTAATTATGTGATTCAATTTGGCTTTCAATTTAATTTCTTAACTAATTTTTAATTCTTCAGTTTGAAATGCAAATAAAGACTTTTCTGGAGTCACCTCGACCGGCTTGGAGTTTTATGCATTTTATTAAGGAGGTATAACTCCATTTTCCTCAATAAAATACAAAAGTTGTTCTTTTAACGATATACTCTCTAACTGTCAATCTCCTCAAATCTAACTCTTGATATACATGATATTTTACTTCATTTTCAAATTTTAGCTCCATGGGGTATGCATCAGGACAATTTTCCATGTCTACCACTGAAAACATTTTTCCTATTTCAGTTTGGGAACAGTCATAAGCTACCAACGAGGTTGTTTGAGTAATCACGGTGCATAAAATTAGTTATAAGCATTACCCATGGAAATATCATAGTTTTTCTCATTTCAGAATACTCACTCCGATTTAAATTTTCTTTTTTATTTGTCAAGCAAGAAGTAGTACAAACAAAATATTATATTAATTTGAATTATATCAATAACCGTATACATACGTGGTTCCCATACATGTAGAATGTTCATATGAGGTTTATTTTCCTGGATTTGACTGTGGCAAACTTATCAATAACTTTATCAAAATCACACTTTTCTATTTCGTTTCGATCAATACTGAGAAGTGCAACGTCACTAAAACGATCTTATTCCATCTATACACGGAAATAAGACAAAATCAACTTCAGTTTTCTGAAAGAACGCTCATAGCTAGCGATTGGTATTGAAATTGTTAGAAGAATTTGCAGTGCAATTCGCAGGTTTGGAAAAACGTCCTCGCCATAAGAAAAGATGAAAGACAAAAGATCCAATGAAGTTGCTGGTAAAGCATCATCTCTTACCCGAAGTAACTCTGTGGATATCAGTACCATAAATCTCTAATGTGTTGTCTTAGTGAATTATTATCTTGATCTTGGTTATTAAATAAAGTTTTTGCATCTAATAAAAATCTAAATTTCAAGTTTACATCGTTCAGCCGCGAAAATCGTGTTGACATTTCTTGTCGAAGTTTATCACATTTCATAACACGGATTAGTTCCTCCTCTGCCGACAGACCAGCAACCTGTGCTAATTCTCAAGACATCTGACGTCTTCGTTTTGTCCGCCTTTCAAATTCAACTCCACATGTTATGTATCTGGTTTTGGCTTTTTCTATAGAATTGGCGCACAAATCTTGACGAATTTATGCAAGATTTATTTCCAAAGATTCCAGACCAGCTGCACACGAGAGCGGTTAGTTGATGCTGACTGCTGAGCGTATCTGATTTATTCGGGTCTTTTTCGATTTCCAAGTAGCAATTAGTATTATAGTACTGTGCATAAAACATGATAGGCCGATATCCAAATAAGATGTATGTTTCTGGTCATAGATAGGTTAATAAATCTGGAGTCTATAGACTAGGTTAAGTAGGTTTATCAATATTACATTCACACAATAAGATTGATCGTGCTGTTGGGTTTTGATTAAATGAAATATTAAGAGTCGGTGTCACTGACTCCACGTGTTCTATCAAAATCAATTATATAAACAACACCCAAAATATATTTGAATTCAAATTTGATATACACAACAAATTATAATATTCCAATATTGCAATGATATCTCTGATTTAATTATTCGATAGGTTTCGCCGTGATCGCTTTGATTCTGTGTGGTTTACAATAATAATAACCTTTTAACTCTGGTTTCGACTCAATTTAGTTCTTCATTCTTCAATCACCTAATTTTCCTTGTTGAATAATTTTCCCCCAATCCTACTGTCAACTTGTTCGTTCCTACCTGAGGCAATAATGCCGATTGCTTCTGAGTTGGAGCTCCTTTAAATAGTCGAAAAAATCGCCTTAATTAATGGCGTTTCAACTATATCGTCTCATTTGACAATCTCTGCCTCACGAACCTTTTCATCTTTTCTCCGTCAATGGAAATAATTAATTGCGGCATCCTGTGTCTTCCTTGTAATAATCTGTTTTACGTTTCCCATTTATTCATGCTATTATGATAATGGTTTTCAAAAATCCACTTTGTTTACCTTTCTTTATGTTTACTTAACTCGGGTTTTCCTTAATTAATTAATTAATTAACGATTTTCTGTTTTAAAAATTTCCTCGCCTTTCGACCCTTTATGAACACATTCTGATAAATCCGTTCTCACCATGATCTTCCTCGTCATCTCCTCTGGATCTAACCCGTTTCTCAAATTTTAATTCGATAATTTGTTGATTCCCTATGGTTTTGCATTTTCAACATTCTTTTTTAATTATATGGAAATTATAATAATTTTAAATTTAACAGCCCAACAGTGCATAAACAAAAGTTGGCTGCAAGGAGTGACGAACCTTCAATCTTGATAGATATCATATTAAAACAATACAAAAAAAGTTTCAAACACTTTTATGCCGCCCCCATGGTCTAGCGCCAGAGGGCATTTACCCCTCCCACCCTCCCTGCCCCCTATCTACGTCTCTGCTTCCATTTCAGTATCAAGTTATTTTTGCTAAATGAAATAAAAAAATTACTAGCATACTCATTAGACTTTTTGTAATTTCTATTAATAGAAACAAAATTTTGTATCATCTGATACTTGTTTTTTAGACCATAGTGATTTTATCAAAAGATTTAATTATCACCAATAGTCACAAGCCAATGTGCATAATAAAACAAATTTATTAATATGTGCAATAAAACAAATATTTCAAATGTATTTATATAAAAAATCATATTGTAAATACATATTCAAATTTTTCTAATTATTGTTTTGTTCAGATCTTCAGTGAGATTATTAGAAAATTATTTGATTTAATTAAAAATATTATGCTTTTTTTATATTTTATATTTATTACTGGAAAGAATTATCTCACATTATACACATGGATAAATAATATATGCAATTATGATTTGAAATTTGATTTGAAATGTGATTTGAAATTTATTATGTATTTCTTTAAAATAATAAAAAAATATTATTGTATTCTTATTATTAATAAACATTTATCAAGTAAACAAATTTGATACCATAATTTAATATTCATGTCACAGATAATCTTTTCAACTTGTGAAACTCCATAAGCTTAAGGCCAAAATTAAACCAAAATAATTTGAGTATCAATTAAAACAAAAAAAGATTGAAATAAGGAAAATAGCCCCTGCACATACACATGCACCGCAAGCAGAAACTAAAAATAAAATAAAAACATCAAATAAACTAAGTAAAAATACAACAAAATTAATTAAAACATAAATTAATAAAATCAATTAAAGCCTACAGATGCAAAAGTAAACATATATTAAGTAAATAAAACTTCCAAAATCTTGCAAAATAAGGTTTAGAAAAAACATAGGCAGATGCGGCGACCAAGAAACAAAATTTTAAGGGTTAAAAAGGCTATTGAGTAAAAAGTAATAATAAAAATAGATTCAATGAGATAAAAATAATATTTCAAAATATACCAAAAAATGAATAAAAAATTATAAAAATATTTTAAAATTAATAAAAACAATAAAAAGCCTTAAAATGGCGAAAAATTACCTATTGTTCGCACATGCACAAAACAGCTATATAAGCAGTGACTAAATTCATCATTTCAACTTTACAAAAACTCAACAAACTTGCTACTTTTACCAAACTTAACTATATCTATTTCGTATAATTTTCAATTGTAATTCGACATTTTGAAGTGAGGAATTTTTATTTTGTTTTGTAATTTTACTGTCTTATTTTTAAATTAATATTCCTATAATATTCTTTTTGATGATCATGGTGTTTTCACCATTTGAGGGGTCCCCTAAAAGTTCAAAGCGTCATCTACGTTCCTCGACAACCGGATTTTTCTCATTCCGTCCCGACCCGGGTACAAATCACTATTATCAATATAAACTATTAGTTTAAAAGATTTTCCCGTACACCAGCACATTTATCTGATGGAATTACTGATGCTATCTTTAGATATCATCATCCGGCTTTGCAACTCTTCCATTTAGAGAAATATTATCTAAAGCTTAAAATGACACTATTGCAGAATAATTCCTCTCGGTATTCAAATGTTTTCATAACCAAATTTATCAAATTTTTTCATATTTTATAAATTAAAAGGTTTATTCGATAATTATTCGATAGGTCTCGCTGTGATCGCTTTTATTCTGCGTGGATTTAATAATAATCACCTTTTAACTCTGGTTTCGACTCAATTTGGTTCATCGTTCTTCAAAACTAGGATATAATTTGTAATTTTATTTTATTTAAAAGTTAATCAAAAAATGTTGGGAAGAATACCATTGGTATTAAAACACCAAAATTTGGCAGAATGTGCAATGTTACTTATTGTAAATTCTTTCATCCGACTTTTAATATGATTTTGAAGGACTCCCATTTTAATTAGAAGACCAGATTTCTTTCAAAAACAATTTTCTCAAAGACTACAATAAAAAACCAAGCAAAACCTTAAGTATCCTTAGAGCCAAAGGAAGGGTATGAAATTCTATAGTTAGCTATGAATTTTATCTTACGGCTACAACAGAATTGACTGAGGTTATCGGTTATTTGTACATCAATTTCAATAATTCTTTCGTCAATGTTCGGTAATTAAGATCAAAAATGTAACTTCTATTAAATTTAGTCGAATAGATAAAAGATACCAGTGGTTGAATTCTGAAATTACTTATAGTTTATGATCGATTCTTTGAATTGTTTAAAGGTAACATAGTTAGAAATATAAAAATTATTTTGCGAAATTAAATTCAAGTCAGTTCAGCTGATAAAATCAATACTTTGGAGTTATTTTTATAATATTTACTAATTAATGATGACACAAACGGCATTTCAGCATAGAGTAATCTCTTCATGCCTGAATTATTATTAACAAACCTCTTTTTTGCAAGTGCTTTTTTAAAGATTGATAGATTTTTTGTTTGTTTTGAACTTTCGAATAGAGTTTGTGTATAATTTGTAGATATTTCTGATGTAGATGAATCTTCTCTGATTAATGATTATGAGTTATTAAAAACCCAACACGCCGAGATGGTAGCCAAAATAGAATGCTTACAATTCAAAAACAATTAATCATTAAACAATAATTATAAATATTAATATTTACTAGAATTATTTTAACCCTTATAAAATTGACCAATCAGCGCTGGTGGGATATACCGAACAAGTACCAGAAAAAAATTAACATCTCGTCTCACATATTTTCCAATATACCTCGTTCCGTCCTTGATATGCGAAATGCCCGATTGTCAAGTTAACACAAATTGGAAATGATTTTATAATTGAAATTTTCGAATCATTTGCCGTTCTAACCACAAATAAATCCACTTTTCCAAGAGAAATTTCCTAAAAAATTTTGCTGCATGCAGATAAAATATCTATTTCTACAGATATTTTAACAAAATATTCCAAATCAATTCTTTTTACAAGTACAAAATTTCAGAGAAAACAAACACAAATGAAATTTTATTTTCATTATAAAACACATTACAAAATTTTTTTGAAATAAAATTGTTGAAATTCATATTTTTTAAACCAAGTTAAAATAATCTAAAATTTGAACAAATTTTCAAATCAAGTATAATATAAATTATAGTGATTTTTATGTACAAGTGATGAAACTAAATTTATGGATTATGAAGTTTGAAAGTTATGAATGTAGTCGAAGCTCATTTCAAAACTAAAATTCAAAACATATATGCACAAGCAGCCATACATTTTCTAAAAGCTGCATTACATCCGATAATAACTGCAGACGTTAAAGGCCCCACAATTATTGTACCAAATACAAACCCTGCGGCTGAATAACATTTAACCACTCCTTCAGCACAACAAGCTGAACATTTAGCTACACTTATCAGCCCACTGCAAATAAACTTAATTATTATACAGTACAATAATATTATTAATTTAATAATTGTAATTTTGAAGCATAGAAAATAAAGGTGGCTAAAGATTTGTAATCGAATAACATGAAAAGTTAAAATTAAGGTTTTCAAAGTAGTTTTAACTTGCCCTTTTCTGGTGGATTAATTAGCTAAATGGGTTCCGGAATAAAAATAAAAATTAATTTAATTATTTTTATGAAAATATCAAAAGAAGAGTACCAAATGTTTCAAATATTTGTTTTTTAGACTCAATTTCTTTAAAAAATTGGAAGTTCTATTTTCCGTCCGTTACAAAAAATGCATAAAGATTATGAATTGTACTATGTCTGAATTGTCGAATTTATTAATTTAGCTTTTGTTTTGTAATAATAAATTTCATAATAATCATAATAAATATAATAATAATAATAATAATAATAATAATAATAATAATAATAATAATAATAATAATATTAATAATAATAATAATAATAATAATATTAATAATAATATTAATAATAATATTAATAATAATAATAATAATAATAATAATAATAATAATAATAATAATAATAATAATAATAATAATAATAAGAAGAAGAAGAAGAAGAAGAAGAAGAAGAAGAAGAAGAAGAAGAATATAATATTAATTAAAAGATAACGCCAATAAAAAACTTTTCGTACGATATATTTCGATAGCAAAACTTTCATCTTCAGGTACTCAAAACCAACTAAAAATATTATGAATTAACTTATAATTTAAACAAATTATTTTTTATTAATTTTATTTTGTAATAAATAAATATTTATAAAATATATTCAAATAACTTTTAATTAATTTAAAATTTCATTTATATTATAACTTTTTAAAAAATTTAATTTAATTTAAAATTTCAATTATTTTAATAATATTAAAAAAAAGTTTTTTTTTTAAAAAACAATACATAAACATGATTTAGCATACTTTAACTATTTAAAACATTCAAAACATTCGTAGTCACAGCACTTTGCACTTTAATCTTTGGATCCAATGACCTTATCAGCAATGCTTTACATATCACGCGTTCCCAATAATTATTAAAACTTTTCAACAAAATTCTAAAATCAGACATTCCTATTTCACTTTTACAACCTCTATTGTGCTCACTAATATTGGTCAAAACCTTCAATCGACAATGCTCTAGAACTCGAGTACAGAGATGACGGGAAGTCTCTCCAATGTATGTGGCATTACACCCATTACATGTAAATTGATAAACGAGATCAGAACACAATCCAACCGAAGTTTTTGATTTATTAATAAACATATTGCGTACCTTACACGAATTAGAGACGATCTTATATTCTAAATTTCCCATCTGTTTGCTTAACTTCCTTTTATAATTTGTAAAACCTTCAGAGTACGCAATACTAACACATATTTAGGCTCAATTTTTTTATATCCATTTTTACTATTATTTAGATCAACACTCAATTCACACTCATTTGACAAATTACTTTCCAAATTGACTTTCCAAAACATGGATCCTTGGGATTTTTAATCAATTTGTCAACAGTCTCTTTTATCATCAACAATAAAAATGATTTAGAATATCCATTCTTTATCAAAAACTCAACCAATTTATCAACACTTTTTACCGAATTAGCAAAAGTAGAAGATAAAGACCATGAAGGATAAATCAATCCTTTCACCATATTTCTCTTATGCTTAAGTTAACAAAAGCTTTCTGGAGAAGTATAAAGACCAGTATCAGCTGGTTTTCTATAAATCTCTGTCTCATAATGTTTATCTTTGCGTTGAATTAACAAATCTAAAAACGCAATTGATGACTTTCTTTCCGTTTCACACGTGAATACAATGTTCTTATGTTTCTGGTTTTCAAATACAAGAAAAATATCATCCACATACCTTTTATAAACAAAAGGTTTTTCAAATTGGAAAGAAGCAATTTTCTTTTCCAAACTAGCCAAAAATATTGATGCCATCGTTGAGTACCTGAAGATGATAGTTATGGTATCGAAATATATCGTACGAAAAGTCTTTTATTGGCGTTATCTTTTAATTAAATCATTGCCAAATTTATTTAATTATTTATTTATAATATTAATTTTTAATTATTTTAAATAAATACAAAATAATTTCAAATCAAATCAAATTTGCATATATTGTTTATCCATGTACCTGATGTCAAATAATTCTTTCCAGTTATAAATATAAAATATAAAAAAGCATAATAATTTTTAATTAAATCAAATAATTTTCTAACCATTTTACTGAAGATCTGAATAAAATAATTATTAGAAAAAATTGAATATGCATTTAGAATATGATTTTATAAATTACGTCCGTTATATTATACGCATTTGGTATATTTGTTTTATTGTGCACATTGGCTTGTGACTATTGGTGATAATTAAATTTTATGATACAAATAAATTGTCTAAATAACAAATGTCCGATTATACAAAATTTTGTTTCAATAAAATTATAGAAATAAATTTTTTTTGGATATCTTTGGCTCACCTGTAAATAAATTAAGGCAATAATCTAGCAAATATTAAAAATAAATTTGACCCAAAACCATATATAATAAAACTTCGAAAAAGCAACCATCAAAGACAAACGAAACATGTGTCCGCATCTGTAAATTTGTCTACGGAAATTGATACAGAGACCACAATAAACTCATTTAAAGTCACTTTCACTTATCCTGAGATGTGGCTTTCAGATAATGACATTGGCTGGAAATCTCGAGAATCACATTGACAATCCACTGCATAGTTATATAAAAACCTTACAAGTCAATATTTTCTGCTCAAATATTCTATAAAAAATGTTGAAATAGTCTTATGTCCTTTGAATATTAATAATTCAAATTGAATCCTCTTGGTTCATTGTAAGAATTAACTTTCTTTTTCCTTCATTCATCCCACAAAGCTAGGTATTTTTGATAAGCTGGTGCTGGAGCCTTGGAGAAATACTCCGGCTCCTCAGCCTCGGTTGCAAAACATATAATTTTTTTTTGTATTTCAAATTTTTTCAGCGAATTTTGTTTCCTAAATTGGTGTAAATAGAAATATTAGGTGGCACATTTTGTTTTCTGAAAATGGATGTTTGCACTAGACAACGAATCAACTATTTGGCTATGATTACTCAATTTTTAGATGATAATCATACACCTGATTCAATTCATTAAAAACTTCTATAATAGAAGTTTTAATGAACAACCAATTACAATTATGGTTGTTTATGAATTAGCCATTTTTAAAATGGCTGGCAGGTAATTTTTTTGATAAAGTATATTTTAGGACTTGGATTGTGATCTCTTATATTTATGAGATCATTATTGAAGCTCTTAAATAATACTTTTCATCATCATTTATTATAAATTTAGTTTTAATTAGTTTTTTTAGGTTTTTTAGGAATTTATGCCAATTTATGTAAATTAATGGAATTATTTTCTAATAAATGTAAGTCCGATTAATTTAAAACTAAAATTTATTATTAAAAAGTTTTTATATTCGAATAAACTATTCTTCTGTTCCTTGGAAATTTGTTTTGGCTGCCATCTTTTTTACCTTTTGACAAATCCAAATTTTTGATACTTATTGATTTTATGAGGCTTTGGAAATTTCTGTTAATTTCCCAAATTTATAAAAATCTTCCCCATTTTCAATGGTATTAATGATTTGGATTTCTTATACTTTATAAAAAAAAATTTTTTAACTTAAGTTATCGGAAAACTTGTTTTCCGTATTTTTTTAAACTCCTCATTTGAAGGTTCTGGTTCCACTACTCTTGGTAAATTGCAAATGAGGTAAAAACTCAAAAAACTAGAGTTTCGATGGATATTTTTGAAATATCTGAAAAGTTGTAAAAACATTAAATTGATTGATTTTCTTGAAAAATCTTACGAAATTATTTCTTAATTTTCTCTACAACTCAAAGTAGAGTTTTTGGTATTTTTTTCAAAAATATTCGGCTTTAATTTAAAAAAAACTTGTCTAAAAAGTTACTAAAAATAGTTTTATATATAGTTTTTAATGAATTGAACATTTCTACATTTTGAAAGTTTGTATGCAGTATTTAATATGTATTATGTTTTTATGTTAAAAAAAAATTTTCTTCTAATTCCTTTTTCCTATATTATAAGTTTTTATTCAATTGAACAAATTACATGCAGACACGGGTAAGTATGTATGTCCCTATATTATAACTTTATTGATTTTTTCATTTTATAGGAGTTTTTAATGAATTGAATCAGGTGTATAGCAACTGTGCGCACGTTAGCAGTAAGAGATACAAAAGTGCAACATACAAGTGAGTTTGTGTGGGAATTGGTTTTAAAAATTATTAATGAATTTAAAATTAGTAAGACGCCGTCTTAGTAATCGAGAACCTTATTGTAGATTCCACTGAAGTTGGTAATGAGGACCAGACTGACATTTCTCTAATTTCTCTAATTGCTGGTATTGAAAATATTGACACTAGGTTGAGTGCAAGTGCTAGCTCATCAAAGGAATTTGAATGTGTTATGATGAGAAACAACATATTATTCAACTATATCACGTGCGGTGCACAGTAAATAGATTGAAAGCAAAATATACACATTGTTTAATATTAAAGTTACGTCAAATCTTAATAGTTTCAAGAACATTTAAAATTAATGCGATATCAAAGCGTCGACCAATAATCAACCAAGAAACTAAGTGGGGTAGTACTTACCTGAAGATTCAGCATCTGGTTGAATTGAAAGACGTTTTAATTTATATGACTCATCCAAATATGACTCTGTCAGAAGAACAATGGAATAAAGTAAAGGAACTCGAAATAGTTCTCCTTCTCCCATATTTAGTTACCAAGAGATTGCAAGCAACGGATTTGATCCCTGGCACATTATATAAATAATGGAAAAAGATTATTTTTAAATTGTCGCAAAAAGAGAGTTCCATTTCAAAAGCATTTCAAACACCTATGCAAAATAGGGAGATTAAACTACTTTATTGCAATTTAATATTGGCAGCAATATAGATTGACCCAATGTACCACATTATTTTAAGCAAGGAGCAACTTAAAAAATGAAAGGCAGCATTAATTAATATAGCAGTTAGGATGGGACGGGGAAAATGACATTAGATGAGGATCAACAAGATGAAACACCCATCACAACATCGAGTCAGATTTCAATTGATTCCGCTTCTGAAGATGAATCTGATAACGATAACACAGCTTTTGAAAAGAACTTTGATGTTGAACAAGCTAATCGTCACCAAACTGATACTGAAAATGAGAATATAGCAAATATCTCCAAGCTCTAAATTTTAACAAGATTTATCTAATTTTTTGAATGAGGTAGAAAAAATGGATAATAATAGATAAAAATAATACAAAAAGTAACCTATGAGTAATTGTATTGCCTACAACCCATGTTAGTGTATAACGTTTATTTTCTGCCCTTTGCATTATACATTAGGACCTTCGAGCATTAATGAAGGATGAAGTATAATGCTTTTAAGATATAATTAATTTTGAATTTTGATGATAGATTGTTTTTAATAAAAAAATTTTATCAATAATTTTTTTTACTATTATGTTGGTATTGATAAATTTAAAATTATTTTAAAGTTATAATTTCCATATAATTAAAAAGGAATGTTGAAAATTCGAAACCATAAAAAAATCAACAAATCAAGATAGTGACGAAGAAACTGAGAGTAGAATTGGTGAATTATATTAGTTATTAGAAGTAGAGTAGAAGAAGAATTAAAAGGTCAAACACAAATCAATTCGTAGATCAAGCTGGTCAAAGGCGATTATATGTGTAAAGTGCATAGAACCGAATAACCACATTGAGACCTACCAAATAATCAGAATATACAGTTTCATTGTGATATATGAAGTTTTGTGATTGATAGATTGTGTAATAAAGCTTTGACTACAAATATAAGTTGGGTAGTGTTTGTTTAATTGTTTCTTATAGAACACGTGTGAGTCAGTGACATCTACTATTGTTATTTAATTTATTAAAACCCAAAAATATGTAAAAATACTTTAAATTACTCTAAAAAATACTGTAAAATAGTTAATGTAAGTAAATTTAAAATACTTAATTTTTATAAATTTAAATTATAAGTTTAATTATTCTGGTTACGATATTTTCTAAACTTAAAAAAATGCCCAAAATTAGCTAGGAAGTCGGATCTGGAGCTAAGTCAATATTATTTCAGCTCCCCAGCCCAGCTTGAAAGATAAACATTATCTTAAACAGATTTTCAACTTCATGATTGCAGTGGCAAATGTCACCCACATACTATTCTTCATTATCAAGATAACAATTTCGACTGTGGCTCATTAGCTTGAGCTTATGCAGGGATAATTCGTAAGGATTGGGACAACTTTTCTAAAAGATTCAGAAGAAATCAGAGAAGATGCATCTATATCAGAAATATCTAACAAATTATACACAAACTCTATTCAAAGGTTCAAAACAAACAAAAAGTGTATCAATCTTTAAAAAGGCACTTGCAAAAAAGAGGTTTGTTAATAATAATTCAGGCATGAAGAGATTACTCTATACTGAAATGCCGTTTGTGTCATCATTAATTAGTAAATATTATAAAAATAACTCCAAAGTATTGATTTTATCAGCTGAACTGACTTGAATTTAATTTCGCAAAATAATTTTTATATTTCTAACTATGTTACCTTTAAACAATTCAAAGAATCGATCATAAACTATAAGTAATTTCAGAATTCAACCACTGGTATCTTTTATCTATTCGACTAAATTTAATAGAAGTTACATTTTTGATCTCAATTACCGAACATTGACTAAATAATTATTGAAATTGATGTACAAATAACCGATAACCTCAGTCAATTCTATTGTAGCCGTAAGATAAAATTCATAGCTAACTATGGAATTTCATACCCTTCCTTTGGCTCTAAGGATACTTAAAGTTTTGCTTGTTTTTTTATTGTATTCTTTGAGAAAATTGTTTTTGAAAGAAATCTGGTCTTCTAATTAAAATGGGAGTCCTTCAAAATCATATTAATAGTCGGATGAAAGAATTAATATTGCACATTCTGCCAAAATTTGGAGTTTTAATACCAATGGTATTCTTCCCAACATTTTTTGATTAACTTTTAAATAAAATAAAATTACAAATTATATCCTAGTTTTGAAGAACGAAGAACCAAATTGAGTCGAAACCAGAGTTAAAAGGTGATTATTATTAAAACCACGCAGAATAAAAGCGATCACAGCGAGACCTATCGAATAATTATCGAATAAACCTTTTAATTTATAAAATATGAAAAAAATTGATAAATTTTGTTATGAAACTTTTGAATACTGAGAGGAATTATTCTGCAATAGTGTCATTTTAAGCTTTAGATAATATTTCTCTAAATGGAAGAGTTGCAAAGCCGGATGATGATATCTAAAGATAGCATCAGTAATTCCATCAGATAAAGGTGCTGGTGTACGGGGAAAGCCTTTTAAACCAATAGTTAATAACGCTTTCTAATGACGGTACCCTTCTATTTCTAGGGTCTCCTTTCCCTCGCACACCACATAATTTACGAATTAACATCATACATCCATGGACTAATCCATATTGATAATGTGTACGATAGCCGAATGCTATTCAAACAAGTGAGAATCATTGTCAATACTACTCTTTGAATAACCTTCGATTTCGGGTTCGAAGCGGCCGTTTGAAGGTCATACGCATTATTCCATAATTTAATATCTTAAGGCAGGGTTTCTTAACCGGTGAGGTATACCTCCCTTGGGGAGGTATACTAATGTGTTGGGGGAGGTATGAGATTTTGTTTATTTTTGTTATGTTTTTTTTTAAATTAAAAATTAAAATTATTTACAAAAAAAAATATATTTAAAATATATTTCTTATCTTTTCTTAAAATAAATTAATTATGCTGGAGGTGAGAACATAAAATTAAATATTAGGTGAGTTATGAAGTAAAAAAGGTTAAGAACCCCTGTCTTAAGGTGTATCAAATTTTCCAGTGTTTAAACAAGAAAACTGTTCGTGAACATATCGAATTTTGCGTTAAAATTACGAATTAAACCCCAGTTGTTTTCAGCAAATAATTTAATTAAGTTCCCCATTTACTTTACCGGTTATTATTTAATTTTATATTTTCCGCTCAATATTTAATTTTTACACTGAAAGATTTTATTTCTAATACTCAACCTTATTTGGGTTGAATAAAATAAAAACAATAATCGGGTTAAGAGAATTTTATGAAATAAAGTTAAACAAAAACTTAAGCTAAAGTTTATATTCAGATAAAGCGAGCACAAATCAGACACAAATATTTAACTACACAAAAAAATAAATTGTCAGCTAGTTTATTACAGTAGAGCATAGTTTTATCACGATTATGAGATGAATTATCAGCTGGTTTATTGTAATGGAATATAGTTCTTATCATGATGATGAGAATTTCAGTAATCCCCATCGATGACCATGGGAAGGCATCAGCGTTTGAATTGCCTGGTTGCTGGATTTGTGCCAGTTTTGTGGTAATTACTCACTCTCTGATTTCGAGAGACCGTCGGTTCAATGACAGAAATGATATGCGCGAAGATCTCCAGCTAGAAGATACATCTCTGTCGGGAGTGGTTTGAGATGAGGTGGATGTTTGGATGTTGATTGGTACCTCGGCAGAGTGGAACGGAATGAGAAAAATCCGGTTGTCGAGGAGCGTAGATGACGCTTTGAATTTTTAGGGGACCTCTCAAATGGCGAAAACACCATGATCATCAAAAATGAATATTATAGGAATATTTATTTAAAAATAAGACATAGAAAAATTACAAAACAAAATAAAAATTCCTCACTTCAAAATGTCGAATTACAATTGAAAATTATACTTTCCAGTAATAAATATAAAATATAAAAAAGCATAATATTTTTAATCAAATAATTTTCTAATAATCTCACTGAAGATCTGAACAAAATAATAATTAGAAAAATTTGAAAATCTGACGCGAAACGACTAATGGTAGACGGAGATGTTAACCACTACAACGGACACACTTTCTTTTACTTTTCACTATTCGAGAGATCAAGTAAACCGCTTTTGGAACTTGATTAAACGTCTAGGCATTTCCATACTCTTATATTCTTCGCAGTACACAACCAGGATCCCACACTGAGTACTGAGGGAATGAAGGAAAGGAGCTATCCAGCACACCCAAACCCAAATCATCAGAACACAAATTGATATTATAGGTTACTAATGAACAGAGAAAATTTGGGTTCTATTAATTTCGGGCATAATTCACCAACGAGCAAGAATAAATTTTATAAATTAAAAATTGAATGACTGAAATTGTATGATACGATATGGTATATAATTTTCTTGATATTGATAGGAAATTCTAGAATTCGTTGGTCAGATAGCGAACGAACGACACTGACGATCCAGGATAAATCCGCAGGACGTTACAAGCTTTGTGGGATCGTGGATATTCCCTATCCACATATGGCACATCCGAATGGCCCGATAGAAGTAGGAACCAGGACGACAAGAACGTGGAGCTGCCCAGCTTGTCCATAAAAGAGGGAGCCAGGGAGGAATCCGGCTCGCGAAATTAGGCACGGGGCCGAGGTGGCTCTCCAACAGTTCGAGCACCTTGAACGAAAGTATCACTGGAAGGCCAGCATGCAACGCAAGCGACTGATGAGGATCAATAAGGACATAGCCAGTGGCCGTATCCCGAACTCCAACGGATACCTGTCGGATTATAACATCGAGTTTGACCCAGAGGATCCAGCCCAGTGCACCTGGCCCTCCCAAAACACCTCGTGCAGCCAGACATCCTGGAAGTCCTAAGTGATAGGACGAGTGAGGAACATGTCTACTCGCGACGTCCTCTGAAAGATGCCACGAAGAGATTTTGGGCATAGAATAGAAAAGTAAAACTCTATGTAGACGTGTGAATAATAATATATGTGTTAATCGTTGAACTTGTCTTCCGTTTGATTGAAAAATTTAGGATAGTTTTGTCAAGATAATGTAGTAAAAGGGAGCAAATTTTAATTAAGATAATTTAATATTAAATAAAGATTAAACGCGTCCTGTAATTCGTTCTGTTTGTTAAGTGTTATAACTAATGTGTCTTATTTTATTACACTTGTGGGGTTAGTGGGTTTCGTGACCTTAACCCGATAACATACAAAATATTTCTATGCCCACCAATGGTTACCCGTTGCTAGGCAACGTTGGAACTGTAATCCATTGGTCACAGGACCTCCAAAGGTGAGTTCCGATGTCAGAACTGCTTAGGTTTAGTCCTATGTCGGGTTCAGCGGACTGCCGTTAGAAGGCCTATGTCCGTCTTATCTTTCAGGTCCCAAGTCTGTCGCGAATTGCTGGCTGAATCAATCTTTCAGGCAAAATCAGTGTTGTTGGAGCAGTCATTTGCAAGAGTCTTGGGTCGTCAAGCTCAAATGAGACCCCGTAATCAGGTTGGGATTCTTCGGTACTAGGGATTATTCCACTAGCAATGTCTCGGTTACTTGCGCCAATCTCTGCCTGGCCATCATCGCCTTCCGGTGATACTTCCGCGCCATTTCCTCCCTTTTTATCGAGATCTGTTCAGGTCTCTGGCGGGCTTCTCGTGCTGGATTTCTACTGGGCTCGCGCTTAATGGCGATACTCGGCAGTTCGATCTCATCTCCTCTATCATTGGGCCGTCGAGGCCAATTGGGTCCACCATATGTTGCCAGAGCGTACCCTTGGTCCCATAGCACTTGCCTATAACAAGCGGCAGAAGCGTTTGACATCTGGAGCGTTACGCGGGAGTCATCACTCAACCGCCATACGTGTTTCTGTAATCTAAAATAACCATCATAATTATCGATTTAAAAAGACGATTAAATATTGTTGAGTCTGTATGTTACTTATGAACAATCTAACATGGGCTTAAAGCTACTAATTAGTTAGGTAATATTAATCTGTGGTCAATTAATACACGAAAAAATCTAAACTCTCAAAATGAAATAGTACCTGGTCGCGATTCATCCTGTCGACTCGTGTTATGTATAGATAGTAGTAGGATGTGAGCCCGTCAGATACAAACCCCCCCTTGGCTTACGTAATTTTTACGTAATATTTGACCTCTGCACGCGCTGTTGCTACCTGGAGATTGACTTGTTATGTCACTGGTCACTACTCGGAGACTGTTACCTAACTGTTATTATGTCACGTAGTTGTGGACCAACACACCTACCTTCTAGAACCTTCCACACACCTACCTTCTAGAACCTTCCACACACATACCAACTTCCACACACCTACCAACTTCCACACACCTACCTTCTAGAACCTTAATAATAAACTCGTAAAATTATTGATTGATTAAATGAATTGTTAATTAGAAATATTATTGACTGAACTTATTTTTTAATAGAAAGTTATTCTTGAAACAACATAAAAATCATATTTCAATAACTTTTCTTTAAATTAATTTTGAAAAAGTAGAAACCACATACTTTATTTTGATTGGCTGTTACTATTGACAACGACATTATTTTGCGATAAATTTAATCGCTAAACTCAAAATACTAATAAATTTATTAAAATTATTACAGTTTTCTTGAAAATAATTTGAAAAAGTAGAAACAAAATACTTGATTTTGATTGGTTGTTACTATTCCTATTGACAACGACATTATTTTTTGATAAATTTAATCGCTAAACTCAAAATACTAATAAATATATTAAAATTATTACCGTTTTCTTGAAAATAATTTGAAAACATACAAACTATTTTTCAATAAACTTATTATTATTTAACTAAATCCGGTTGTTGAAAATTCTAATAAATTTATCAATTAAAATAATTAAAATTTTAATGAAAATAATAATTTGAAAATGAAATTATAGAATACTTGATTTTGATTGGTTAATTCTATTTATTACCAATGACTCAAATTAATTCAAATTTTAATGTTCAAATTATTTTCTAAATATTATTGGTACCGCATTGATAGGAAATCATACTATTCAATCGAACATAATTTCATTAATCTTTTTAAATAAATCAACAAAAGTCATTTAAAATTATTATAATGTTGAACTTGTTGCTAATCACCGACTTATTTAACACTTATCCGAATCTAATTATATGCATTGTAAAACGCTACCACAATTCATTACTCTAAAGTTTCCTTATAAAGAATACCTCACCAATGTTTCCAAATCTAAAAAAGTTGTAATTATAACGATTCAAGCAAATAGATTGACTAGAAAATTTCCATGTACAACAAATATTGGTTAAATTGACTATCAAATGTCGTAATTTATGGTTACCGTTCAATAAGAATTTGCCTCTATAAAAATATACTAATTATCCCTATTAAAAGTTTAACAATTTATTGAACTACACATACTTTTCTTCAATACAAAATGAATTTAACAGTATAAGAAAAACAATATTTGTTAGCATATTGATAAAAATTGATATACTTTAATGTCCAAATGGATATCCAACCACCTTAAAATCTTAGATAAAATTTTAATGAATTTCTATTATAGTATCAATAAATACCACAAATCATCGACAAAAAGGATAAATCTACTCAATCCTTGAATTTATCTTCGATTCACCTAAAATCTATCATGTTACCAGTAAAGATTGCATTAATAAGCTACAATTTACTGACAATAATTCTACATATAAAGCTAATTATTGATTTCTCTACTTTACATTGGATTTAACCCCTAAAGTTACTGTAATTTAATGAATTACCACATTGAAATTTGTTTACATAAATCCTGCAATAGCTAGATTTATTAAAATGCAGTAAGAATCTTTAATGAATTTCTCTTACATGTAATAGTAAGACCCTAATATCCCAACAAATATTTGATTAAGACTCCTCAATCGTAACCAATTATTAAACTTATCACATTTATTTGGTAAATTACCGATCATTTCACGTAAAACTCTACTTTTATCTGTACATACTTAATATTTAACCATAATATTCTCCTTAAAATTGATATATTACTGAGCATTTCATGTAAAACTCTACATTTCTCTGCACAAACTCAATATTTAGCCATAATTTATCCCTTAAAATTGATATATTACTGATCATTAAAAACCCTATATTTATTTGTACAAACTCAATATTTAGCCAAAATATCACACTTTAAAATTGATATATTACTGATCATTAAAACCATATATTTATCTACACATACTCAATATTTAGCCATAATTTATCCCTTAAAATTGATATATTACTGATAATTTTCATGTAAATCTAACATTGAATGATTATTTCTACTCAATATTTACCTTTGATTAATTTCTTTTAACACTGTATAAAATGATATACAAATTATTATTACGTCATAATAAATCGATTAAATTTCTCACTCAATGTTTCCACTAGTAACTTACTACATCTAAACTCGATATTTAATCTTGTAAAGCATACTAGAATTGATCAAAATCCCAATCCATAGTGATAAATCGAACCTTTCAATTATATATAAAACTCTGAAATATTCATACGTTGGAATACTCTCTCTAAAATTGATACAGTTCTCTTAAAAGTTTACGTCAAATTCTCAATAAATTCTTCAATTGAACTTCGATTAGATATAAAATTCATGAAAACTATATCGAGAATCCTAAATTTAAACTAAAATATTAAACAGGCTCTATATTATACTAAGTGGACATATATGATAAATTAATATACTTGCTATTATTCAATACCTTATTACAAGTTTTAGTCTAATTAAACACAAATTCCATATTGAAGCCAATTTAACAATAACAAATATTTTATCGAATATCAAAAGTTGATAACTAACTCTTAAATAACCAAAGAAGTAGTATTTTCAAATTGAATACTAGTATTAATTCTGAAATATAATTTTTTAATAGTTTTAATGTCAAAATTTTGGTTCATCTAATTTTCTTAATCAAATTTTCCCTCTAAATGATTACTCAAATTTCTAAATAAGTAGCATTTGCGTATATTTACCGTATATTTACGTTTTACTTTTCTATTCTATGCCCAAAATACGCATACACGTTTTTCGGATTTCGGATAATTTACCCAAAAAAAATCTTACGTAAATTTTTTATTACCTAATAATCCTTTTGATTTTAGAATATTACATAAGAAGTTGCACGTTATTTTTAAAATTAACGTTATGAAAATCGAAATCGGAGAATTTGCTGCTCTTTTTCAGCGTTTTTTCGAACAACTTAATGCAAAATCGAAGCAGGAAGAGGAATTTCGGAATGAATCAGTGCCTGGCTCTCGTGTGCCTTCTGAAGATATGCCTGTTTTCCAGATTAATGAAAGATTTCATGCATTGGAAAGAAGTAATGAGCTTCTGAACGGTAAGATGGATTCTATTGTTAATACTTTAAATTATCTTATATCTTGTTTGAATGGTGGTTTTGACAATAATAATAAATTAAATTGTATTTTTAAAACTAGTCATGTTAAGGAACCTCTTTCAATTGTTAAGACTAATCTTGTTAGTGAACTTCCTTCAGCTCTTTTAGTCCAAGATAAGGTTCCTTGTCTTAAGTTATCAGAAGAAGATTTGATTAGGAAAATACCAACTAAAATTGTTCCTTCTAAGAAAGTTTCTAAAAAGACAATAGAGCATACTTCTAAAGTAAAATTTTCGCTATTTGTTAGAGTTTTAGATTCCAAAGAGAGGCAACAGTTTTTTAAGCTATTTCCCAATTTATTTGCTTTATTGAAAAGTAAAGAATCAGAAAAGAAATCTGAGGTATTAAATATCGAGTTGACCAAAATTTCTAAAATAGATAATCCCCTAAATATAGCTGGATTTAAAAATTTCTTTTTTAGAAATAATAATATATGTGTTACAATTGATTTTTATAATAGTAGTAAAGTAAAATCTAAAATTACTAAAAACTTAAAAATCAAAACATCTTTAATAAACTCAAAGTTTGTTAAAAATTACAATACGAATAAATTTATCCCTGCTTCTTTATCGATAAAGAAGTTTTTATTTGTTTTCAGATAAACTGGCTGAGACAACTAATATTAGTAATGTTACAGTCAGAGAGGAACAAATAAATAAAATAATTACTTTATTAAAAATTAAAAATAGCCTACGCGACTATTTGGTTAAATCCCAAATTAAATATAAGGATGGTGATTTTTTAATGTTGGATTTGTTAAATAGTTTTGAGATCGAGGTTGAGTTGGGCCAAAAAATTACTGAACTGTCCCGTTCACAAATTAAAGAACTATTTAACTCATTCCCTGAAATTCAGGAACTTTTTTTCATCGAAAAAAAAGCATAGATAAAAACCCTGAAAAATTAATTAATTTAATTAATAAATTTAAAATTGAAGAAACATTTCCTCAACAGATCTCATTTGTGGGGGGTAACTTTGTTAAGATTGATAAATTGAATGATTCTCAGTTTCCACAAGTGGAATCTGAATCCGATATCATGTTTAACCTTGGTTTGCTTAGTCTCTTTGGTTTATCTGAATATGATAATATTTTAAATTCTCTTTTATGTCAACCAAAGTCTCCAGAGAAACTGGTTGATATAATTTTTCATTTAAATTACCTAAATTTAAAAGGCAATTTTGATACTTCAACAAACGGAACTTATGAAAATTATGTTCAAAACTATATTGTTAATTGTTTGTTAATGCACTCAATTCTAGATCTTGAGACTTGTGCTTTCTTAAATCTTGATAATATTGAATTGTGGGCTCCAAAATTGATTGAATTGATTCCTTCTTCTTCCCATTATAGTTCAAGTTGTAAAGAAAAACTTTTGAAGCTCAAACAATGGAAATTGTCTGGTGAAATTGACAGAATCCACAATATCATTTGTCCTAAAACTATAATTGAAATCAATAACTTTCTTGGGGTGATTGACCAATCTTATACTACCAAATCCGACCAACTGAAATTTCTAACTAGTTTAGGTGAAAAAATTAATAACATAGAAATCGACAATGATGTAGATGATTTGGTTAAAGCAAAGAGAATGCTTTATTTTATTATTAGGGGCATAAAACGATTTCTAAATAAAGATAATTTTAACTATCGCATACCCTTCAATTGTAGAAAAATTTGTACACTAAAAATGAGTGATTTCATAACTAAGCTCATTCAGTCAAATGAACTTTTTGAAGAGCGAGAAGCAGTTGTAGACAATAATATAGACGTATCTCCTAATTAAAACTTAAATATCTTAATAGTGGAACCGGTCAATCCCACTCTTGACACAGTTATAGTTGGTCAGTTGGATACTTTCCCAACAGACATTGACGAAACTGAGCCAGTTACTATAGATAAACCTCTGAAAAAAATAACATCAAAACAAGCTGTAAAACCCAAGGCACAAAAATCTAAATGAAGGGAAGTGCCTGCATCAGTTTCAATATCTGTTCCAATCTCTGAAGAGACTGATACAGATAGCACTATAATTAATTACTTTTTTCCTGAACGCGACCCCAAAATCTGGTTTACTGATGATGATATTGACTATTATCTTGAGAGTCACATTGGTAATCCAAACTTTGCACCGGTTAAATGTTTTATCGTCGAAATTTTAAGTTCGAATTGCAAATACGAAATATTTCCAATGCCAGTTAATCTTTTTAAAGCGCAAATAATATTATGCCCTCTTAACATCAATGGATCTCATTGGATCCTTTTTGTTTACTGTAAATTGACTAAAATTTCCTATTTTGTTGACCCAATTCTCCGTAAACGGCATAACCTTATTAATAAGTCAAGTGCACTTAAAATCACGATGGCTTTAAATAATCTTTTTGATCTCAAAGCTGCTGTAACCTTTCACCCCCATGATAACCTTGTTTACCAGGATAATAATTACGATTGTGGACCTTACATCTGCGCGTATGCTATGCTGATAAGCCAAGAATGGCAAACATTTCCCAACAACTTTATTGAAACAATACGTAAAAATGTCCATCGATTCCAAACTACTAAATTTCAGAATCCACCAAAAGTCTCTGGGGGTGGTATAACGACACTGCCTATTTTTAAACGCTTCCAAAATGTAACAAGACCACCAAAAGTAGCACTTCCTTATAAAGCTTCTCTCCAAAATGAGAATTCCTGTGTACCTTCTTTAATAAAAGAATGGTTTAGTAATAAAAATTATATAACCGTATTGTCTCCTGAATTGACGTTGAATCTTATTGCACATAATAATCAATTTATAAGAGAAAACGTCACATTTAGGCAATTTACGAGAGTAAAGTATGTAATTGCTGTCATTCCAAACAACCCACACTGGTGTCTGTATATATTTTCCCCTGTATTCGAGCGCAGCTACATCTTAAACTTTCAAGGCAGAGTCTTAAATGAGAGACTTGTCAGTATTGGTGAAAGCATGACTGATTATCTGAATAAATTCTTCATTTCTACCGCGAAAGTCAATTTTATTGTTAATCATAACCAGACTCACTTCTCGTTTAGATCGGAAGATACACATTTTTTTGCTTCTGCGTTTATTGAATTTCTCGAGAGATTCTTCTTTGGTAATATCCTTTCATTTACTAAAATCAATGAAACTTTAAAATCATTTAAACTACAAATAACAAATGATATCTGTAAAAATTTAAATTTAATTAATTTTTCAATTAATGATGAAATTATCACAAAATATTTTAAAAATTTAAATTTACCCAGCAATTTTATATTCCTAAATTCAGCAATGTGCACTGCTATTATGGATGATTGCACTCGCTATTTAAATGATTTTTTAAACTATGATAATATTATCAAAGCACAAGTTATATTCGCCATTGTAGCACCTCCAAAATTTCGTGAAATTCTTTTTATCATAGACTACAACACTGATGAATATTACCTTTTAAACCCAACAACTCTTTTAGGAAATGATAATTATTTGTCTACTTGTAAGATTCTAAGAAATAAAATTAATGAAATTAGAGAATCACCTAATCGTGTATTAAATCTTGGTGAATGCCCACATGATATTCGTGGTTCAGGTTTAGTAAGCAAAATTCTGTTTTGTTCTTACATGTCAAATTATGCCAATGATTTGCCTTTAGTTGGTTTGAATTTAAGACAAATTGGTAATGTGGTAAGCTCCTTCCTTCCAATAGTTAGCGAAATAAAAAAAGTTAAATCCTTAGAAAATAATATAATTAATGAAAATCATAAAGAAAGTGAAAATTTAAAAGAACGTAAAAATAAAATTGATCAACTTTTAATAAAAGTATTTAAAATGAATGTTGATGAAATCGTCGATGTAATTTTGGATCAAATTTCTATTAAAACTGTGCCAACACACAAACCTTACTTGGGCAATATAGAAAGAGTAGAATCTCAAATTAATAAAAGTAATTTAATTAAAAATTTCAACAGTGACATGAAAACTACTGTAAACACGATCATTAATGATGTAGATGTGGATGTTAGACCTAAATATGAAAACATTATAACGAATTTTGAGCACAAAATTCCTTTAGACCGAACTTGGGATAAGGTGTTTAAATTTTGTAATCGTTCTGATAAAAAACTTAAACTTAAATATTTATCGAATTCTGAGGTATTATTTGAGCTCAAGAAAGCTGACAACACAAGTCCTGGTGTTGATGGTATAAAATATCGAGACCTGGTGATGCTGGATCCCGAGGGTAAACTACTAACTTTTTTATTTAATAAAATTATTTCTAAAAAGGTTATACCAGATAGCTGGAAATCCTTTAAAACGTTGCTAATTCCAAAACCCGGTAAAGGTGATAAATATGATAGTGTGTCGTCTTGGCGTCCAATTGCACTACTTTCAGTTATCTACAAACTGTTTGCCTCTTGTTTAGCTAATCGTTTAACATTTTGGATAAATAAGAACAATCTGTTGCATATCGGTCAGAAAGGTGGCTCTAGACACGATGGATGTGTGGAACACAGTTCAATTCTTTCGTCAGCTTTAGAGCACTCTAAATACAGCAAGAACTCTCAACTTGCTATTGCTTGGCTTGACATTAAGGATGCTTTTGGGAGTGTTCATCATGCCTACATGTGGTCTTTACTTCGATTTGTTGGGGTTGATGAGGAATTTGTGACTATTCTTGAGAGGATGTATTCCGATACAAGTACTTTCTATAGTTGTGGTCCTATCTTGACTCAAAATATTGCAATCAGACAAGGTGTTAAGCAAGGATGTCCTATCTCTATGATATTGTTTGCTTTAGCAATTAATCCAGTTCTTGAAGCGGTATCCCGATCTAAATGTGAACCATTTATGATTGGTGAATCTGCAGTTAAAATCCTTGCGTACGCTGATGACATTGCTCTTGTATCAAAGTCTGGTTACGACTTACAGAGAGTAACAAACATTGCTGTTGTAATTGCATCTGAAATTGGCTTTGAATACCGTCCTGAAAAATGCGGTTATATCGAATTTCCTCTTATCGAAACAGAAAGTCAAATTCTTATAAATGACATTAAAATTAAAAGATTAGCTTCAAGTGAATTCTACCAATATCTTGGAGTGCCTGTGGGTGAAGAAACCGATCAGAGTCCATATGACATTCTTAAGAAAGTTGTTTCTGATACTAGGAAAATTGCTGACTCTGACTTACTTGGATGGCAAAAACTGAAAGCGTACAAAATCTTTTTACATTCTTGTTTAGTATTTCCTTTTAGAACACGAGAGATTAAAACAAGTGCACTAGCAAAATCCAATGCCAACAATAATCTGACTGTAAACATCACTAGCCAATTAAGAAATTGTTTTAGGAAAATGATGTCTTTGCCTGACCACTCGGAAGTATGTTATTTTTATAATTCAACTGAAAACGGAGGGGCAAACTGTGTTGATCTACTTGACGAATACCACACACAGACAATAACACACTTTTTCCGACTTTTTACTTCTAATTGTGAATTTGCGAGAAAAGTTAACCTTGATTCTTTGAACTTTGTAGCTGGTCCGCGACTTGGTATTATCAATCCGACTTTGCAAGAAACGTTTGATTGGATCAATGGGAAAGAGCCAAAACCTCGGCATTCTGGTAAGAAAACTCGTTTTCAGCGAGCTAGAATTGCGATTGCTTTTTTCACTCTTCATTACATCAGAAAAACGTGGGACATTTATTCTTACTCCTGATTTGCGTAAAACTACTTCAAAAGTCTTGCACATGGCTCTCTGTGACTCGTATCTTTCGAAATGGGAAAAAGGCTGCACTTCAAATTTCATTGCCTCAGCCATTAAACTTTCACCAAAAATTAATAAACCTATTTATCGATGTGACATTTCTGAGTTTGCTTGGCACTTTATCCATCGTGCTCGTACAAATACTTTGTCCATCAATGCAAAACCACATAATAAAGGTAATAAAAGACTGTTTCGATTATGTCACACTGAAGACGAAACAATGTCGCATATTATTCAATCTTATAAAATCCATTTGACTCTTGGTTCTGAGAGGCACAATGATTGTCTTGATCTGATTTCGACTCACTTGTCGAAAAATTCAAATTTGATTGTTGTTGTTGACCATGTATGTTCACTTGTTCCGGAATCGAAAGAGCGAGCAGATTTAATGATCACTGACATGGTGCGGAAAAAAATATTTTTAGTTGACATGAAATGTCCATGTGATACAATTAATAATTTTGCACTAGTAGATCTTCTTAATTTACAAAAATACGATTCGTTGAAAATGCAAATACAAGATGCCAAACCTGACTTCAAAGTGGAGCTTGATACTTGTATCATCGGATCTTTAGGTTCCTTTCCTCCAAAGACTCCTGAATTACTTTTAAAGATTGGAGTTGATCGAACTCACCTGAAAGGTTTATTAAAAGATTGTGCGCTAAGCAATATTTCACATTCTGCTAGACGGTGGCACTACCACAAGACGGGTATTTTGGTAAATCTTGAAAAATTTCGATTTAATTAATGTTCGAGTTAAAATTGCCATTTGACTTGTGTATGTGATTTATTGTGTTAATTAATGAATTCCACCCTCTTCCAAGGAAAGGTTTAACTTTGCATAAAATTAAACTCTCTGTCTACACTTAGTAGCAAATTAATCTAGAATGAAGAAGCCTGATGGTATTTTTCCCAAATCTGCTGAAAACTTAGTTCTGAAGGATGGAAATAAAAGCAGATAAAGATTCAATATTCGATAAAGAAATGGACCTCAACAATCAATGTCAATTATCAATAATAAGTCTGGGCAGATGTCAGAAGGCGATAATCAAATGCTGAATTCCAATGACCGAATCTACTTTGATGTCTTAGATTTGTGATCAGCTTCCACTACAAAGGTGCTGCATCAAAAGCCAATGGAGATTCAATGCCGGATGAAAATGCCGATGAAAGAGAATCAGAGCCGAGGATAATTTAGAGAAAATTCGATTGCAACTGCGTCAAGAGTTCCTCAACAATAAGATGAAATATCGAAACTCAATTGGATCTTTTGCTTTTGGAGAGTCTCAGAACGGCAAGCTCCATGTAGAGCTGTGTCCGATATGAAAAATTCAAAATTGTTATATTAATAAATTTTTATATGAGTGATTTTGCTAAGTCTACGACTTAATCGTAGACTTAGTCGTAGATGTAGTTGTAGGCGTGTTGGGCGCTGATGGGTATGGATGGGTATGGATGGGTACGGATGGGTACGGATCTGTGCGGATCTGTGCGGATCTGTGCGGATCTGTGCGGATCTGTGTGTGTGTGAAGTGTTTAAGTTCCAAAGTTTCTCGAAGGTAGGTGTGTGGAAGTTGGTAGGTGTTTGGAAGTTGGTAGGTGTGTGGAAGGTTCTAGAAGGTAGGTGTGTGGAAGGTTCTAGAAGATAGGTATGTGGAAGGTTCTAGAAGGTAGGTATGTGGAAGGTTCTAAAAGGTAGGTGTGTGGAAGTTGGTAGGTGTGTGGAAGGTTCTAGAAGGTAGGTGTGTGGAAGGTAGGTGTGTGGAAGTTGGTAGGTGTGTGGAAGGTTCTAGAAGGTAGGTGTGTGGAAGTTGGTAGGTGTGTGGAAGGTTCTAGAAGGTAGGTGTGTTGGTCAACAACTACGTGACATAATAACAGTTAGGTAACAATCTCCGAGTAGTGACCAGTGACATAACAAGTGTGACCAGTAACATAATAAGTGACCAGTGGTCAAGTGATGTAATCATGAGGTCACCAAAGGTCAATTACTAGATAGCAACTAGTGGACAAAGGTCAATCTCCAGGTAGCAACAGCGCGTGCAGAGGTCAAATATTACGTAAAAATTACGTAAGCCAAGGGGGGTTTGTATCTGACGGGCTCACATCCTACTACTATAGATACTCGGTCTCGTCGTCCATCACTTATTCGTTCCTGTGCATTCGGTTTGTTTGAAACGGGTGTTTGTCGTTGGTTTGACATAATGTAAGATATTATTTCTAGCTGACAGTCGGTATTTATATTAGAGCCCTTGACTGATATGTCCTTGACTAGTGAACTTATTATAATTATTCTCAGCGGAAACATTAATTAGCGCGAGAAAATACTTAATATTTTCAGGGAGTTCAGTAAAAATGTTTATGAATAATATTTTCTCTAGTATTTTTATCTTATCACCTTCTTCGGTTGGCTAACGAAATTAAGAACTGAGCGGTACTAATTCACAGAAAATCTAACAGTTGGCTATCATTCTATTGTAATCAATAGTTCAGGTGGGTAAATTAGTCGCAGTTTATTTCATTATCTGATGTTATTTCACAGCTGAGTGGCATTCAGGAATTTGTCATATTAATCCGGTGATTTTTGTTTTTCACTACTCGGTTATATTTCAGAAGACTTGGGCGTCGCTGATTTAGTCTCGGTAATTCATCTCGGTAGCTGTCGGTACTAGTTGTCCATTCGTCTCTACATGCGTGGATTTCAACTAACTCTATGTGGACTTATTCTCACTATTCATTACATACCTGCGTGGATGTATTGCCGGTCTCTTTCCGAGTTCGTCAAACCCTCAATGGTGTTTCGGTCGACAATATTTGATGCGATGGTTCCTTCTATTATGGATTACTCGTGAATGTCATCATGCATATTCCATTTTGGTGGGATGAACAGTTAACTACTTATTGTGGTTATTTATTCGGGTTAATGGAATCTCGTGTTCTGAATTTTCCCGTTTTCTATTTTAATATATGATTGTTTTCACAGATGAGTGTTATTTCTGCTCCGTTAGTAACAAGTTAATGTATTTTCTAAATTATTTCGGTAACTTGGTTGTTTTCATTAAAATCGACTATTATATTTATCTATCTATTTTATTTATAGGTATTTAACAATCACAGATGGTTCTTGTTAGTTTTTCCCTAGATATTTGGTTTGCGTTCTCGTGACATTCATTTACCTAGATAAATAATTACTTATTGAATTCCTGCACCGGTTCTAATGGTTTTCTCTTTACCGTCGCTCTCCCCTCGTTACGTTTAGCAAATTATAATCGCGTTGAATTTTTAGTTGTTTTCCTTATTTATACTCAGTTATAGTTATTTTCGTCGATTTTACGTAAATTTTGTAGTCTCGTTACATCTGTTGAGTCTTAATGGTTCACATTACTTCAAATGAATTACGGTTATTTCTATTATTTTATTAATTTACAACTATTATGCATTATATTCAATTATTATTGGTATATCCAATCATTTACAATTCCTTGGTTGATTTTAATAATTAAAGATTACTTTCGTCGGTTTTTATACATATTCGATTATTCTCAACAATTTTAGAGCTGTTAATTATTTCGTCAGCTTAACATCTTTCATGATGCCCTGCAGGGTTATATAACTCATTATTTATATTAACTTAATATTTGTAATTACTCTCGACCGTTTCAGTGTTATTTGCTATTTTCATTGATTCAATATTTTAAATATTCTTCACAGTTTTAATACGAAAATTAGTTTCCTCCATCTAATTCCTTCAATCATTTTCTATAGTTTTTAATTAAATATTTTCGTCAGTTTAATACGTTTGAACGTTTTCATCCATTTTTAACATCTTTAATTATTCACATTAATTTCTACCTATTTAATTATTTATCCTTATCAATTCTAACGCATTTAATTATCAATGTTAATATCTTTAATTATTCTCATTAATTCCTACCTATTTAATTATTTATCCTTATCAATTCTAACACATTGAATTATTTTCATAAATTTTAAGACGTTTAATTCTTTTCATCACATAGATTTCGAGTTTCCGCCTCCCATACCCTTCAATTTGATCTTAAGGACATTGTGTTTATGTTAGAGTTTACGAGTGCCCACTGGACTACTCGGTGTGATCATTTAAGCTGATGTATAGAATTGATTTTAGGTCGAATTTTCGGGAGATGGGTGAATGAGAGCCAGCCAAAAGACTAGTTCTCGATTTCCCCACCGCCCCTATAAACAAATATAATATTTAATTTCGAGGCTATAGTTACGCACGACGGAACTCTCACGGGCACACACTATAGGCGGAGAAACCGCACTTACACAGTGTGACTAGTTTTATTTGAGTTTAATGACTTGCATATTGTGTGGCTGTAGGCCAGAAAAATTTCGACATGTTAACAAAATTCTCTTTCTGAATACGTATATTTTCCAAATAACTACATAATTATTCATTCATAGGTTCGATTCATTCATTCAGATACACGACAAAGGATTCCAACACATACGATCAAGTAGAGCTTACATCTAAATTGCTTGATTCGCAATGTGGAAATAATTGCCGAGCGTTGTTGCTTTGAAATTTGTTTACTGAGTGAAAATTATGGCTTTTTTCAAGTTTTCGTAGTTGTTTTAGTGTTAAATTCTGTGAAAATGGACTAGTATATATACCTGTTTTGTGACCCTAACCTTGCGTGTTAATTTTTATACGATAAAACAAAATTTGACCTTGATATAACTTGTCTAATTTATTTCTAATTTTTATTATTTTCTTGATTTATTTGACAATTTACTCATTAACTTAATAATTTTAATCATTTCTGACTAAAATTATTTTATTTTTATTCGATTTATTTATGAACTCTTTTCTTTTTCCGTAAATTGTCAATTTTCGGTCAAATCTTTTGTTATTATGCTATTTCTATATCAATTCGTGCAGATCTTGGTGCATTTGTTAATATTTTAATTTACTTTTATGTTTTTCCATTTTATATTTTTAGTTATGTGTTTTCTCGCATTTTGAGGTGGTTATTTGATGTTTATGGGTCTGATTTTAAATTTTGCATGTTGTGTTTGCGTGCTGTTTCCAATCCATTTAAACAAAACCTTGTACTAGCCCAACACACTTTTTAATTCAGCCATGAACGCCATGAATGACATCGGCCGAGAATTAAAGAAACTGAGAACAGAAAATGCAAACCTCTATCAACAATGCGCGAGCTGCAACGAATAAAGGCCACGTGGGTCGAGCCCTCACGGGTAAAATACCTATATCAGAAAATATATGCGGCCCAAAGGGGGATGGCAGGAGGCGAAGGCCTTAAACCAGGCCCAAAAGATCAAAATTCGCCGGCTCGAAGTTGCTGTAGCGTCAAGCCAAGTGGGGAGTGCTGTCATTTACCCCTTGGTATTCGCGACACACAAGTGGCGTACAAGGAGCAAAATGGTCCGAAAAATCCAACGAGTAAGTCCAAAACCCACACCCGGCCAGGACGATCAGAGAGGGAGCGAAGGAAACTCCAATAACAAAAGGCGAAATAGAGAGAATTGTGAATAGTTTTACAGTGGACATTTTGAAAATTGCGTTGATCTTTTATTGTTTATAAATATAACTAGTTTCAATGTTTAAATAAATGTTTGTGCTTAATTTGATTATGTTTTTCACCGGTTATCGAGTTAGTGACAATAAAAATTTCGTTCGAAGGAAAAAACTGTAAGCTGAAAGATAAGAAGAGAGTAAGGGACCTAAATATGCAAGATGAGCACATACCTTCTATCGGTTGCTCGTTTGGACCAGCTGCAGACCGGGTGTTAGCAGTTTTGGAAACAAAGCTCACCTTTGACGGTCTCAGAAACATTGGTTATATTACCAACGATGCTTAGCAACGGGTAACCAGTGGCAGACGTATAGCATTGTATTTAAGGGGTCAAGGTTACAAACACCCCCCAACTCCACATCACCAATCAGGTGACCAGCACTAATAAGAAAGTTAATTTGTAAAAATATAAATATTTTTATAATAAATTTGTTATTTTTCCCAATTTTATTAAAATAATTATTAAAAATATTACTAATAAATATCATTGTCAATCAAAATATTATATCAATATTAATAAATTTAAAATGTAACGTTTTTTATTATAACATTATATATCTTTTCGCCCTTGTTTATAATAATTAATAAACAAGGTTACGGGAGTTCTTGGTATTTATTATATCAAATCATTTATTATATCAAATCATTTATTATATCATTTATTATATCATTTATTTATTTTATCATTTATTTTATCATTTATTTTATCATTTATTAGATAATTAATTATATGCAAATGAAAATTTTTATTTTTGCATTATGGCTATCATTAATTTCCTGTGTAATTAGGTAAGTAATTATTTTCTATGCTAAAAAATTACATTTATTAAACTAATAATATTATTGTACTGTATAATAATTAAGTTTATTTGCAGTGGGCCAATAAGTGGAGGTGTATGTTCAGCTTGTTGTGCTGCAGGAGTGGTTGCATGTTATTCAGCTGCAGGGTTTGTATTTGGTACAATAATTACGGGGCCTTTAACGCCTGCAGTTATTATCGGATGTAATGCAGCTTTTGGAAAATGTATGGCTGCTTGTGCAGTTGCCACTGTTCTCCCAGCGCCTTAAAGATAAATGAAAAAAGTTGCTCTTTAAATTAATGTTTTAAATTTTAGTTTTGAAATGAGCTTCGACTACATTCATAACTTTCAAACTTCATAATCCATAAATTTAGTTTCATCACTTGTACATAAAAATCACTATAATTTATATTATACTTGATTTGAAAATTTGTTCAAATTTTAGATTATTTTAACTTGGTTTAAAAAATATGAATTTCAACAATTTTATTTCAAAAAAATTTTGTAATGTGTTTTATAATGAAAATAAAATTTCATTTGTGTTTGTTTTCTCTGAAATTTTGTACTTGTAAAAAGAATTGATTTGGAATATTTTGTTAAAATATCTGTAGAAATAAATATTTTATCTGCATGCAGCAAAATTTTTTAGGAAATTTTTCAAGCAAAAGTGGATTTATTTGTGGTTAGAACGGCAAATGATTCAATTATTTCAATTATAAAATCATTTCCAATTTGTGCTAAGTTCACAATTTTTGCAATAAATTTAATTAACTTGACAATCTGGTATTTCGCATATCAAGGACGGAACGAGGTATCTTGGAAATTATGTGAGACGAGATGTTAATTTTTTTCTGGTACTTGTTCGGTATATCCCACCAGCGCTGATTGGTCAATTTTATAAGGGTTAAAATAATTCTAGTAAATATTAATATTTATAAATATTGTTTAATGATTACCGTATATTTCGGCGTATAAGACGACCCTTAAAGTCAAAAAATCACCCTTGAAAATTGTGGGTCGTCTTATACAACCGATATAAAAGAAAGTATTACAGTACAGTTAGTTGTATTTATACTACTTTTATGCATATCTAAAACCCGATATATGATAAATCATAAAAATTTGCTCTAATTTTGTACCTCGTCTTATCTGACGGTCGCCTTATACGCCGAAATATACGGTAATTGTTTTTGAATTGTAAGCATTCTATTTTGGCTACCATCTCGGCGTGTTGGGTTTTTAATAACTCATAATCATTAATCAGAGAAGATTCATCTATATCAGAAATATCTACAAATTATACACAAACTCTATTCGAAAGTTCAAAACAAACAAAAAATCTATCAATCTTTAAAAAAGCACTTGCAAAAAAGAGGTTTGTTAATAATAATTCAGGCATGAAGAGATTACTCTATGATGAAATGCCGTTTGTGCCATCATTAATTAGTAAATATTATAAAAATAACTCCAAAGTATTGATTTTATCAGCTGAACTGACTTGAATTTAATTTCGCAAAATAATTTTTATATTTCTGACAATGTTACCTTTAAACTATTCAAAGGAATCGATCATAAACTATAAGTAATTTCAGAATTCAACCACTGGTATCTTTTATCTATTCGACTAAATTTAATAGAAGTTACATTTTTGATCTTAATTACCGAACATTGACGAAAGAATTATTGAAATTGATGTACAAATAACTGATAACATCAGTCAATTCTGTTGTAGCCGTAAGATAAAATTCATAGCTAACCATGGAATTTCATACCCTTCCTTTGGCTCTAAGTATACTTAAGGTTTTGCTTGGTTTTTTATTGTAGTCTTTGAGAAAATTGTTTTTGAAAGAAATCTGGTCTTCTAATTAAAATGGGAGTCCTTCAAAATCATATTAACAGTCGGATGAAAGAATTTACAATAAGTAACATTGCACATTCTGCCAAAATTTGGTGTTTTAATACCAATGGTATTCTTCCCAACTTTTTTGATTAACTTTTAAATAAAATAAAATTACAAATTATATCCTAGTTTTGAAGAAAGAAGAACCAAATTGAGTCGAAACCAGAGTTAAAAGGTGATTATTATTAAAACCACGCAGAATAAAAGCGATCACAGCGAGACCTATCGAATAATTATCGAATAAACCTTTTAATTTATAAAATATGAAAAAAATTGATAAATTTGGTTATGAAACTTTTGAATACTGAGAGGAATTATTCTGCAATAGTGTCATTTTAAGCTTTAGATAATATTTCTCTAAATGGAAGAGTTGCAAAGCCGGATGATGATATCTAAAGATAGCATCAGTAATTCCATCAGATAAATGTGCTGGTGTACGGGAAAATCTTTTAAACTAATAGTTAATATTGATAATAGTGATTTGTACCCGGGTCGGGACGGAATGAGAAAAATCCGGTTGTCGAGGAACGTAGATGACGCTTTGAATTTTTAGGGGACCCCTCAAATGGTGAAAACACCATGATCATCAAAAAGGAATATTATAGGAATATTAATTTAAAAATAAGACATAGAAAAATTACAAAACAAAATAAAAATTCCTCACTTCAAAATGTCGAATTACAATTGAAAATTATACGAAATAGATATAGTTAAGTTTGGTAAAAGTAGCAAGTTTGTTGAGTTTTTGTAAAGTTGAAATGACGAATTTAGTCACTGCTTATATAGCTGTTTTGTGCATGTGAGACCAATAGGTAATTTTTCGCCATTTTAAGGGCTTTTTATTGTTTTTATTAATTTTAAAATATTTTTTATTCATATTTTTGTATTTTTATATATTATTTTTATCTCATTGAATCTATTTTTATTATTTCTTCTTACTCAATAGTCTTTTTAACCCTTAAAATTTTGTTTCTTGGTCGCCGCTTCTGCCTATGTTTTTTCTAAACCTTATTTTGCAAGATTTTGGAAGTTTTATTTACTTAATATATGTTTCTTTTTGCATCTGTAGGCTTTAATTGATTTTATTAATATATGATTTAATTAATTTTGTTGTATTTTTACTTAGTTTATTTGATGTTTTTATTTTATTTTTAGTTTCTGCTTGCGGTGCATGTGTATGTGCAGTGGCTATTTTCATTATTTCAATCTTTTTTGTTTTAATTTTGGCTTTAAGCCTAACAAATGTAAGCTTATGGAGTTTCACAAGTTGAAAAGATTATCTGTGACATGAATATTAAATTATGGTATCAAAATTGTTATACTTGATAAATGTTTAATAATAATAAGAATACAACAATATTTTTTTATTATTTTAAAGAAATACATAATAACTTCGTTTCAAATCATAATTGCATATATTATTTATCCATGCGTATAATATGAGATAATTATTTCCAGTAATAAATATAAAATATAAAAAAAGCATAATATTTTTAATTAAATCAAATAATTTTCTAATAATCTCACTGAAGCTCTGAACAAAACAATAATTAGAAAAATTTGAATATGTATTTACAATATGATTTATTATATAAATATATTTGATATATTTGTTTTATTGCACATATTAATAAATTTGTTTTATTATGCACATTGGCTTGTGACTATTGGTGATAATTAAATCTTTTGATAAAATCACTATGGTCTAAAAAACAAGTATCAGATGATACAAAATTTTGTTTCTATGAATAGAAATTACAAAAAGTCTAATGAGTATGCTAGTAATTTTTTTATTTCATTTAGCAAAAATAACTTGGTACTGAAATGTAAGCAGAGACGTAGATAGGGAGCAGGGAGGGTGGGAGGGGTAAATGCCCTCTGGCGCTAGAAAATAGTGTTTGAAACTTTTTTTGCATCGTTTTAATATGATATCTATCAAGATTGAAGGTTCGTCACTCCTTGCAGCCAACTTTTGTTTATGCACTGTTGGGGCTGTTAAATTTAAAATTATTATAATTTCCATATAATTAAAAAAGAATGTTGAAAATGCAAAACCATAAGGAATCAACAAATTATCGAATTAAAATTTGAGAAACGGTTTAGATCCAGAAGAGATGACGGGGAAGATCATGGTGAGAACGGATTTATCAGAATGTGTTCATAAAGGGTCGAAAGGCGAGGAAATTTTTAAAACAGAAAATCGTGAATTAATTAATTAAGGAAAACCCGAGTTAAGTAAACATAAAGAAAGGTAAACAAAGTGGATTTTTGAAATCCATTATCATGACAGCATGAATAATGGGGAAACGTAAAACAGATTATTACAAGGAAGACGCATGATGCCGCAATTAATTATTTCCATTGACGGAGAAAAGATGAAAAGGTCCGTGAGGCAGAGATTGTCAAATGAGACGATATAGTTGAAACGCCATTAATTAAGGCGATTATTTCGACTATTTGAAGGAGCTCCAACTCAGAAGCAATCGGTATTATTGCCTCAGGTAGGAACGAACAAGTTGACAGTAGGATTGGGGGAAAATTATTCAACAAGGAAAATTAGGTGATTGAAGAAAGAAGAACTAAATTGAGTCGAAACCAGAGTTAAAAGGTTATTATTATTGTAAACCACACAGAATCAAAGCGATCACGGCGAAACCTATCGAATAATTAAATCAGAGATATCATTGGAATATTGGAATATTATAATTAGTTGTGTATATCAAATTTGAATTCAAATATATTTTGGGTGTTGTTTATATAATTGATTTTGATAGAACACGTGGAGTCAGTGACACCGACTCTTAATATTTCATTTAATCAAAACCCAACAGCACGATCAATCTTATTGTGTGAATGTAATATTGCTAAACCTACTTAACCTAGTCTATAGACTCCAGATTTATTAACCTATCTATGACCAGAAACATACATCTTATTTGGATATCGGCCTATCATGTTTTATGCACAGTACTATAATACTAATGGCTACTGGGAAATCGAAAAAGACCCGAATAAATCAGATACTCTCAGCAGTCAGCATCAACAAACCGCTCTCGTGTGCAGCTGATCTGGAATCTTTTGAAATAAATCTTGCAGAAATTCGTCAAGATTTGTGCGCCAATTCTGTAGAAAAAGCCAAAACCAGATACATAACATGTGGAGTTGAATTTGAAGACGTCAGATGTCTTAAGAATTAGCACAGGTTGCTGGTCTGTCGGCAGAGGAGGAACTAATCCGTGTTATGAAAGGTGTTCTAGATAAACTTCGACAAGAAATGTTGACACGATTTTCGCGGCTGAACCATGTAAACTTGAAATTTAGATTTTTATTAGATGCAAAAATTTTTTTTAATAACCAAGATCAAGATAATAATTCACTAAGACAACACATTAGAGATTTATGATACTGATATCCACGGAGACGTACTTTCGACTGAAATTTGTGACTGCCAAATGTTACTTCGGGTAAGAGATGATGCTTTACCAGTAACTCCATTGGATCTTTTGTCTTTCATCATTTCTTATGGTGAGGACGTTTTTCCAAACCTGCGAATTGCACTGCAAATCCTTCTAACAATTTCAATACCAATCGCTAGCTGTGAGCGTTCTTTCAGAAAACTGAAGTTGATTTGTCTTATTTGCGTGTATAGATGGAACAAGATCGTTTTAGTGACGTTGCACTTCTCAGTATTGATCGAAACGAAATAGAAAAGTTTGATTTTGATGAAGTTATTGATAAGTTTGCCACAGTGAAATCCAGGAAAATAAACTTCATATGAACATTCTACATGTATGGGAACCACGTATGTATACGGTTATTGATATAATACAAATTAATATAGTATTTCGTTTTTACTACTTCTTACTTGAAAAATCACGTGTTTTGTCTGTATTAGATTCTTCGTCACCTAGTTCATTGAACAACTCTTAATTTTTCAGTGAGGGGGTGCTAAAAATGAATCTTGTCTCGGGCGCTAAACACACTAGCGAAACCTCTGAATGTAAGTGGTACAAGGGTTTGGAAACTAAATCTATTTGTGTTATTGTAACTTGTTTAATTACTTTTTTATTGAATTATTAAAGTGAAAAAAGCCTAATATCATCATATGTGCTTTCTCAAAGAAAAATGAATGCATTTAAATACAACTGTATTTATAGAATCGTCAGACTTTAAAAACTTTATATCTATATATGTACGATAAACTTTAATGATATACATTATCTATAATGCAAGTTTGTGCGAAAATCAACTTAATTAGTCTGTAAAATTTACATTTTAATTAATTTTACTAAATTTTATTTAAATTACAAATATGTTATTAAAAATAACAAATATTTAATTTTATTTTAATATTTTCACTTTTTAACTTCATCAATTTCAAAATATTCCAACAACCTTTGACGATTATCAAGCATTCGATAATTTTCCCATCAACATTTAATCGTGGAAATTGCTGTTTTGTTTAATGCTCGTTTCAACATATTTATGTCATCTTGAAACAAAACTAACTCATTTCAAAATTGAAACTGTTCAAACAGATTAAAATAAAAAAAATATTTTATTTTCCTAAAAACGTCGGATGTGGAAAAAATATTAATGATATACGATATGCACACTACAATGTCATTAACGGCAAGACTCGAGAATTATACTTGCATAACGTCTAAATAAAAGATGTAGGGAAGTAGTATGTTTGCAGATCAAGCGAAAAAGTAGAATCACGATTTATTGATGAAAAAAGTCGCCAGTTAATAATCAAGATTAAGTAATAGTCGAACAAAAAACATTCCTCACACTGTCATTTTTCAACTGAATTCTATTTACAACACTATCAGACTTGAAGAAACGCTAAATCTTGATATCAAATGCACCGTGACAAACTAGTCAAGAAACGAATACATTGTTCAATTGATTAAATCAACTTTTTGGATTTATTAAATATTATTGTTGTGTTATTGTTGAGTTACTACAGTTTTCACAAATTATGCGAATTTCAGCCATTTTTGAGACGGAAGCTAAGATTTCTAATAAGTATATTTTAAAGCTTGTATTTGATTTCATAAGGATATGAGATGATTATTCAAGCTCTTAAACATTACTCTAATTCTAAAATTTCATTCATATTTTATTATTAAATTACCAGCATTTTCAAGAAATTTTGAATTTTCTTTTTAAAATTATTGAGATGTAAAGAATAAAATATATCAATTTTAAATTATAAATTATTATTAAATCATTAGGCAAATAATTTTATTTTTACCCAATAATATTCCTAAACAAATTTTTTGTTGTTACATTTCCCACACTTTGACAATTGTCCATTTTTGTTAGGTTCATAAACTATGAAAATAACAGACTTTTTCGATATCCCAAAAGATTTAGGCAGCTGTATTATCTGAATTTAATGGAAATAAAAAATTAATTATAAATTAAAAGTTAATATATCTTCATTTTTTCACAAACTCAAAATAGAGTGTACAGAATGAAGTCGGCCAAAAAAACGTTTGAAAGGGATGGGATAACTTGGCCAACTTTGATATAGGAAGAACTGAACTCCTACATATGCTTATTCTCCCATGGCAATACATATCTGATTCTCAATGAATTGGCTTTCTATTGAGCCTAGTTCACAATCTAATATACAACTTATTATGTTCATTGTATATAAATTCGGTCCTAGCTAGCATGTTATGATACTCATTTTAATAAGTTTAGAGGCTTTATTTAAGTTAGTTGCATCGATTTCGACTTCCCACTTCCTTTTCACTCTAATTTGATCTTAAGGAAACTGTGTAAATATTAATATTTTATGAGTACCCACTGGACTACTCGATGTAAGAAGTTTAGCCAATGTGTTATTTAGATTTTAGGTTGAATTTTAGGGAAATGGATGAATGAGAACTAGTTAAAAACTAGTACCCGATCTTCCCACTGCCCCTATAGAAGCTGATGATTTGACGTTCGAGCCCGTCGTTACACACAACGGGACCCTCATAGGCACAAGCTATAGGTGGAGAAATCGTTTTTACACTGCTCGATAGATGTGTCATAATTTAATAAGTTGTAGTTTGTTTGGCTGTGGACCGGAAAAATTTCGACAAAAATAAAACAAATAGTCTCTTGGCATAAATTATAATTAATTCATAAATATGTTTCACATGAAAGTGTTCTCAGTCATAGCACAACATTCCAGAGGATACGCTCAAACAGAGACTTACTTGTAAGTGTATTTGAGTTCGCATCTTTGAAAATCGTCGTTCCGAATAAAGTTCGTAAAACGAATGTAAAAAGTGATTTCTCGGCAATAGCAATTTCACTAGAAAAAGTGATGATACTTGTCAAAAGTGATTAAAAATCTGTAAAATTGAATCGGTATATATACATATTTTGTGACCCTAACCTTGCGTGTTCTTTTTGATGGATTAAAACCAAATTCGACCTTGACTTTACTTGTAATATCTGATTCTAATTTTCTCATTTTCTTACATTAAATAGATAATTTATTTTTATTATTTTTTAGTTAAATATTTCTAACCAGAAATATTTTATTTTTATTAACCAGTTGCATTCGTTAAAATGCTGGTTTTATAAATTAATCTATTTTCGGTCAAATTTTCATGTTATATTGGTATTTCTATGTTAATGTCATGCGGTTCTTGGTGCATTTTGTATATGATTTTTATTTACTTTTATGTTTTTGATTTTGTATTTAATTACATTTTTAAATACAATTTGAAATAGAAATTTGAAATAAAGAATGTTTTAAGGGATTAATTCGAATATTATACAAAAAATTAAAGTCGAAATATTTATTAGATTAAATAGAAACGATAGACATATACTTGTGAGACGCGATAAAAATCCCCAATGAAAATTTAGATTTTATGTAAAAATTTATAATCCATTTGAGGCGATGGAGATCTACCAAAACAATTTGAGCTGATTATCACGCCATAATCCATTAAATAGAACGGAACTCCACAGAGTGTTCTGAATCATTATTATAATAATTATTATTATTAGATTTATTATTAATATTACTATCTTTATGATTATTTTTATCATCATTATATTTATGATAATTATCATTGTGGACATAGTTATTGTTGTTGTTAAAAATTACTCTTAAGATTATTACGCGCAATAATTTTTTTTAAATTTCGTTAACATAGTTTTATTATTATTATTATTATTATTATTATCATTATTATTATCATTATTATTATCATTATTATAATTATTATTATTATCAATATTATTATTAATATTACTATCTTTATGATTATTTTTATCCTCTTTACATAATTGATAATTATCATTGTGGACATGGTTATTGTTGTTGTTAAAAATTACTGTGAAGATTATTACGCGCAATAATTTTTTTAAAATTTCGTTAACATAGTTTTATTATTATAATTATTATTATTATTATTATTATTATTTTTATTATTATTATTATTATTATTATTATTATTAATATTATTATTATAATTATTATTATTATTATTATCATTATTATAATAATTATTATT